>JAGSMP010000362.1:0-600000 GCA_029286625.1 Parnassius orleans
AACTTCAGATTCATGCCTTGTCGTTTCAATAGTTAATATATTTGAGCCTACCTGATGCACAGGTTTTTCCAGCCCAAAAAATTCCGCAGTGTGTTTCAAATAAGGGATGCATCCGATACGATACCGATGCCGATATATCGGCGATACTCGAAGTTTGCCGATATATCGGCTTCGGCGATATTTTTATGGCCGATTCAACGATACTTTTCAAATTTCGTGTTTTAAAAATGTAATGTAAACGCACGTGTTGTCTCGTCTATTTCATTGCAAACGAGGCACGAACTAACTATGCTCGGGGAAACCCCGCGCTTTATTCAGTGTCTTGTTTAGCCGCAATGCTTGATCCACGTTACAAAGCACGAATATTTCAATCACAGTCTTTTATTACTATGGCAAAAAAGCGTCTTGTTCAGTTACTTGATCTTAATGTAGCGCTGCATTCTGAAACTATTTCAGACACGGTCACACTTACATCTAGTACTCTAACTGTAAGTTCTGAGATGCCTACGAGTGGCGGGCTTTGTAGCGTTTGTGAAAATATTATTAGAGAGTCCGAGGAAGATGAGCCCCTGTCTACTCTGAGCTGTAATTATCTCAAAGAAGAAGTCGAGGAATACCTAAGGTCTCGTAATATATCGAGAGGCGCAGATCCGTTCGTTTTCTGGCGCAATAACGTCTTATACCCAAACTTGAAAAAAATGGCGCAGAAATACTTTAGTTTCCAAATGAGTTATGTCGCATCTGAGAGACTATTTTCCACCGCAGGTCTTATTCAAACAGATTTGCGAAATCGCCTTTCTCCACAAAACTTAAGAATACTTTGTTTTTTAAACAAAAATCTCATCTATGTTAATTTTTTAATTACTAAAACTATTATTAACTAATCTCAACCTGTCTAGAGTTTTAAGGGGTTTTATTTTGTTTGTCCTGTTATTTGTTTTTTTTTTATACTAATTAAAAAAATAACCTGATTTGTGTTTTATTTATGTTGCCTTCATTTTTGAATTCAATAAGCGTATCAGTATCGGCATCGGTATCGCCGATATTTTTATAAGAGCATCGGTATCGATATCGTATTGGCAAATAGGCGTATCGAGGCATTCCAAGTTTCAATTTTAAATGATTGCTCAAAGCCGAGGATGAAGCTTTCCTATCGCTGCCACCCCGCGAAAGTATTTTTTTTGCAAATCGTACATTTCACTTTACTTTTGTCGTCAGTTTCTCTAAAATAAGTCCAAATAGTAGATCTCCTCCTGCCACTCACTTTTATCATATAATTATCAATTTTCACTAATAATAACACAAAGGAACACTGTTTTTCTCACAAAAATAGTCAAAACATAGCACGTGCCGGCAGTTTGCTCGGCGGGGGAGCAAGGGGCATGGTCCGGTGCTAATCCCGCGCGCTTTATGTAAACAAGTTTCGACATGAACTGGTTAGGTACCGAGGTGATCCTGCCGAATAATGTTCGGCTGAATATTCGGTTCGATAAAAGTTTTACCGAACTTTTGGCCGAATATTCGTATTCGGTGAAATCCATATTCGGCCCATCTCTAGTATACATTGCCCCAAGAATGAATTACTGACTCTGTGGAGTCGACAGCTTGTGTTTGTTCCTAGTGTTTACAGAGTTTATATCACTTTTTTTCTAAAATTACCTATGTTTTTGTGAACATACATAAAATTTTCGTAAATATACTGAGAGGCCAAAGGTAATATATTTATTTCTTTAAATTTTTCCTAAGAGACTCTCTCGGTTTTAGGTTGTAAATAGCTCTAATAGCCCGCTTCTGTAAACAAAAAATAGTTTCTAAATCACTCGCATTCCCCCATAGCAAAATCCCATAAGACATAATGCTATGAAATAACAAGCATCAATAGTTTTAAAATATTTAACGATATCTTTTGGCAATACTCTATGGAATTTAAAAGTATTTGAACAAGCCTTTACATTTTGTTTAATGATTCGGCGACAGTAAGAGAAGAATTTAATGATTTTGTTGTCAAAAAAGGAACATCAGTAAAATATTTCTCAAAAGCCATAGCAACTTTTTGATCAGATCGAGTTAAATTATTGTTAATATTCAATTGAAAATCGAGTTTCGCGATTTGACCTTGCCCGTTTGACTATTTATCATTCTCCACGTCATTTTAATTTTAATGGATGCAGTTTTAACTTTGTTGCTTAAATAAAAAGCCTTAGATGTGGAGCACACTTTTTTAAATATATTAGAATATGTTTTTACATACTCACATAAATATAACACTACTATTATATGATCTTTCATTATATAGCTCGTATAACCTTCGCCTATTTTTATAAATTCCTACTGTCGCCCATTCATTAAACGATTTGCGACTGTCAAAGAGACACTGGAAAAGATAAAGTTTTAGAAGTATATATTATACTAAATTCACATTTTATAATTTTAAATAACGCACCATACAAAATAATCAGCACTATTTTTATAGTAATTTAATCCCTCCAAAAGTGTACATAGAATTTCAGCTTAGTGAGGTATAATGTTCCAAATAGCATCTTAATGTATTCAGGCCGCACGCCTCTCTGGAGACTTAACGGGAACCGGTTTAAATGTAATATTAGGAGAAAAAAAAAACATTTTTTTCTCATTTAACTAAGTTTGATATTAATTACCAGTTATTACTGGTGAACCAAAGACACTACTTTGAAGTTTTGGAAGAGAGGTAAAGCCCTTGCGTGGGATACTACGTGACACTATCGACCTCCAACTTTGAGAGTTCTCGATTAGGGTCAGGGCGTGACAAAGGCAGCTGAATTAGATTAGTAAACTATCTAGTGTAGTCATATCTATGAATCTTTGAGTTATGAATATTTATTTTATGTGGTAAAGCAAAGTTGTAGTTGTGTTTATAATATACTAACGACCCGCCCCGTTTTCGCCTAGGTAGGAAAGGATCTAATAATGTGGCGTTATTTAGATTTAAGATAATCATCAAATATTTTATTAATTTTTCGGTTTCTCAAAAAATCTTCATGTTTTTATTTATTTTATTTTATTTTAAAATCTTTATTGCTTTTCCTTTAAAAAACGATACAAAGGGCGGATTTAATGCCTAAAGACATTCTCTACCAGTCAACCCATAGAGTAGAGAGAATTTGACGTAGGTGTAGCAATTGAAAAAAAAAGAATAGAAACTAAAATAAATACACATTATAAGTAACGAAATATATTTTGATATTATATTGTAAGTAAACACATAAACATTTGTATATTTACATATTATACTAAGTCATATTCATAATATTTATATATATATATATATTATGAATATGTCATCAAACAAAAGAGTTGCAGCGAACAGTGAAGGAGTTACCATAGAACCTTGTGAAATGAGTAGGAATATTAATCTTGTTGTAAGAAGAAGATCAAAGAATCCTATCATGACAAGAAGAGAGATACTGAAATCGATCTTTGAGGTACGGAGGCGAATATGAATCATTTAGAGTTGAAAAAATTAACAAGTAATATTCTGGAGTTGCGCCGTTGTCTTATGGTGAGCCAGTTAAGTTGAGATCTATATTGAGAAATATGGTCATACTTTCGCAAACCAAAAATAAATCTAATACAGTTGTAAAGCAGGCGCTTCAGCTTGTTAAGAAGTTCTTGGGAAAGGTCTGGGTAGCACACATCTGCATAATGAGAAATAGGTAAAATAAGAGTTTAGACAAGCATGAGCTTAGACTTAATAGGAAGAAAATATTTTATACGATAAAGGAAACGTAAGGTGGCAATGACTTTCCGACATAAATCGGTAACCTGAACTTTCCTGTTTAGAGAACTATCAATATACAGATCAAGGTTTTTTAACAGACTTACTAAATTAATGGAATTATAATAATATTGTAATAATAAATAGGTCTGCTTGATTAACGGTAGCCAGCAACCTTTTACTACCCACTAAAATCGCTTGGCATTTTACTGGATTGACACATACTCCATAGTGCCAATCTTTAATGGTGTTTAGTTTATGAATCGCGTTATGTAGATCTTCAACACCACATTGCACATACAGCTGCATATCATCGGCGTTTAGATGGTACGAGCAATCAATATTATGAGTGATCAAGTTTATAAAAACTGAGGAGATGATAGGAGAGAGTACACCGCCTTGCGGCACAAGTGGGCCAAAAATTAAGATGGAATAGGATGGAAAGAAGAATATCATGATCAACTGTATAAAATCAAAAAGAATCATCCCATTGAAATATAAATCTAATCTACGATATTAAACAAAAAACAAATTCATGGATTGGTTTTGTTTTGATGTATGATTTAACTCATCATCTCATAAAAAGTTTCCGAGCGGGCTTCGAACCCGCGGATCTGTAACAACGCAGCCGAAAACACTCAGCCAGCTCTACTGAGCCGTCAATATCCTTCTGTCTGTCTTTCTAAGTAAAATAATTCCTAAAGTTGCCTTTTATTCGTAGTCCCAATTACTAAAACAACGTTACAGAACCAATTAAAGACTGACAACAAGCTTTTAGCGTTCAACCAAATTTCAATTACGCGAGCAAGAAAAATGTGTACTATTTGATTTGTTTAATTACTTTCTCTACCAATTATTCACCCATTTTGTGTTGCAATAAAATTAAATCAAAATAACAATTTACTAAATACAAAATAAACTAAACAAATATAAGCTAGTATCATGATTGAAGTTGTGGTGTAAACTTATTGTATATTTATATTAGTATCGCTGAGGTCAAGTCGAGCAATTAGGCTTGTAAAGTAATGAAATTCAACTTGAATAATTGGGATATATTTGTAGTTGACTATGTATATTAAGTGACGGTGGCGTAGGAGAATCTACCACTAATATTACGTTTTGAAGGATTGTAAGAGTGATGGGAGTCCCTAATTAGAACACTTTTTAAAGAAGTTGGGGTGACAAACGAGCTTACAGTCCACTTGATGGTAAATGGATGCTGTGACCCATAAACACCTATATCGATCATCGATAAACAATCAAAATTCAAATGCGTTGTCACCACTGTAGAATAAGATGGAATGCTACGTTACCAATAAAACGCGTTTCCGATTCTCTACACTCACCATAGGAAACACAGCAGCTTTATGTTGCTATTTCACGCTAGTATTTTGTGAAAACACGGTACTTCCCCTGTCTCGCCAACCCATTTGTGTTTCATCCATAATACGGCTGTAGCGTGGCTCTACCTCGTATTAACACAGATTGCAAGCAGCAGCTATATTATGGTTGTAGCACGAATGGGTCGGCTCGACCGGGTTAAGACCGGAGATCCTTTTTACCTAAAACGGGGCATTCCATCTTAGTCCTCAGAAGTGACAACGAATCTGCATTTTGATTCTTAATCGAGGATAAATGTAGATGTCTATGGGCCACAGCATCTACTTACCTTGAGCTACTTGTGGTGCTGTATGCTCGTTTGTCACCCTTATTATATTTTTTTAAAAAAAACGAGCATATTTCACAGTTCGTTACCTACAAAAATACCTACCACAATATAGCACTAAGTGTTAAGATCAAAGGTATCCAGGAATGAAGTGACAGAAACAAGAACAAAATTACTTCACAAATATCAGAAAACACATAACACACAAACATTTTGTATGTAAACGTTAGATTCGGTTGTTCAAACCCAGGACGCTGTCATCTCAAGCCTACTAACGCCTGATTAATTAATTGTCTTCTATTAAACATGACAAAATTTAGTTGTAGTTTTTATTGTTGAAGATATTAAAAGTAGCTGAACACACTTAGTGGTCAACTACCGCAGAGTTTATTTCACCTGACAATGCTTTGTTTAGTGGCGAAAAACGTGTCGTATTATCAACGGAAGTGTGTCTTTTCTAGTGTAATGTTGTTGGGAGTACTGGTGTAGAGATTAATGTTGACGAGGATAGTACACGCAATTGAGAGAAGGCGGGGTGCTCTTCAAACTACCTTTGCAAATTAATTTTAACATCTTAATCAAAGTAACGTCTGATTCTATTAATTGTCATCTAGTCAAAATCTTCCAAATTAAGTAGAATTCACTATTTTTATGTAATAGGATCAAAACTAAAACTATAGAATTATGAATGACACTAGCTCGTTGCTTTATCTATACAGTCATCGCACATACGTCCAACATCGTTCAATGAAATTTTCCATAGAATATTTTTGTTGTCTTTTGTATTTATTTATTCTACTGTTTAGATTGTATGCTATTTTAACTATTACTATTAAAGTCACAACAACCATGCATGTTGTCTACTACCAGTTGACTACCAGGCTCTGGGGTCGAATATAATGCATCAGCTTTGCTTTATAAATGTCATAAAAACCTCACGAGAAGTTAGATATCACATTTTTCACATTGAATATTTATTTTATTTATTTAAACTTTCAGGCACAAAGTTGTACATATGGCAGACTTAATGCCATAGGGCATTCTCTCCCAGTCAACCATTAGGCTAAACAGAGATAGACAAACAGAGGCGGTGCAGCAGTAATTAAAATAGAAAGGGCTTAAAAAATATTGTATATACATATAAATACACATAAACACACACATACATGGACATATATACTTAAGTACACACAATATATACATATATAAATATATACATACACATATACATGCATACAGTACCTACATATTATATACACAATACATATAAATATTATCTATGTCAGAACAAATATGAAATATACATAATTAAGTAAATGAAAATAAGAGCTGTGTTAGTTCAAACTTGCAACGATTTTTCACATGCTTGCGGACTTTATTTTTAAAACAAACTTGTTGGGAGCTTTTTAATGTCATAAGGATGTAGTGGTATGTGGCTTCCTTCTTCCAGTAGTGTAATAAATACATGTACACCTAGGTTAAGTGAGGAATAATAAAGATATATTGTAACGAGACAGTCGTTTCTATTGGTTCGATCACCACATGGCAACCTGCCAGGCGGTGCGCTGCGACAATGCAAGCGCACCGCCGCGGTCTGCATAAATTGTTTAAAAAAATTATGAAAATAATGTAAATATACAATATAATATTATATTATTGGAGTGAACGCAATCCTGGCAAGACAAGAAAATAATAATATGATAAATACAAGAGGAGGCCACAAGAGTGATTTTATAGACTGAAAAAATTAAAAGTATGTGAAGCCAATTAACCAAAAACGGGGAAAATTAAATGTGGATTTTTTTTATATAATGATTGAAGACCAAAATTTAAGAAAAGGCAGATTTATTTAAAAAGGAAAGAAGCGGTTGTACTCTTGCAAGCTTCGTCCAGAAAAATATGAAAAAGCCAAGAAGAACAAAGAAGAGATTAAGAGGTAACTTCGCACCTGTGTAATTTTTAATTCCATTTACAATTTGAATAATTTTAGATTTTTTTAATGTTGATTTTGCTATTTAGTTATGTATTAAATGTTCTATATTTAACATATGATTAAGTTGAAATTATTTATCAGATAATTCACGACACAATTCATTTTTCAATATTTTACATAAAACAAACATACGTAAAAAATTTAATACTGTATCATAAATATACATTTTCGCTTAGATATAATTTATATGAATTTACAAGATTTATTCATAGTTACAATAACTCTACCTTAAACTTTTTTCTTATGTTATTTTTATATGTTAAATTTCTACAATTTGAAACTAAATTTGGTAGTCCAAAGTGTATCAATTCGCTATTATTATAAGTTTTTTTTTATCTATAGACAATGAAACCAAAAATTATATTATTATATACTTAAAAAACGTTTCTTTTCTAATGTTAATAATATTTTTTTAACAGTTTAATAGCCTATTTTTTTTTTCATAAATTTCAAATAAGATAAACATATTCCTTAGCAGTCATGATGTCTTAAAAAAGGTAATAATGCGTTTTTACTATTAATGATAAATAACATTTATAATAATAATAAATACTTGATATTGTATGTGAATGAATTGTGACACAATGTAATGTAACGATTATAACAACGTAAATTAGAAAGTGTTTAATACTATAATTTTCAGATACATGTTAAGTATATTCATAATAAAACATTTTATAAGTTTTATTGAGTTAGTACCTATATCACATGTAATCGCAAGCGTTCCCATAAACGTACTTTGAATTTAAAACAAAAGTGTCACAAATCGCTTACGCGGCTGAGATTTGCAACTTGTATTTTGATCTGGCTGTTGCATTATTAATGTTATTGATTACGTTGCTTAACATTGACTTCTTTGTTCTGTTCGTCTTAATATGAAATGTAATAATTTTTTCGTTTTATATTGATTGTACTTTTAATTGCCGTTGGTTCCACATTTCGGCACTTATCTTCAAAATTAGCTTGCAGGCGCATAATTTTAACCTTAAGACAAAATTTTAGTATACTCAACTAGGCTTTGGCACTAGAGGTGGCTGTGAGGCGGCGGTAAATTCAGTGCGTACATTTTAACAAACATTGATGCAGATGTTCTTGTGAGGGTTGACCTGAGGAATGCTTTTAACTCTATCGATAGGATAACACTGCTGAAAGAAGTGGCTAACAATACCCACGAAATGTATCACTACGTTTGGCAATGTTACAGTCAAAATACTAACTTGTTTTACGAAAACCATGTTATCGATTCTGCAGTCGGTGTTCAATAGGGTGACCCGCTAGGTCCAGCACTTTTCAGTTTGGGAATTCAACCCATTATTTCAAATTTGAACTAAGCTGAATGTCTGGTACCTGGACGACGGTACACTGGGAGGTAGAGCAGATGAAGTCCTCAGTGATCTTACTTATATTTTTCGAAATTTTAAAATATTGGTCTTGAACCAAATAGCAATAAATATGAAATATTTTTTCCAATAATTTGTCTACTTCTCACAGAGACACTTTAATTCAATATTTCAATCATATTTCTCCAGGAATAAAACTGTCAGTACGGAATCACTATACCTGCTAGATGCCTCGTTGTTTTTCGATAGTGTTAAACCTGTTTTAAAACAAAATTTGATCAGTTTTAAACCACGTTGATAAATTGTATAAATTAAGTTCCCACATTGCGCTTACTATTTTAAAATATTGTCTCTTGTACCTAGATTTACATACTTACTCCGCTCGAGTCCAGTCTGAAATGTTCGGATATTTTAAAAGATATTGATAATAATCTTAAAATAGCTATAGAAAAATTCTAAATTTAACTTTAAATACAACAGCCTGACTCAAGCTACTTTACCTATAAAATTTGGTGGTATTGGTGTGAGATATTTCTAAGTATAGCCATTCAGCGAAGAAATGCAGCCAGCGTTCTTGGCACGATACCGCGTGGAGTAGGACTGTTTGATAATTAAATTACTAGTTTTAGTTTTTTTTTAATTATAGTTTTAATATTGTATATAATAAAATATTGTATATTACTTTTAAATCATATAAGCTTTGAATCTTATAATTCATTATTTTCCAGGAAAAAAGTTTTAATATCTAACTTATTAATGTAGGACATGAAAATAATTCCTTGTAACGATTTTGAAACTCTATCATGTATACAATTAATTTATTAAATTTTGTTATGATCATTGTGAGCCTCATTCTCTGACAGAAAATGATGTACTTACCTAAATGATTTAAGAGACTATATGATATAAATTTGTAAAAGACGTGAGAAAATTTATGGCTAAATTATGTATTAATAATTATGTTTGTGACATAGGTAGTAAAAATATCTGAGATTAGCATATCCACATACAAGCGCCTGATCTTGCTGAACTTTGATCTTAACAGTTAAAGTACACCAAGTGTCTGAGGACACAGATACACTCTCTATTCTCTCAATCTCGGTATGTTAACAAAATGGTCACTCATTCATGGACTGACCGCGGCAAGTGCAACTTAATCTCGCAAATCTATTAATCCGCGCAGCTATTACTTAACCACGAGTTCCCTTCTCTACAAATAACGCTGTGGTGATGAACCACGCTGTTTAAGCCCTCGGCACAATATCGTCAGCCATCAAGCATGAATCGGGCATCGAGCGTTGTGAGTATCAAATACTATGGAATTTATATTATCGCGTCTCATGCGCGGGCGTCTAGTGGCCTTTCAGGAGCATTACTAAATATATATACCTAAGTACGCTAAAAGTTTTATCATTGTGACTTGGGAATATAATCCGAAGCTCCACTCAACCCTTGGGGAAAATACCGTGGTGCTATGAATATTGTACTATTGTGACCGTGAGGCTGTGCGGTTGGTTAAGTAGGCTATACATTTATTTTGGTTGATAAATAGATACTTAGTTGGGTTCGCCATTAAAGAGGATAATCTCAAGATTTTTATCTTTAATATACTACAGTTTTATAATGTACAAAATCTGTTCTTTTTATCTAAAGTTTTGAAAGTAATATTTTTGAAGTCCTATTATAACAATATTATACTTACTATATATAATTTTACAAATAATGTAGAAATGACTCCTTTTAATAAAATTGTTTTATTCTACTTTTTCTTTATACTTCTCAAGAAAATGTTTGCTGCAAATTGTCGAGTTCTTCTTTGGATTCTAACCAACCCGTCCAATTAACCTTAACCATTTTTCTAATTATAGAATCCGGAGGAATCTGTTTGACAAACGGCAAAATAAAATTACTTAATAGGATTTATTTTCTTGTTGTGTGGGCAAGTCTATTGATTCATTATAAACATTCAAGGTAAATATCGACATTAATTTTATATAGTCGAGTCAATCCTAGCGTACATGTAAAATATTTTGTTAAAAATGTATTTACCAAATTCATGCAAATTATCAACAACGTGACTTTTTTCTTTGCAAAATATCAAAATTAACAAAATAATTGAAAACATTCTATATTTTAAACAGTATATAACATAAATTTTAACCAAAAATAAACGCGTCATAACATTGACGACGTCTTGAGAATTTACCTGTGAAATGTGCAATTATCAGGATTATTTCTATTATTAACACCACAGTCACTCACAGAACAAGTAACCATTTTGGAAAAAAGTTACTTACTAAAAATAACCACTATTACACTCTAAAAAATTACAAAATATCTAGGAGCTATTTCTTGCGTGCCGACTTGTGCCGACCTGTCATTCAAAATCGGTTACAGTCATGAGATTTGGTATCCTTTTCTATCTTGCATTTTGTCGTAAGGAATTTTCTTCTCCTTGCACACTATGTCGGTCTATACGCTAGTATATTCTTAGTCTATGTGCAAAATATTACATTAGTATTAGTATGTAGGTAATTAAATTTAATATGTTACCATTCCAGTGTCATTGAAATTATACCTACTTGTTATCAATAATTATAGGACAAATAACAAAACAAATAATAGCTATGTTATATCAAGCATGAGAATAAAGCAAAGTTAATGCAAGTTACTTGTTGCGAATTATGCGCTTGGGCCTTGTCGTCGACTTTGGTGCGCTATCAATATTAAAATTCGATTGGACTTTCTTGGTCGTAGAATCAGATGGTCGAACGATGCAGCAGACTGGTCATACTGCGCAATGAGCTCATCGAGGTCCTTGGTGTCCGTCAGCCGATGGCGCTTACCACTAGCAACATGACGTAGATATTACCATTAAGTGACCAGACTTGTCTGATACCAAAGTGTTTACGTGCAGCAATTAATAAAATTTGACGCTGACGAGTATGAAACTGGAAAGCACATATGAAGTACCTTTCTACTGTGTCTTCTTGCCCAAATGGTTGACTTAATAGACTGATCTCTAAACCGTATCAGGACTGGTCTTGCATGAGCCTGATACTGCACCCAGACGATGGCAAGCCACAATGGAGCTTGAAAAGTTCTTGTGGTTGAAGCTGTGACTCTGTGACATTTTCATAATTACTACCATTTAAAATTGTCTTGCGTGCGTCGGGCCGTTTTCATGGTGGCCTCAGATCGACTTATTACAAGAAGTAGTTTATAATTAGTCTCAGTTTTAACCTAGAGTCTATTCTAATAAAAAGGTCCTGGAAAATAAGCGAATTGATATTTACAATATGAACCTTGATAGTAAATATAAAATTACGTGAAGACTGTGGCGCCGTGGCTTATGGACTTTTCCTAATGATGATGATAATAAAATATGTTCTTTAAACATAATAATTACAATATATATTTGTTCAATACTACCATCGGGCCGTATAAACAAAATGACTCGTTGTTGACTGACCACGCATTCGAAACAAACGGTTTGCTACATCGTTCGTCGTACGTACAGCAAAGTAGTGGAATAAGTTGCCAGCATCTGTCTTTCCATCCGATTAAAATGGGTGTCTTTAAGACAAGAGTGAATAGGCTTTCTAAGTCAGTGCGCTTCACCATCTAAGGCTACGTCACCACTTACCATCAGGTGGAATTGTGGTTAAGCGCTGGCTTAGAATAGGAAAAAAATTACAGGAGGACTGTGTTAAGTTGTAGGATGGATATAGACTGAAAATTTATTGTTTCTATGTTTACTATCTAATGGATATTGTGGTAGATTACAAAGTTAGCATGTATAATCACACGAATAAGAACTTAACATTAGGATGTTTGTCATTTTCAAAATGCATCATCTGGTGGTAGGGCTACATTTCTGCCTAGGTCCGTCTGGTTAGATACCACCATCTTACTTATTTCTGCCGCCAAATAGTAATGCTTACACTGCTGTTTTCCAGTCTGATGTATACAGGGCCAGTGAATACGGGCTGTGAGGCATTCCATCTTTGTTCTCAGATGTAACATCCCATGTAGCCTTTTTTTAGAAGTTGGTTACAAGTGTCCATTAATATAGTACACTTATCATCATTTAGACTGCATGTACCTTATCACTTCTGTTTCATTAATTAAATATATGATATTTTAGCATCCACTGGATCAGCAACATTAATAAATGTGTAGACTGATCCCTCGCAAAAATACCTTGGAATATAAACTTTAACAATTTTATTGAAATAAATAAAATATTATTAAAATAAAAGTAAAAATAAAACACGTTTAGTTTATTTATCAAAGCCCTTAAAATGCGTGGTTATAAAGAAACCGGAGGATAAAAGTCATCTAACGACCCCATCACAGAAAAAATATCCTAAAGGAACACAAAGGCAGATAAAACTATCTTTGAAATGTTAAGGTTCGCTGATTGCGGGTTCTTTGGTCTTTGAACTAAAACAAATGATGTTTTGAGGTATTTATAAATTATTTGTCATAAATGAATTTGTTTACGTTAGTACAAAATTTTATTAACTTTTTAAATTATTTATTATTAAATACGTAAGCGAAGACTAGGGCGGCCCCCACTAGTTGAAGTGACGACCTGGTAAGAGATGAAGAAAGTCGATGGATGCAAGTGGCTCAGGAACGTGCTTTGTGGCGTTCCTGGGGCGAGCCTATGTACATAAGTAGACTTATGATGTAATGATGATAATCATGATGAAATATATAAGCTGTGTCGTTAAGGCGAGAGAAGGAAATTGAAACAAGAGATGGGCAACGTTTTCCTGATAAAAAATAAAAAGATAAACAAACTGGTTACCGATACACCTGCCAAGTGTGACAACTATTTTTATAGGATAGGGTGACAAACGAGCACACAGTCCAACTGATGGTAAGTGGTTGCTGTGACCCATAGACATCTACATCTATCCTCAATAAGGAATCAAAATACAGATGCGTTGTCACCCGGGAGGACTAAGATGGAATGCCTCTTTTCCAGTAAAAGGGTCCGGTTCTCCACACTCACCATACAAAACACAGCAGTGTTAAGATGCTATTTTACGCTGGTATTCTGTGAGAGCGTGGTCCTTCCCCGGTCGAGCCGACCCATCGTGCTACAACTATACTACTAATATAGCTGCAGCATGGCTCACGTTCAAAGTACTATGCCCAATATCCTTATGGGGGGCAATCTTTAGGAGGCCTATGTTCAGCAGTGGATTCTTGATAAATAGGATGTAAAGGATAAATGAATGAATAATTATATCATCATCATCATCATCTTCATAACAGTCCTTCACAGATCCACTGCTAAATTTGCCTCCCAAGGAATGCTTAAAAATACGGTCCAGAACCACTCATATCTATCAACTTCCTGCATGTTTATACTGCCCCTATTATAACTAATAGGGTGTAGCGGCGTGCAGTCTGTTGTTGTGTGTGCAGTAGCGGGCGTACAGATAAATAATAGCCTGCACTTATAATAACATATATAATAAAATAATAAATTATTTATTTGCCACAAATCTTTTAACAATTTAAATGGAACCTGGCTTCTAAACTAGTTGTAATGACTGTATCTTAGACTTAGTACACTAGCACATTTATTGTACAGAAATATAGTCACATCAATACCTATATAGTCAGAAGGAGAATGCAACACTTACAAGAAGAAACAAGCATAAAGATATAGAAAGGCGGAGAGAAGCTTAAGAAATAGGTAACAGAATTTAGTACACACGTAAATATTTAAATAACAAGCGTCCGTAGGCCAAAGCGACAATCTCTCCAGTACGTAACCGACTGATCAAGGTTCAAGGAGGCGGTGCGCTCGCACCGCCCGCCTGCAGCCGCTGCCGCACGAGATTACTTCATATGGTAATGTATCAATGATATCACAGGATCGAACCTATGAGCGTCGCCCAACTAGTAATTATGGTGTTGTTTTAGTAGTGTAAAACGTGTTTGTGTGTGTGTGTGTGTGTGTGTGTGTGTGCGTGTGTGTGTGTGTGTGTGTGTGAATGTATGTTTGTGTTATATATTATGTGAGTTCCAAGTTCCCTACAGGGGGCAGTCACTTCTACCGTTTAGCGGTACGATGTTGCCTTTCGTGGTGCTCTTAATTTGAACCATCTTCAATATACCGCCGATTTGATCGATAATCTTCGTCTAACCTGACTTGTTACCACACACATCCGTAGCATAAATATGCTCTACTGTACTTGTCGAAGTGTAAATCAGCCATATGGCACAAGTCGGCACGCAAGAAATAAGCCTAGATATTTTTCATTATTTCTTTGTTAATTCTGTGCATGTGTCTGTTTTGAAAAACTTTGTCCTGGGAAGAACAAGCAAGACACCGTACGATGTTGCCTTTCGTGGTGCTCTAATTTGAACCATCTTCAATATACCGCCGATTTGATCGATAATTCGTCTAGGCTGACCTTGCCACTCACATCCGTAGCATAAATGTGCTCTACTGTACTTGTCGAAGTGTAAATCGGCCATATGGCACAAGTCGGCACGCAAGAAATAAGCTCCTAGATATTTTTCATTATTTCTTTGTTAATTTTGTGCTTGTGTCTGTTTTGAAAAAAAAAACTTTGTCCTGGGAAGGACAAGCAAGACACCGTACGATGTTGCCTTTCGTGGTGCTCTTAATTTGAACCATCTTCAATATACCGCCGATTTGATCGATAATCTTTTGTCTAGGCTGACCTTGCCACTCACATCCGTAGCATAAATGTGCTCTACTGTACTTGTCGAAGTGTAATCGGCCATATGGCACAAGTCGGCACGCAAGAAATAAGCTCCTTGATATTTTCATTATTTCTTTGTATTTCTTTTTTCTTTGTAAAAAAAACTTTGTCCTGGGAAGAACAAGCAAGACACAGCGGGCCTTTTTAAATATTTTTAACACCTTTTGTGATAAAAGTGTAAAATGCAATTAACTATGAAATGTATTCTAGAAACAGCTTGAAGAAGGCATGTTTTAAATATTAGTAGAAATTTACATTTCCTTTTATTTATTTTTTCCATTTTCGGCTTCTACCTACAACAAGTTAGCCTGAGAAACTTATCACATTAGTCTACGTCACAAAGCTGCAAATGTTGACATAATTGCATAGAAAATATAAGTCGCATTGTATTTTATAGTCAGTAAATGTATTTGGCGTGATGCAAGTTGCTTTTCCATATTCTACACGTACTGAGAAAGAAACTTTGAATGTTAACTAAATTATCTTGAGACCTGCTAAAACTAATTGTGTTGTTTTATCATTACCGACTCCAAAATATTTTACAAAGTTATTTTTAAAGAGAATGTCCGATCGACGTAAAGTATTCGTATATTTATATCTGGATATGGAAACTTTTGATTAGTTACAAAATTGAATTTATAGTGCTTATTGCTAATAATCTTATAGTTAGGGGATGTCCTAACGTCCCGATATTACGTGATGAAAAGCCTCACGATCCTGGCGATCCGTTTTTATTGATCGATGAAGCGGTGTTGCGTAATCCCAGCAATCTAAAATCGAACGATTGTTCATGCGTAGTCGTCATTGTATAAAAATAGAAATAGAAACATTATTAACTTAATATTTATTATAAATAATACTTATTGAAAGTCACTTTGATGTGTAATTTACCACTGGTTCATAAAATACCTCTGTCCTGAGAAGAACCAGCAAGAAACCCAACGGGGCTTTTTATGAAAAAAGAAGAGTTTATAAATGTTACACAATTAACAACACAAAACAAATTATAAATAGCTTTGTAGCGATTACGTCATTCCCAGGGGTTATCATCCATAAATTCCTTTATATTGTTATAACCCTTTTTCCAAAAACATAGTTTGATAAGAATTTTGATCATTGCGGAGGTCAAATTTTGTATTTGGCGACCTTGAATAAAACATTTATTTTTTTATAGAATAAGAGTGACAAGCGAACACACAGCCCAACTGATGGTAAGTGGATGTTTTGGTTCATAGACAGCTACACCTATCTTCGATTAGGAATTAAAATGCAGATACGTTGTCACCCCTGAGGACTAAGGTGGAATACCTTGTATCCAGTAAAATAGGTCTCCGGTTCTCTACACTCACCATACAAAACACAGCAGCATTGAGCAGCTATTTTACGCTGGTATTCTGTAAGAGCGTGGTCTTTCCCCGGTCGAGCCGACCCATTCGTGCTACAATCATAATATAGCTGCAACATGGCTCTACCACGTATAAAAACACGATACAATCTATATCTACTACAGCTGTGTTCCTATATTCTGTCCGTCTTATATTGTTCTTAAAAAATATAACCAGTTCAATTTTGGAGGAGAAAAAAGGGGAATATAAGATGATGATATCAATATTTTTTATAGGTATAGTCTCTCTAAGCTGTAGAGCTTGCTCGGTTGTTTAGTTTGGTAGTTTGGCCACAGCGCTACAGCATAAGATCGTTAAATCAATTCTTCATATTTCTAGCATCCCCAATAATATCTTTAAAATTACTAAAAAGTTTAATTTTAATTTATTTGTGATTATGTTTCGGTTATTACCCAAATCCGGATCTTTATTTTTTTATCACCACATAATCGTCAACGGGTCTTAATTTCTTTCTTCCTTTGTTGAATGCAATATGTTGCTATTTTGCGACGGTGTTCTGTGAGAGAGCGGTTCTTCCCCGGCTAGAGGAACATCATCATCATAATAAACCTAATTTAAATATCAATTACAGTAGACCAATAAACTTCGACATATATGAAAGATTTTCCGTTCAAATGAATTGGCTGTCATGTCCCTATGATTCGGCTTTGCCGGATTTTTGGGCGCGTCGAAAATTTTAATCTAGAGAAAGTTTTTGATTGCTGATGTTCCATCGCGACAGCTGATTAATTTATTTATTTATCTATTTGAAAACTTTATCGTTTTAACCATAAAAGTGGCAAAGGGTTGATTAATTGCCAGTTAGCATTTTCTTCCAGTCAAACCATGGCATCTATTAGCGAAATTTAGCGCATGCTAAATATAGTCGTGCTAACTTTAGGGCTAAGCGCTCGCTGTAAATTTCTAAGTACGCGAGCAACACGGGTTTGATTCCCGCCGGCACCAATGAAATTGGTAATTGCAATTTTAAGTGCTGATTTACCACGTGATTTGCAGTGAAGCAAAATATTGTGAGGAAACCCGCATGTCTGAGAAATAAGAAAAAAACATGCGTGAGTGCCATGGAACACTCGGTTGGAACGAAGTTCCTTTCGTAGTATATTATTATTGATAAACGTATTATATTATTGATTAAGAAATACAAATAAATGAATTACTAGCGTCTTTTAAAATGAAGCGTCATTTAAAATAAAATAATATTTCTTTCATGGCAAGATAAGAAAACCTTATAGCCGCCAAGACCATCTACACTACGTCAGAAGGGGTCGTGACGGAAAAATCTTACACTTTTTGTCGCCTATCCCTCATCCGCCGAATCCGTACAGTTCGATAAGGAACTTCGTTCCGAAAATATTTCGAAGTTATGTGAAGTTCACCAACACGCATTGGGATAGTGCGGCCGACATTTCCTTGCCCTAAAACATTATTAGATAATGAGAAGAGACCTGTGCCCAGCAGTGGGACGTATATAGGCTGTAACTTTAAAGATAGTCGATTGTGATGTGCCACATCCATAATTCAGCTGCAGTGTGCTTCTACTGCGTATACTTTCCCCACTTCAAAGAAAAGCCCTATGTTCAAAAAAAGTTTGTTTATGAATGATTACTTTGTATGATGATAACAAAATGGAAACTTACTTTACTTGTATTAAGATACAATTTGCTTGAACAACACTCGAGTCAAGTCGAACACAATGGCAATGGCAATATTTTATTTTTAAAAGTTATTTCCCTATGGACCCTTGTTAGCATAATGTCATACACAATACATAATACTCGTAACACGGTCTGGCTTAATTTATCATGATATTTTTGCCTGAACGAATAAAATTCTATTTTAAACGACTGAGTCAGTAACAGGCATAAATGTCGTAAATTATATACATTCGTCTAACCGTGATTATTTAAAAAAATATTAGTATTGATGACAACCGTGTAATGACGGTGTGTAAGAATATCCACTACCTCATATCGTCACAGCATCTTGTCGACATCTTCAGTCTTAAGAGGGAAGCTAAGCCAGTAGGTGGGCAGCAGCATCATCCTGATAAAAGCTGAATAAAATAAAATAGCGTTTGAAAACCCACTTGCTAAGCGTGGCAACTATGGCAAATATCCATATGTGGCAATTAATGAGGGAGCCCTACGTTCAGCAGTGGGGTTTTAATAGCCAGAACCTTTGATACTAGACTTTTAAAACTTCAGAATTTCAACTTGTTTTATTCTTTTCAGTCCTTTGATATCAGCTTTTACTTTTATAAAATTTAACGTGTGGTAGCGGCGTAAAAATACCACCAACTAACACCGCGAGGAACAAAAGAAAAAATATTTGAGTTCCAGCGTCCTTTATTGGGGCAGGCGTGCAGAAGAATCTCCGGGAGGAAAACTGGCGACGAGGTTCGCCACCTCACGTTCTGTCCTCGGAGGAGCGAAAAGTGGATTGCGGGAGCCCGTCGGGCTACACTGAATTATGTGGAGCAATGAATGATAAGATGGAATGGGATGTACGGATCAGATCTTTCCCATTGCATGATCGCGGAGATGTTTTTGGCCAAAAACTAAAAGGTTTTTTGTGCGTTCGTGGACTTGGAAAAGGCTTATGACAGAGTGGACAGGAATGTATTATCGCAAACACTGAACTCATTTGGGTTCAGCGCTGGGTTGATACAGGCATTTAAGTCTCTGTATAGGGACTTCAGTGCTTGTGTCAGGATCAACGGGGACCTACTTGGACTGGTTTGGCATCCATAAAGTTGTCAGACAGGGCTGTGTGGCTTTCCGTGGCTGTTCAACCTATTTATGGACAGTTGTTTTGAAAATTTGAAAGTTGAAGAATGCGGGTTAGAATGGGTGATTAACCGTCAAATGCCTTTGTACGCCGATGATCAAGTCATACTTGCGTCGTCGGCGGCCGAGTTACAAATGATGGTTACATTAATGAACAGGTCATTTAAAGAAAGGGGAGGAAAGTGAACGCAAGTAAGACAAGTTATGGTTTTTGAAAGAAGAAAGTAAAACGATATGTGAAAGAAGAATATAAGGGGAATGGTCGAGCAAGTAGATGAGTTTGTGTATTTGGGATGTGTATTTAGCAGGGATGGTAGATATGATAAGGATATAGAACGACAGTGAACGCAGGAAATAGAGTAAATTGGGCTCTACGCTCTATTGTGGAAAGTTAGAATGTGTCCGAAAAGGCACGTATAGCAATTCACAATGCTGTGTTAGTCCTACTTTAATGTAGGTAGTGAAAGTTGGGTGTGTGAGAAGAAGCACGAGAGTAGAATAAATGCTGTAGAAATGCGGTCATTAGAGGTATGTTAGGGCTCAATCTAAATGACAGAGTGAAAGTGTGTGATAAGAGAAGGTGTGGTTTGCAAGATGATGTTGTGACCAGGATTAAGAAAGGAATGCTTCGGTGGATTGGTCATGTAGAAAGAATGAATGAGAAAGAGTGACAAAGCAAATTTATGTGGCACAGTCTGGAAGGACGCCCTGGCTAAAATTTATCGACCAAATTGGCGATATTTTGAAAATGGGCCAAATTAAGAGTACCCTTAACCGACGAGCGTGTATGCGTCGGTATATTGATATGGAGGAGGCGAGAGAGGTGTGTCAGGATCGTGTCAAATGGAAGTCCATAGTCTCTGCCTACTCATCTGGGTGACAGGCGTGAGTGTTTATGTATGTTTATGTATATATATGTAAAATTTAGTTTTATCTACACTTTTGGGTGTACTAAGATAAATCACAATCTCAATGTCATCCAAACAGTTACATTATCAAATTGTAAGCCTCTTCGTTTTTTTGAAGTCGGGAAAAGAATCCAGTTCTTGTCACGCACGATACAAAACAGCAGCTTAATGCAGCTATTTCAGGCTGGTATTCCTATATTCATTTGACATTCATCATAACTATATGATGAATGTCAAATTTATTAGCGTGACCTAATGATTAGATTATTATGCCAGGGCTTAATTCCCAGCCGGATCAAGCACTTGCGCAACAACCTATATGATAATAGGTAGTTGAATAGAAATATAGTTATATACTTTACTTTTATTTTTGGGGCCGTGTAATTGCGGTGTAAGAAATACAACTACCCCATATCATGCCGTGGGTGTCGTAAGAGGTGACAGAGGGAAACAAATCAGGAGCCACGTAAATTTTATATAAAAAAAATGAAAAACGTAATATTAACCAGCTAAAGATTTTAGCGTAAGTATATCGAACATATACTTACGCTATTATTATTGTAAAGTTTTATTAAAATACATTCAGTAGTTTTTGTGTAGAAGAGTAACAAACATACATACATCCATACATCTTCACAAACTTTCACACTTATAATATAAGTAGGTTAAAAAATTTCAATATGGGATCAAATCAAGTGTTGAATAGGAAAAAGTTTAAAATAAAAAAAAATACCAATTTAGGTGGTAGGACTCCCTTTCTGTCTATTAGTCCGTCTGTAGATGCCACCCTATTCCCTCTTTTCGCCGCCAAATAGCAGTGTGAGCATTGCTTGTTTCCGGTCTGAAGAGTATAGAGAGCCAATATAATTACAGGCTGTGAGACATTCCATCTTAGTCCTCAACGCATCAGTAGCGTTCTTTATTCATGGGCTGCAAAAGTCACTTATCATCAGGTATACTGTAAGTTCGTTTGTCACTTTTCATTTTATAAAAAAAAAAACAATTGCAGTTCTAAGTAGTTAGAATGCTTTAAAATTATAAGGATTAAATTCATGTTCTTCATGTTTTAGTGATGATGATATTCTAAGAACTACATTAATAATTAAGTATTATAAGTCGGATGAGTAAGATACTTTAGTACGAAATATAAATTTTGATTATTTAGATTTAAATTTTAAGTTAAATCTATACAGATAAACAAAACTGAAGTATCTGTTTGTTATGTCAAATAACAGCTTTTACTTAAAATTTAAACACTTAATTAAAAACAATTTTCAAATATTTGGCTGACTGTCCATCTGTCTGTCTGTTTGTTCCGGCTAATCTCCGAAATGGCTGGACCAATTTTGACGAGACATTAATTGGCAGATAGCTGATGTTATAAGGAGTAAACTAGGCTACTTTCAATTTTTAAAAAGAATTATAGTTCCGCACAAACAGTTAAAACACAATATCCAATCGTAATAAATTTCACGCGGACGAAGTTGTGGTGAATGGCTAGTTTGTAATACTTTATGTCAGTTTATTCTGTGAAGAATCCTAGAGAACTACGTAGTTACGATATTTTTTATTATGAAATCTTACAATCGCAAACATTTACATAATCAGGATATTATAATAGAATAACAGTTCAGTTTTCTCCCAGGCCTCGCTTCCGCATTTGATATCATATATTTTAGTGTGTCTACAGTTTACAATAAATATACGAAACAAATCCAATGGAAGTCGTTCTAACACTGATTTTATTGTAAAGGAATAATTCTTTATAAAATTTTATGATAATTATAAAAATAATGTATGTACAGAAGTAGGGAAGTTATACATATGGGCGTAATTAACAAATAATATTGTTTCTTAGTGACCTAAATTAATGAGTAATGCATGTTTTATTAACTATTATGCGGTAACTCGTACATATGTTATTTCTATGTCTTTCGGTAGTAGCACGGGTGAAATTTTTAGCACGACAGCACTACTTATAAAAACATATCGTATTTTGATATTTTGACGACAATCCAATTAGCATGTTGGGTAGACACTAACTTATAATTATTTGATATTTATTATTCATATTATAACCCTTAGTTTCTAAAAAATTATGTTCTTGAACAACCACTATAAATTTGAGGCTTTTTATAATAAGTTACAAATCCAGAGCCCATGTACTCGTAACTATGGCTGTTTTACGGAGAGCGCTCGAGAGATAGCCAACATTTTGTGCAAAAATTATTTGCTTCAGGCATAAGTTGTGTTTTGGTATACCACGTCGCCTAGATACTGCGTTCTTAGCTTGTAAAGGGCAGAAAAACATACGGCTCACCTGATGGTAAGGGACCAACGCGGCCAATGAACTGCTGCAATATTTCAAATGGTGAGTTGTAACATGCTACAAACAACACACACACACACACACACACACACACACACACACACACACACACTGACATTATGCACGGAAGCAAGGAAAGCAGGCAATGCAATGTTAGAGAGATTTTCACACAATATCACCAAATTTTATAGGTAAAGTAGCTTGAGTCCAGGTTGTTTTATTTAAGTTAAATTTAGAATTTTTTCTATAGCTATTTTACGATTATTGTCAATATCTTTAAAATATCCGGACATTTCCAGACTGGACTCGATCGGGTAAGTATGTAAATCTAGGCACAAGGAGACAATATTTTTAAAATAGTAAGACAATGTGGGAGTTTAAGTTATACAATTTATCAATGTGGTTTAAAACTGATCAAATTTGGTTTTAAAACAGGTTTAATACTATCGAAAAATAACGGCGCACCTAGCAGGTATAGCAATCCCGTACTGAAAGTTTTATTCCTGGAGAATATGATTGAAATTTTGAATTTAAGTGTGTCTGTTAGAACTAGATAAATTATTCGAAAAAATATTTCACATTTCTTGCTATTTGGTTTAAGACCAATATTTTTAAAATTTCGAAAATATGAGTAAGATCACTGAGGACGTCATCTGCTCTGCCCAGTGTGTACTGTCGTCCAGGTACCAGACATTCAGCTTGAATTTCAAATTTGAAATAATGGGTTGAATTCCCAAACTGCAAAGTGCTGGACCCAGTGGGTCACCCTGCTGAACACCGACTGCAGAATCGATAATATGGTTTTCGTAGAACAAGTTATATATTTTGACTGTTACATTGCCAAACGTAATGATAAATTTCGGGGTATTGTCAGCCACTTCTTTCAAAGGGTTACCCTATCGATAGAGTTAAAAGCATTCCTTAGGTCAACCTTCACAAAACATCTGCATCAGTGTTTGTTAAAATGTACACTGAATGTACCGCCGACTCACAGCCACCTCCTAGCGCCAAAGCCTAGTTGAGTAGGCTTAAATTTTGTCTTAAGGTTAGATATTATGTGCCTTTTTTTTTTTTTTTTGCGGATGGAAAATCATCTAATGACGCCTTTCGCTGTGGGTGGAGCGGAAGGGTGTCAGACTTTACTGACTAAAACCATCCGTGTTCCTTCAGTGCCCTTACGTTCCGGAGCCGCGGTATCTCTTTCGAACAGCCCGCAGCCCCGGCAGGCGTCAGCCTTGCGGGCCCTTCACGCTGCTGACAGCTCTTTGAGGCGCGCGCGTGGAACAAAACGCGCCGTCGACACGGCCTGTCGTCGTTGACGGACGGACGGCGAGCTACCATTGCTCGCCGTCCACAGGTCCGCGCCTCACGGTGGTCAGGCCACGACGTAGCCCCTGACGCCCGGGGCGTCTCCGCGGCGGCCGGGAAGGAAAGCTGTTTTTCCTTCCCCTGCTCCACCTCCTTCGCTAGCATCACTGCTTCGCGAAGGTGGTGACGGCATCCCATTCCGTCTCGCTCCGGACCATGGCTTCGACCAGGGCCGGACGCGAGAGGTCGCCGCCGCCTATCGCCGCTACGAGTACACGGCGGTGCTCCGCCCAAGCAGGGCACACCTCCACGGTGTGTGTGCTCCAATCAACCTCCGGTCGATCCTCGCAGTGGGAGCACCGGGCGTTTCCTCCCGCCCGATTCGGTGCAGGAACCTCCCAAACACACCGTGTCCGGTGAGGACCTGCGTCAGGCGGAAGGTGAGACACCGTGGCGTCTCTCGCCACTCCTCAAAGAGGGTCTTATCGCCGCTATAGTGGCGTGCCCAGCACGGGGCTGCGACAGTCGCTCTCCATGTCGCCATGAGATCATGCCGGAAGTCTGTCGCTGCGCGACAACTTGCCGCGGCAGCGGGTTTCCCCGGCATAGTGCTCCGCGCGCCATTCGTGCAGGCGCGCGAGGACTATCGCCTCCAGATCCCATGGCGGCAATCCAGCAAGGAGGCTCGCCGCCTCGCGGGAGATCGTGCGGCAGCCGCGAACCATCTTTACGGCAACCACCCGGGGCGCGTTTAGGTGGTGGACGGCAAGCCGCGCCAAACCACGCGCCCACACCGGGGCCCTGTAAAGGGCCATGGACCCCACGATCCCGCGAGCCTGGCAGGAGGCGTTTGGCCCCAGGTTCGGCAGGAGCCGCCTGAAGGCAGCCCGGTCCGTTCCAGTTTGGGAGCCAAACGTCGGAAGTGCTCAACGAAGTTCCATCGGCCGTCGAGGACGAGTCCTAGGTGCTTCAACGTCGACTCGACGCCGACGGATACCCTCTACCATCACTGAGGATCCCAGTGGTGGCCTGTTCCGAGGACCATGGAAGTGCATGGCCTCGGACTTGTGCAGAGCCACCTCGAGACCCAGTTGCCGGATCCTCTCAACGACTATCGCAGCCCCGCGTGTCATAGTTTCCGCCGCCGCCTCGTACGACCCCCTGTGCCATACCAGCGTATCGTCAGCGTAAAACTACGCTGACGCCGGTAAGGTCGGCGCGCAGCACCCAGTCGTAACTGATGTTCCACAGGCGGCCCCAGAACCGAACCCTGTGGGACACCGCACGACATCTCTCGCCGGTTCCACTCACCGTTTCGACCGGGGTATGACGGCCCTGTCCGTCGATAGTCCCCGACTATACGACGGAGATAGGTCGGCACCCGTGATACCGGAGTGCCTCTAATGCAGCTCCAGGGCGGGAGAAGGCGTTGGCGATGTCGAGAGACACCGCCATACAACCCCTCTGCCACCGCTGCATCCCCGTCGTGAGGGCTCACGCGCATGATGGCGTCCACCGTGAAGCGCCTCTTGCGGAAACCAAACTGGTGTTCCACAAGATCCGCCCTGTCTCGCAAGGTGCTCGGCGAGGCGGTGCAATTACTTTTTCAAAGAGCTTGCCCACCTCGTCGAGCGCAGCACCATGCCGGTATGCGGACGGAGAGTCCGCAGGGCGCCCTGGTTTCGAATGAGGACCAGCTTCCTTCTTCCAACGAAGCGGGAATTGGCCTCTAGATATTATGTGCCTGCAAGCTAACTTTGAAGTTATGCGTCGAAATATGGAACCAACGTCAATAGGATGGATACCGTTATCCTTTTTTTTTGCACATAATCTTGCCCCATATAGGAATGGAATGAAATTTGAATGAACACAGAAAGCATAAAATTACATAATTTTGTAATGTCATTAAGTATTCCGCCGGCGTGACCGGCAGAAAGCTTACAAGATCTTTAAGATGTTGAGGCGCATTCCGTCAATGCCGCCAGCAGAGCTATTCGAAAATTACATAATTGCTTCTAAAGTGTCTTTTTCTAGAAATTTGTAAAGGTTGCATAGAAGTCTTGGGAGGCAGCGGTAAACTTTGAGAAGGATTGATCCGAAGGATGCTTGACGAAGGCATTCAAGAGTTTCGACATTACGAGAGCCAGGATGTCTCTGAGAATAAAATACGGTATGCTTTTTATAAGTCGCCATCCATTACTTTCGACTTAACTACTTTTTACTAAACAGATCTCTACAGCACTAAAAGTCTTATACCATAGCTTCATATTGACTTGAAACGTGCTCCGCATCTTTCCCTGACACACAATCATTTACGGCTAAATAAAAGCATTACGCTCTATAAATGAAATATTATCATAATACTTCCTGGATTTATTCCATATTGATAAAATTGTATGCAGTCGTTATGCTTTGAAAGCTGACAACGACGCAGCAGAAATATTTTCCTTTATAAATGAGCATTATGTCTGAAATCAAAAAATAATAATTGTTGTAACTGTCTTATATATTTATTGATTTTTTATTGAAATTTGTAAGCCTAAACTGGCCTCTAAATAACTAAATAAAATAAGTTAAATAAACGTAGCTTTTAACAGTCGAAACGTTTAGACAATTTTATAAATTTAATTAATTTCAAAAACTTATATTATATTATTATTATTATTTTATTGAGGTTCATCTCAAGAGGCATACAAATTACATTACTAAAAACACAATATTACTAAGACAAAAATAAATCTATAAGTTGTTCTTTACTTTTAAGCTCCATTTATTCGACCAAACTGAGATTGATTGTTGCTGCTCGGACATCGTCCGTCACGACAGGCCGTGTAAGTGAAATGAAGAGATTCAAAATTCATGGCCCAGAAGAAGCTTATGTTACTCAGCGCACTATAAAAGGCTATATTTGAAGTGACTTTAACTTGCGTGATAAAATACGTAACGAACATTTTGGTAGCAGAACCAGAGTTAACGACATAGCCTGTAAGGATTAGTAGATGGTTATAATTATCGTTCAAAGAATCAACTACTGAGCGAGAAATATGGTTCTCGAATGTTAGTATACTGGGATTAGTATACGGGCCTTCCACCCATACAGTTACAAAATTGTCTTTAAAATTCGATAATTGATGGGTCATTCAATATTGCATGATACATAATATATCGATCGATTACATTACAATATATGTAGATCATGTTATTTGTGAACATGAATTTTATTGCAACATAAACGAAAATTAGACAGTTAATAGGTTCACTAGATGACCATATAGCGATACTATACATATATGATGTATATATAATGTAGTGAAAACGATTGTGGAAGCAAAACTTATTTATTTATTTTTAAACTTCATTGAACCTTACACATTAAGTAAAGGAACAAATGGCGGACTTACTAAAAGCATCCAGTCAACCTTAAGGCAGTGATATAACTACGGTTATGGTTACAAAGAAATATACATACACATATGTATGTATACATATATACATACATGAAGCTGTCTGTCATGAGTGTCCTGCAGAAACTGAAACTTATGTTTCAGATTAGTGGTTAACTTTGTCAACGTTTGGCTAAGCTATGATCAACATTTTCTAACGTTTTCATTTTGCTAGTTATATTTGGTCTTTATTTATCTGAAAGACTATTAGAGACAGCCACGTATTGAATTAGGTACTGTATTATTTATTAATGGTGCATATTAATAGATTCGTGTATTATTACAAAATGGACTCTTCAATTTAGTGGTGAAACAATGCTTATTCATCTGCATTAAGACGGAAAATAAATACTTTTTAATCAATACTAATTATAATAATGTCCTCCAGACTGAGTTTTTGGTCACGGTGGCCAGTCTCAACGGAGACTAGCCAGATGGCGCAGATGCGCAGGAAAGAATTATAGTGCCAGAGTGTATGCGCAAACACAAGTGCACTCTATTCTCTCCTCTCATAGTCGGATGGAATGGTAATCCGACACGGCTGGGTGAAAGCTTTGCTTTCATCCCCGTATCAGCTCTGACTCCGCTGTAATCTACTGAGAATTTCGACAGAAAACCGAATAACTGATTTTAACTCAGGATCCCATGATCAGCAACCGCGTTTACGACCCATACTATACCAACGAGGCAGTCAAGTATTATGAAAAAATAGACACTGCGAATAATTGCAAACTTTTTAGTGTTTCTAGATAGAAAAGTAGCACAGTCCAAATACGTCGACAGCGCAGTGAACTTTGCTCCATAACCTTCTCAATAATGAGAGAACATTTGCCCAACTGTATAGGCTGTATTATTAATTTGCATTTGAAATGTAACGAAAACGGCGTGAGTAACGACTCATGAAAATCGACGTCAATTTAACAATGAAGGAAAGAAAGAAAAAAGGAACTATTTATTTGATACTCATATATTAAAGAAAAGAAATATACAAACGCAAAAAAAGCCTAACATTTCTCTGTTTCTTCTTTAAATGACAATAGAAAGATACCTGAACAAAATAATTTAAGAAGATAATCAACGATTATTACTAAAGCCGTAAGTTTTCATAAAACGATATTCTTTTTCTTTTCATTAAAAGATATAGAAAGAGACATGAATAGAGATAAGTTATACTTAATTTAAGAAAGTGATAATCAACGCTTACGATTAAAGCCGTAAGTTTTCAGTAAAACTTTGTGTTCTATCTCTTTAATTAAAATTGAATAAAATGAGACATGAATAGAGAAAAAAACTTAATATATGAGAGCGTAATCTGACAAAAATATTTCATGCGTGCGCTCCCATTGCAAGGTTACAAATGCATAGATACCTCAAGGAAGTGTCGTTGGATGTCTTTTATTTTAATTTACATCAATAACCTTCCTAAAGCTATATAGAGGAAACGTCTGTCTTGTTTGCCGATGATATATCATTATTAACTTCATGCCACAACCACTGATATTTATGATAAACTGCATTAACTTATTACCAAAACTTCAGACTGGTTAAATGATCATAATCTAAAAATAAATTTTTCTTAAACTAAAATATTAACTTTTCATCCCCGTCAAAAACTGCATTAATTTTAAAATTCGATCACAATTTATTATTAATTTTAGAATCTGTGAAAGAATTTAAATTAGTCGAATTGATATAGACACTCACTTGAATTGGAAAGCTTATATCATAGAGTGAGGTCTAAACTTTCGTGCTTCTCATATTGACATATCGATGAGTAAAGAAACAGTACCGTATTTTGCTCATGTGCCTTTGAGTAACAAATGTCGTAAAACCAAACGTCATTTTACAGGTTGAGAGAAACAAAATGGTTGAGTTTATTTTCTGCAAATTTTTGAAATAGTAAAGCTTATGTGCCACTAAAGCTTAGTATGTTTAGGTTTTCGAGTAGTTTCATTAAGGAACTTAAAATAACGCAAGCTTCAATAGTTCCAGAAATAGTATGGCTATTACTAAAAAAAAAGTTGTAACTGGCATTAACGAAAAATTTTTCAGACTTTATGACTGTAGCCTTTGGTGTTAAAGTAGTCAGCAATTGTTTTATGAATGACAATTTTGTATCAAAAGACAAATGTTATCAAAAGTTAGTGTAATTTACTGTAGTAATTGCAGTACAAATTTTAGAAATAAACATGTTATTTAAAAGTGTTAAATCAATTAACCAGAATACTACTTAATAATTACCTTTTGAACAAAGTTTTATTAAAATATAAAATTAAAATTGACCTACATTCGAAATGATGCACAGATATTCAGTAAAATGGCTCTATATAATAAAACTAACGTGTTCACTGTGGCATCATGGTTTGTCAATATTAGGCTCTGGTCTGGTAAAAAGAAGATGGAGATAAATATCGGTCAATAAATAGAGTGCAGACGCATGTGAGCGGTAGGCCAGTGTTACACTGATAAGTTTGATTTCGACGCTGGAAAGTTTGGGGTTAGCATCGTTCAATACTACATGAATAGAGGCAGGTGACCGGTCGGAGAGTGTTGAGTTATCAACTTCGCTTAGACTCGGTGCTAGAAAGGTGGTGGGTGGCGATATATATCGTTTACTACAGCGTGTGTAGAGACATATAAGTGGCCGGGTGGTGTCGGTTTCAGAGCTAGAAAGATGGCAGTGAATATGTTCCACTGCTATGGCATATGCAGGTAGAGAGGTGAGGAAAAGAGGTGAGGCAGTATTATTGGTCTGTCAACTTCGGGTCCGCTGCTAGAAAAATCACGTCAAAGACAATAAGTATCGTCCTCTACAGCATGTGTAAAGGCAGGTGAGCGGACGACCAGTGCTGTTTTGTAAATATAATTTGCCACGATTGATTTAGGAGTTGAGATAGTGTGTTGGTCATTCAGTAAAAATAGGCAATCATTTATTTTAGAAGGAGTTGCATCCAGACTTCCAAAGAAGTCATTAAATCGTGATATTGTGGAAGTATATTTTAATTAAATTATCTGGTGAGACATGAGTATGGTCTTTTGTCAGGTGTTTCAACATCACTTTTTCTATAACATCTATGCTGTTTTTGACAGGTGTTTTAGTAGATATGATTTTATTGTGTCGTTTTCTTGACAGTTTAGTGGTTTTTGGACAATATTGTGTTTAACATTTTTAACATTTATTTTAAATTAAAGAATGACCTGTAAAGTTAAAACAAAATGGTTATCTATTTTGTTACATAATGATACGGAATAGATAATTTAAAGCCAAATTAAAAGTTGTATTCAGGACGTATTTTAGTTACGCGCAGTTAACGCCAATGAGTACCACACCATAAACCATTTTTATAGGATAAGGTAACAAACAAGCACACAGTCCACCTGATGGTATGTGAATAAAGACATCTATCCTTACATGAATCAAAATGCAGATGCCTTGTCGACCGTGAGACTAAGATAGAATGCTTCGTTCCAGAAAGGGTCTCCAGTACTCTACACACACCATACACAGCAGCGTTAAGCTGCTATTTTTCGCTGGTATTCTGTGCTTCCTCGGTCGAGCCAACCCATTCGTGCTACACCTATATACTACTTATATAGCTGCAGCATGGCTCTATCACGTTAATATTCTATAGTAAAGCCATAGCTAGTCTTTGCAAATACAATTTTTGTGGTATAAACCATTATGCTGTATTTAAAGCAATCGACATGTAGTTATAAAAATTAAATATTTTTAACGCCTACTTTTGTAGTAAATGCAAAGGCCGTTAACTTCCATCGTATTAAGGAACGAACATTAATAAATACCGTATTTTGTATTATTATAAATTTTTAGCAATTAGTTTAATTGTGATGTTTTGTTGCAAAACCAAAGTGCGTACTATTTTAAATGAATTAATTGAAGTAAAAACCAATTTACACATTAGCAGTAGATTACCGTTTGTAGTAAAAGCCAGTTGATATTTTAGCAATAAATGACTGTTTGTAGTAAAAGACAGTTGATACCCTGACAATAGATGACCGTTTGTTTTTAAAATCCATTTGATATCCTAGCAGGAGGTGGTTGGATTAATCTTATTGTAATTATCTGTAGACAGAATTTAAGATAATGTATTAAATACATAATATAATTGAAAAATAATTTGTTTACATCGCTAATAATAATAATTTTACCTACAATTTGCTAGCCTGATGTTTTTTGTGGTTAAATAAATATATTAGATAAATTCCAACGGTTGTTTTGTTCGTATAAAGAAATCCAAAGCTCTGTTTATCCTTCATACTTTTTTATACCCTACTAACTAAATTAACTTAACTATGCCAGAGACGCTGTGGTCGGGGAATGCGTACTCGCGCGCGTTTGGCGCGGGATGTTACCTCTCACTACACCGCGCGCCAATGAGAGACTAATTATAATTTTAATTCGTGTAAATTTCCAAAAGCCATAATTTTATGCATAGTGTTAAGGACTGTAATGCATTTTAGGGTGTAAATACCATATTTTGAAAGGTAGTGGTTTTCACGACATAAATTGACATTGCTCTTTTGAAATTTTCAGTTTTAAAAATTGTCGTAATAACCATAGTTGATAATGTGGTTGATTTTACGACAAAAATGCTCAAAGATAATCTTTTAAGATTTTATCACATTATATAGCAAAAGCCATGCAAAGAAAAAACATGTCTTTTGAACGACTTATTATAAGACCAAACTAGGTTCTTAACCTTAACGGAGGCGCGTTGTAAAAGACACCTTTTGCGAATCAAATCAAATCAAATCATTTATTTCGCTAAAACATGGGTACAGACGGATGGATACAGAGTCAACATTTGTTTCCACATGTTTTGCCTTTTGTGGCATGCGTAAAAATTGTTTAAAATAAATATGTTAAAAAACAAATTAAAATTAAAAAATAAAATTAGAAATAAACACTTTTATAAATTTTCATTTTCTTTCATAAACACTTTATATTTATGTTTTTAGGAAAACATAACAAAAATAGTAAAATTATTTTTTGTTCATTTGAGAAATATCATGCAAAATCCTGGATCTATAGTTATTTACTTAGTTAAGCAAAATCAATAAAAATAAAATCAAAATTTATGGTTAAAATTCTTTGATATTATAAAAGGCAGTATTTATTAGCCACTGCTTTAAACTTTTTCATTCATTTAATGGCTGTTCACGAATATTTTTAGGAACTTTATTATAAATCTTGATACACATCATGAGGCAATTCCTCTGGAATAATGTAGTTTTACAAGATGGCATGAGTAGACGTGTCGGATCTCTTTTGCTAGAGATTATGTTTTCTTGCACGGTAACAAATTGATTAGAATTATTTTTAATGAAGACACAGATTTCAATATATATAAACCAGTTAAAGTGAGAATACTTTTTCCTTGAACGGGGTCTACAGCTTTCAAGAGGGCCTACATTACAGTGCACAAATACATTTCTTCTGACTTAGGAAGGCTTTGTTTGCGTCAGTTGAGTTGCCCCACAAGAGTAGTCCATATCTTAAGACGGATTCAACGTATCCGTAGTAAGCAATACGTGCTGCTTGTGGACCTGCTTTTGAAGTTTACGTAATGCATAAACAAATTGATTAACTTTTTGCATACTTTTTGTACGTGTAATTCAATTTACATACCAGTCAATATAGTAACACCTAGGAATTGTGTATCTACTACCTCTACAAATCTTTCGTCCTTATATCTTAAGTCCAATTTTTGTGGTTTTGTTTTATAATTTCCAAATTGAATATATTTAGTTTTGTTAGTGTTGACTCGTAAATTATTATCTTCTAGCCATGATATAACTGACTCTATAGTGAATTTATTTCTTGTTCATATATCTGTGACTTATTAGTGTAATTAACAATTGATATGTCATCAGCAAATAGTATTGACTGATGATTTGTTATACTCGGTAAGTCGTTTATGTATAGAATGAACAATAAAGGGCCTAAGACACTCCTTGAGGTACCCATAGTCATTTTGTAGATAAGGAGATCTGTAATATGTTAACTCTAGTTTATTATTAATACGTGATACTTCAACACATTGTTTCCGATTTTCAAATAACTTTCGATCCATTCTAAAGCCGGTCCTCTGATTCCTAATTTTTCATTTGTACAACAACTTCATGTGTTCTACACAGTCAGGCTTGGATGACATCAAAAAGATGCCTACTGTTGGTACTCTCACATTCAGTTATTCGACGTATCAGTGAAAAAAGCAGTGTAGTAGATTTATGTTTTTGAAAGCTATTTTGTTCGTTTCTGAGTATATTATATTTTACTACAAAACTAATAATTCGACTATGCATGGCTTTTTCTAATATTTTGGATAGAATGGGTACTTTTCATATATACAGGTATATAACAATATAGAATATGAACTTTTCATATATACAGGTCGATAGAGCGCGCGAAACTGATTTTAAAAGTGTTTAAAACTAATTTTGTCCATTTTCGCTTACGACATTTGTTACTTAAAGGGTCGATATGGATTACGCAAAATAAAATAAAAAGCTATCAACATAGAAACGGCAATAACAACCTATTACGCGTATGCGCACGCTTAGCTGAGTTACGGCATCCGGATTATAGCAAATATAGATCAGACTAATACTGCATATCGTTCTTTCTTAAAATAAGCAATTTTATACAAAACGTGAAGATTTTCCATGCAAATACACGTTACGACATAAATATAAATTAGTATTGCAACTTCCGATTTAAACTAAACACTTTAGTACATTCAGTTCTTCCATAAATTATATAATAAAATACCTGACATATTAAAATGAAAATAGTGACATCATATTTACAAAAAATTAAAACAGTTCTAACTAATAAATGTTAATAGTATAATAGAATATGTTATAAATAATTCATTAATAGGTTATAGAAAATGATCACTCATTTAAATTGAATTTATTTCAATAAACCACAATGACATGGTTAAATACGCTTCCTCTCTCCTAGCCCCTAAATTGCGTATCCATCAGGGTCCATAATACTGGTCTCACAATAAATTTTTATGACATCTTTTGTACATTATGGTTTAGCAATAAATGTTTGAGTTTGAGTTTGAATTAAATGTGTTTGATAAAATTTTGTAAAATAATATATAAAATAGTCTTTCCAATAACGTTAGCTCTAAGCATGGACTCTTCAATAGACCGTGTTCGTGATTAAAAGAAGCATACGTCGAACAATCAGAGGTTGCGTTGGCATTAATTAAAAAGCATGCACGTCGGTACTTAGCGGGTTTATTCATGCTGGCTCATTAGCAAAGCCTTGCGCTGCATAAAGTCCATTCTACTTAATTCGTTTGAGAATATGATGAATATATGGCTTATAATCTGATTTAAATTAAAATTAGTCTAAACTCCATCCAATAGAGTTCTGCCATAGTTGCCACGCATGGCAAGTGGGCTGGCAACCGCAGTTTTTTTATTATTTAGAGTTGTTATCAGGAAAATGCTGCTGCCCATCTCCTGTTCCAGTTTGACTCTGTCACCTCTTATGACACCTACCGAACGATATAGGTATTTCGTATTTGTTATGTCAGTTCCCGTGTAGTGGCGTTGTAAGAATGTCCACTACCCCATGGGTGTCGTAAGAGGTGACTGAGGAAAACCAGGAGATGGGCAGCAGCGTCTTTCTAATAACAACTACGTATGAGGCAATCTATAAAGGAGGCTTATGTTTAGCAGTGGACTTTTAAAAGGCCGTAATAGTATGTCAGGTGAGTGATGAATCCGTGTTCCATGGATGACGATTATGACAAATTACTATGGTAAAGATCTAAGGTACATATCCATGAAGAAGAAAAATTTTAATTGCAATAAATGAAAACGTCACGGGGAAACCCTTCGTGTCCGAGGAATAAATTTTCAGGAAAAGAAACGTGAACTTTGCCAACACGCACTGAAGCTGCGCGTCAGACTAATTGCTCCATAACCCACATGCTCAATAACCCATATTTTTCAACGTGGTAAATCCATGCTGCGGCTATATTATGGTTGTAGCATGAATGACTTGGCTCGTATGGGATATGACCACGGTGAGTTTAGAGAACCGAAGATCCTTTTTACTGTAAACGAGGCATTCCATCTTAGTCCTCAGGAGTGACAACGCATCTGCATTTTGATTCTTAATTGAGGATAAATGTCGATATTTATGGACCACAGCATCCACTTACCATCAGGTGGGTGGGCTGTGTGCTCGTTTATTAGCTTTATTCTATAAAAAAAATCCTCTAGAAAACGGGAAAAGGTCTGTGCCCGGCAGTGAGACGTAAATCGGCTGCAATAAATGATGATAATATGTAATATAATTCACCGCATTTAAACTAACTAGGTGCTAGGACCCTTTTCTGTCTTTGAAACCGTATGGGTAACACCCTCTTAGCTATTTCTGTCGCCAAATAGCAGAACTTAATATACTACTTTATTCCAGTCTGAAGGAAAAAGAGCCAGTTAATACAGGCTGCAAGACATTAGTTATATCTAAGTCCTCAGAAGTGACAACACATCTGTAGATGTACAACTTACCATCAGTATATCGATAGTCGTTTATCACTTTTACACACAGTTTTATAAAATAAAAACTGTTCTAACAGTAAAGGTTTGTGAGAAAATATAAAGAGCTTATGTGAAGTCATCTTCACGTGAGTCTATTACCTTCCTTCTGAGAAAGCAATGATTGCTTTCCAGTCATGCAGAAGATTGAAATTGAATTGAACGGGTTGGTTAAGTAAACTTAGTTCAACAAGTAACTTTGACTTACAATTATTTGCTTAGTATTCGAACAGATATTGGAAGTTTAAAACTTAAACTTTTTATAACAAGTAAAAACTTACTTCAAGGAAGTAATAAGAATAAAATGAATTCCACATAATAGCTTTTGAAGTTGGTGCTAAGACATAGTACATGAAGAAATAAAGCCCCGACTTCACAAGCTGATATGTCGAAATCATTATAATAATTGAGTTCAGTGTATTTAATGATTTCTTATATTTACGCGAACACTACATATTGAATAAAACTACTTTTACGCATTATATCGCGTTTAATTAACTTATTTTTATTAATTCCCGACGTTTCGGGTGCTTTAAAGCACCCATGGTCACGGGGGACTGAGGTGATTGACGCCCCGATGTCAGAGTTAATCCGGAGTACCTTCAGCTTTTTAATTATTAATTTTGGTCCGATCTACGCAGAATGAACTAACTGTGTCTTGAAGTCTTGCAGTGGTATGCTTGGGGTTAGTTTTAATTTTATTAATTACAGGATCTCAAGCAGGTGGTAGTACCCAACCTCCCTTTCTATTGAAATTAGGATGTTTTTTTTAATTTCAATAGCCTCAGGTATCATCCTTGGCAGGAATCGATGTTCTTGTATAAAATGCTGTAAAAACCCATTTTATACAATTAGAATGAGCTCAAAGGGGATTGTTAAAAATTATGTATTTCAAAACACGTCAGTTTTCAACAAATTCATTGTATTTATATGCAAATTTATTGACAGTTCGTAAACTATACATATTGCACGTAGTTCTGAAAAAACATACGTACTTTAATATTGACACCAATATTTTAACTAAAAGAAGAAAAGATAGATTTGCTCGCAATCAGTACAAAAACATCTCGTCTCATTTATATAATAAAATAAATAAAATACTAGCTATATATCTTATGACTTATCGAAACTGTAAACAAAAACTCACTGAATGGCTGAAGAAATTAGAATTTATTGAATTTGAAAACCTATTCAAATTAGAATTTAGGTATGAGGATATTTATGTGTAAATCACTCACTCATTACATACATACATACATCATAACCTTCATCTACTTGTACATGTAACTACCACCTCTGCTCAGTGGCTTAACGCTGATCCCAAGACATTTTATGTCGTAGGGCTGTGCAGAAGGGAAACGTATGAAAACTTTCACACAACACATTACACGCACGTACCCTACACACATATTACACACACACACTACACATTCACTACATACACACATATACACACACACACACTACATATACTATTTTTACATCTCTAAATTTAGTACAAGCGGTTCTTGATTTAGTAAATTTTATGATATGGAAGAGGGGTTTACTTCTGATACGGGCGCATTATGCGTTCAATAGAAGAAGTCTACCATGGTATATTATGTACTTGTTGTGTTTATGAATAAAACCTTTTTATTCAATTTACTTATTTTTAACTTAAAAGTAACATAATTGGTAAAAAATAATACATTTATATACGGTGACTTATACGAATAAAATTACATAAAAAAAATATAACAAAGTTACATAAATATATCCAAATTAAGAAAGCACTGTCTTTAAATTAATGTTTGACAGTGCTTTTTAATTTATCTTTAAATTTTGAAAAATATTTTTCATGAAATACCTCGTTCGGTAGGCTATTGTACAGTAGCGCTCCCTCCAATTGAATAGTTTTCTAACCATAGGTTTTAGTCCTAGCTTTCGGTAATTGCAGTTTATGTTTGTTTCTTGTACACTGTTTATGTGATTTAGTTTTAAAATTAATTTGTGTGTGTATGGAATCTGAGAGAACTTTTCTGACTAGTATGCACGTTATACATTTGTATAATTGACTTATGGATAATGTATCAGTTTTTTTATAGAGTTCTTGAGTCGGAAAGCGGTAGTCAAGTTGGAATAAAACTTTTAACAATTTGTTCTGGGATATTTGAAGATTAGTTTTAGATGCACTTCCCCATATCTCTAATAAATATTCTAGTAATGACATAGCTAGGGAATTATAAATAATAGTTCAGACTTTATAAGGTATAAAACGTGTAGATCTGCGCAAAGCTCCTGTCAAATATGTAATTTTTGACTGCAGGTAATCTAAATAGAGCTCGCCATGTTAATTTAGAATCTAAAACTAGACCAAGAACTTAACTTGTTAATTTAGAATCTAAAACTAGACTGAAGAAAAGTAGCTAAAAGTTTCACATACTTCTGTTCCATCATTAATGATTTTACCATTTACTATAAGCTTAGGGGGAGCACAATCATTTTTTATTTTGTTTAATGCAAAATTGTAAATTATGTCCCACAATTTTTTAGGTTTGTTGTAGCATTTAACGAAAGCAGTATAATAAAATTTATCTTTAGTGTCTCTAATAGTACATGTAACTCTATTTCTCACATTATTAAATTCATTCTTTAATTCAATATTATCAGTTCTTGTTTTTCATTTTTCGACAGCATATTACGGTTTCTAATTTCGTTTAATATCTGTTTGTTTATCCAGACGTCTTGAGGTAGATTTTGTATTTTGCATTTAATTGTTTTATGGTTCTTAATATTGTCTTTAATGAAACTTTTCAATTGATTATAGTCGTGATCTATCATTCGAAGATTATTTTCAGCCATATCCTTGTAGAGATTATCATAATTTATTGCGTCATTCTTAATTTTCAACTTGGGTTCCTTTTTATATTTTTTTAATTCACAGTAAATTTGTTTATGATCCGATAGAGATCTATTATAGCCATATGAAAATCATTGTTAGTATTTGTACAGACATAGTCAAGGATTGATTTAGAAGTTTCTGTTTCTATGGTACAATATTGTAAGTTAATTTTATTATTTTATATCCTGACTCTTGAAGTATATACATTTCTTGCTGCATCGGTCTCTATTTAAAATATTTATATTAAAATCGCCAAAAACTATTGATCTTTTCCTATGCTCCACCTGTGTCGAAAAAAATTCAAAAAAGTTTTCAATATTAGTTGGTGTTGGTCGGTAAACAAGTCCAAAATTTAAGCTGCATTTTTCTAAATGAATCCATAGGAAGTTGTTTCCATCGACATACGTTTCTTCTGTAAGTGTGGAAGCTAAATCATTGTGCACATATATTTACACTCCTCTACCAATGCAGTCAGTCCTATAGTTATATATGTGTGAATAGTTTGGGATTTATAATTTATTTGCGTCATTTTCTGATTTAATCCAAGTCTCTGTTAGTAATATTAAATGTATAGTATAGGTAATTAGAGGATTTAATGATGCATCTTAGTTCGTAAATTTTGACCGGTTTTAGTAAACTTCTAACATTTGCGTAAAAGAATTTTCGAAAGAAAGGAGGAAGTAATTATAACATTGCCATAATCATGAGAAATCTGGTAGGTAAGTGGTTCACTTATAGGTGGTTCTGACATTACTTGCCGTTTTTTGGTATAGTTTTTGTAATTTTTGGAATTCCATTCGAGTATTTAATAATTAAGGCTGTTTCACCACTTTGCTGGCGTTGAGTAAGCTCATTCTTCAGGTTCCGTAAATATTTTTGCTGGGCGGGTGTTTGATCCCAGTAAATACGTATATTTTTTGTGTTGGTTAATGTACGGTTACGTGATATATAGTTCGCAGAGTCCTGCGAAATACGATATATCTTTACATTTCAGTTTTTACCTGGAATATGTTTACCTAATCGAAAAATCATTTGCGGCTTTGGGCAGTTTTCATAGATACTCGTAATTATTTTAGAAACCTCCTGCATATCGTGTTTTTTTCATTTAATTCAGGTATACCCGCAATTATGATATTTTTCTGCCAGTTGCACCGATCTTGTATTTCCAGGGTGATGGTCTCGTAGCTAAGCGGCAGCGGATTTACGAAAGATGATGGGCTGGTAGTATTTCTATATGAATTAATGTCAATCTCGTGTTGGATTTTTTCCTGGGTGGTTGAGTTTTGCCGCCTCATATTTTCCAATTCATTTCTTATAGTATGATTTTCAGTAATTAAAATTTCCATCGCATTTTTAGTTTCTTGGATTTATTGTTTAATTTCTGTCATTTTTCGACAAATTTTGTTATTATTTTGATTTTGTGAAGTACTAAAACTTTGGAAAAAAGACTGTATTTCACTACGCAATTTATTCAACTCTATACGTACGTTCTTTTATACGTAATACTTTTATATACGTACGTTCTTTTATTCTTCTTTGTGTTATGTTTTCTTGATCCCGGGAAATACCTCGCATCTCAAGCGCAGAATCGCTGCCACTCATGGAGTTCCCATTTTGAGCTAATGGCTGGAAACTCATTCTTGGATACCATTAAGTGAGCTGATCGGGCGGAGCGGCTCAGAGCGAGATCAAAAATAAGAGGTGGTGTCTTTTACACGAGGCTGTGAGAGAGGGTGCAAGCCACTACGGATTTGTTCTGAATAGTCGTATGTGAATGCACTGCACAATCCAAATTAATGCTTTGATCTATCCGTTAAGATTCAATTTTAATGAGGTACTTAATTCGTAAAATCATATTTTCAACAGACGGTCACCGTTTTTTTTTTCAAATTGAATGGGATTATTGGCAACATCGTTTTTGCCTACCGATCGACCATTACATATGTGTGCGTGCGCAGTAAAATCAGTTAAAATAATGCGTTACCACGCATTTTCAATTTAAAAGATAAAAAGGACAAAACATTTGAGATTTTTTTAAATTAATTTTTCTTCGTCATTTGCATATATTACTTATTCTGAACCTTCTCTGCAAATTTGGCCGGTTATTGCAAAATAACTCTGTATAAAATAAGCATTGTCTGCAGTGTGTATATTTATTTGAACTATTTAGAAATACCTACATAGTTTTAATTTGCAAATCTAATGAGGACCTTATAATTTTTTTATTACAAAATACAGTCATTTAAACGTGGTAGAGCTACGCTGTAGCTATATTATGGTTGTAGCACGATTGGGTTGGCTTGACCGGAGTAGGACGCTCTCACAGAATACCAGCGTAAAATAGCAGCTTAATCTTTGATTTTGAGATTATGTGTGTTACTTATATAACTTTTTTTTTAGGTGAACCGACTTTGATGATTTTTTTTAAAGCTGGTACTTCTCATGTGATCCCATATAAATTTGATCAAGATCTGACTAGTAGTTTTTGAGCCATTTTTGATAATGCGTATTTAATTGACTTTGACTACATTGGTGATATTCTCGTTTTATTTATATTAAAGTCGGTTGTACAATTTTTAATTTTACCACTTGTTTCAAGGTGTGTTTTATAAGTACATCCGTAACTGCTCAACCCGTACGAAACTATTGATTCGCGCAGTGCGATATATGTATAGTAACAGTAGCATCGGGTAAGGTGCTTTATTCTTGATGAGGTAAAATTTTACTAGAATTGCTCGTAGCTTATCACATACGGATTCAATGTTATCAGTCCATTTCATGCGATCATCAATTACTTAACCTAAATACCTACATTTTTTTACTACTTTAATTTGGAGACATTCACAGTTGTTATTATGGGTTGAACTTTGGTTATTATGAAGACATGTCTGATTATGAGCTATAAGAATGATGTTATGTTTTTATCTATTTTGACTCGAGCTAACGTACTCGTACATCATTTTAGTCTTATTCGAATTGAGTACAAGACCCACGTCATGTGACCACTGTGTTTAATATTAAATTTAAATTAAGAACGTAATATTTAAGTCTGTCTTCCTCACTTTTGTTTTCTTGACTTTTGACAACACGATTGCAGGCTCAACGACTCTTTCTATATTTAATTATAAAATATTATTAAAACGTATGTCTGTAATATTAAAATAAATTTAGAAAGTGTAACAAAATGCCAACAAACTGGTTTTTATTATAATACATAATTTTGTAATAAGAAATAGTCAACATCTTAGTGGTCCTTCTCCCCGGTTAATATCGTGAACGTCTGCTATTTTCACTTAATTGGAAAGGCCCGAGGACATCGCGATCGAAACGAAACAACGATAGAAGAACATCGTCGAAAAAATAAAAGGTTAGAAATATGTCAATATATAGAAATAATTTTTAAGACGCAAAAGCGAAATGAAAATATAAATATAATGATTTTCTTGCAAAATCAATAGAAAAGAACAGAAAAAATATAACATATATAAGAGATTCGATATACAGAAATATTATAAAATATGGCGGAAAAAGATAGCAAAGATCTTTCATTATTAATAACAAAAATAAGCTCTTTAAAAGGTTAATTAACAAGGATATTCAATTTTCAAGAGAGGTCTAATTTGTAACCATTTTTTTTTCTTTATGCAAAATATATTTTTTGAAATAAAAAACAAAATGTTAATTGTCATCAGATGCCATATGCCTTATTAAATTAGATATAAATTTGTCTATTTTCCGAACCTCTGTTTTGTATTGAAGACACTTTTTGTTTTCTGTTATTTTTACTAAGAATACTCCTTTTGAATGTGAGTATTTCATACTATATCGAGTATTTATAGGATAACATAAGTATAAAATTTCTGCAGACTTCTCAAATTCTTCCCAGTTTGGTATAAATGTCATATTGGTGTTCTTCTATAAAGAGCCTATAATCAACTACGTGTCTTATGAATACTGTTTATTATTTTGCTTAGTTGTAAATGAATACAATACGTTACAATATTTTTATCTAAATCTTCTAAATCTAATCTAATTGATTTTCTCCCCACGATACACTATAATACAGTACCTACATTATCCAACAAAAGAGTCAGTACACGACGCAGAACGGGATTCCGTCGAAAATAGATATTTCACGGTTAAAGCAGATATAGAAAAGCTGCTAACATTGAAAAATTCACATCATAACAGTACAAGGACTCATCGTGAAAAAGCAGAGTCTCAAGTTCGGCTACCTAAGCTGGAACTACCTACGTTTGACGATAACCTTAAAGAGTGGCCTTCTTTCAAAAACCTTTTTATGTGTTCTGTTGACAGCGCAAATATTCCAACATTACAAAAATTTCAATATTTGAAGACATCAGTTAAAGGTGAAGCAGCTGGTTTAACTAATTCACTATTAATTAGTGAAGACAATTATATTAAGGCTTTAGAATTACTAACTAAAAGGTATGAAAATAAAACAATTATTGTAAATCATCATCTTAAAAGTGTCATAAATTTTCCTACTATAACGAGACATAATTTAAAGCAATACTTGCCTGTATTTCAACAAAGCCTTGACTTTCTCCGAGCATTAGGCGTTACTGTAGATTCTTGGAATCTTATTAAAGTTTATTTAAGAACACAAAACTTAGATGATTCATTGCGTGCCTCTTGGGAAATAAGTAGAAAAGAATCCAAAATTCCCACACTAGAAGAGCTGTTAGATTTCTTAAATCTAAGAATTACTGCCTATGACCTTATGAATGACTCAGATAAGATACCACAACAAACTTCAAATTTTTCCCTAGACTATCTCATGTGTTAAATTCATTAGATACAAAACCAACAACACAATGCATATTATGTCATGTTTGCTCATGTTTTATATAAATGTCCTAACTTTTAGAAATGCCAGTTGATAAACGCGTAGACTTTACAAAAGCAAATTCTTTATGTTTTATTTTCTTACATTTCATACACTAAATAAATCATTTACATTTCAACACAAATGCTCTAATATTCGATGCACTTTTTGCTGTAGAATGCATCACACAACAATACACATGCAGAACCCTCCCTGGAAAGTAAACACAGTTAATGCAACACAATTATATCCTGGTAAACGCAACACAATCATAATCGTCTTCAACAGACTTCATAGCTCACACATCAGTCTCAAAATGACTCACACATACAGCATACAGAAAATAACATTACATATATGCAACATACACCACGCACACAATCTTGTAGCAATCATAATTCTCCGATCATACAATCTTTTGCACTCAGACCACAGTCATCTAACATTAAATCTCCTCACATTAACACAAACTTAGAACATAATCAAGAACATATTCAAGTAACTCCTTCCACAGTGCTAATTTCAAATAATAAACATACCCAAATATTGCTTTCTACAGCTATTGTGAAGGTTCAAGACGCTGCTGGTCGCTGGCACTCTGCAAGAGCTCGGGAAGCGAGTTAAACATTATTACTCACAGACTAGCGAGCTTATTAAAATGTAAATTTTGTTCTAATCATCATATAATTCAACGCATCGGAGAATACAAATCTTAATTTCATCGTAATGAACAACATATCTGTTCCTCTCCCTCACTCATGCATACAAACTGATACATGGAACATTCCATACAAACAATCTAAGCTTCTAGCTGATCCCCAATTTTATATGAGTAAAGAAATTGATGCCGGTAGTTGTTGGGAGCACTAAGCTGGAAATTGTTGACGAGTATGTTTACCTGGGAATTATGGATGTCGCCGCCGGAGGACCCAGAATAAACCAAATTACTTTTAATAAATTTTATTTAAAAGAACTATAATTTTATTTTAAAGTAACTATTAGTTCTTTTATTTGTAATATTTTAAAGATATTACAAATAAAAGAACTAATACTAATTAAGTACACTTATTCGATGCTAGAAACGAAGTGAAGTGGCATCGTGGAGTTTCGTATATATAATGCTGTCGGATGACGCCGCGGGCGTCACTGTGAATCCACGGCAGCCACATTTCCCATCAAATCAGCAGAATTCCCTTGCTGCATTAGGTTTCTGGTAAGGTGCTATGTCGGTTAACACCGCGTGCGTCATTGTGAGTCCACGACGACCGAGTTTCCCATCAAGTCAGCAAAACTGCCTCGTGGCAACAATGTGTGTTGTGTTGGAATATGAGGTTGCCGCGTAGTTCGCGGTTTTGTAAGGGGGCATCTATATAACATGGGATAAATAGTCCGACTAGGTAAGGCCAACTTCGACCGAGAGGTCAATCGACGGATTCAACTCGGCTGGGTAGCGTTCGGGAAATTACGACACACCTTCTCGTCAGGTATACCTCAAAACTTGAAAACGAGGCTGTACAACCAGTGCGTGGTGCCAGTGATGACTTATGGAACTGAGACGTGGTCCTTCACTGCTGGCCATATGAGGAAGCTCAAGGTAGCTCAGCGAGCTATGGAGGGCTATGCTCGGGGTTTCTCTGCGTGATAAACTTAGAAATGAGGATATCCGCAGTAGAACCAGAATGACCGACATAGCCCAACGGATTTGTAAGCTGAAGTGGGAAAGGGCCGGCCATATAGCTCGAAGAACCGACAACCGATGGGGAAAAAAGGTTCTCGAGTGGCAGCCTCGACCGGTAGGCGAAGTATAGGGCGAACCCCCACTAGATGGAGTGGCGACCTGGTAAGAGGTTTTTATTAGAATACATAATTTTGCAGTAAGAAATAATCAACACACTGCATGAGCCTCATAAAGTCCTGTTGTAACAGTTTTACCGACTTATCCATATTGTGTATACCTACAATTTATTGAATATAGTGTAGTTCTTGAGTTATTAAGATTAGAAAAGTGCAATTTTTATCACTCACTGACTCCCTCATCAAAAAATACACACACAGGCCACATCGAGATTACTTAAAAACTTTATATGGACGTTGTATCCCCCTTTTTAAATTTATGTTTTTGATGAATCTATAGAAGTAAAGACTACAAAACTTCTTACAATGGGAAATACGGATGATCAGCCGCAGACTGTTACAGGCTAATAAAGAACAAGATAAGTGCAAAACATGAACGGCGCTAAAGGCCGCGGGATCAAATTCCGAACTTAAAAATTATTTGTATGGCCTACAAATAATTGTTCCGGGTCTGGATGTTTGTCCTTGTGAAATTTATTTATGTATACTGTCTCCACGATACAGTAGAAATCGTAGTGTAGTGGGTAAAGTTCTTTTTTTAAAACAAAAACCAAACAAGATTCCACTTGATTAATATGTTAGATAGAAACAAGTATTGCATGTTTCTTTGTATGAATATCAGCAAACATGCGATTTCTTTGCCAAAAACAATCTCATTTAATGTCGGTAGCGTCATTGCAGACCAGTTGTTAGAATTGTAAGTAAAATATTAATATAGAACCGCATTGCGGTCGTACCTTAATAGGACAATGAAAAATGTATTTTATTATATTAAATATGCTCATGTTTACATCTTATACAAGTATTTTACACAAGTAAGGATGACAAGCGAGAACACAGTTTATCTGATGGTAAGTGAACGGTGTTGCCCTAAGGCGGTGTCAAAATATCGCTGTGTTTTCATCAGGGATGAAAACACAGCGGTATTTCACATCACATCACATTTCACATCACAGCCTGACATAGAATGCCTTTTAGTTAACAGAGTCTGCGGTTCTCCTTACGCTCCATGCGAAACAAAGCATTATGCTGCTTTTACTCTCGTATTCTGTGTGAGCTTGGTCCTTCCCCAATCAAGTGGATCAATTCGTACTGCAGCTATAAAGCTGCAGCAAGACTCCAGCACATAACGTTAGAATACAAGACTCCGAAATTAACTTACAGTCTCGCAACATAACTGACATGTAACTTCGAAGAGATAGTAGCTTAATGATAGGGTCCGGACCGCGAACTCAAAAGGTCGTGGGTTCAAATACGCCATTCGACTACTGTCATAAACCACTCCTAACTCAAGCATTTTTAACTTACCAGGAGAGGTTACAGAAAATATTAGTAATGTGAATGACATTGCTAGTATTTTTTTTATAAATGTGGTGACGGGGTAAGACAGTCTATAAACTTGTATAGGCTTTTAGAGGTGAATATGGAAAATTCAGGAAGATCTTATGGTTTCAGATTGATATAAACCTTAACATGCATGAACAAACTCGTAAAATCTTTTTTTTACTAATTTTAAACCAGTGCTTGAACACAATCCCACCTGTTAGTAAGTGAAGAGTAAGTTCTTCTTTTTTATTTCAAAAAAAAGCCATTATAAGACATAACATAAACGGATCGGTGACGGGAGCAGCGACAAAGACATTTTGTACAACGATGACCAATATAGGGATATTGGCCATCGTTATAAACGTAATTATAACAAATCTTTCCCACCTGTGAAATGGTCCATGACCGGCCTCGACGGGTTATAAAAAGTACAGTTTGACAAAAAGAAAACGCAACATAGTGGACTCTTCCTTGCTCCAAAACTTATTCATTGATCAATAAAGACCTATAACCAGCTGTAGTAATTAATGCATAACAGATACACGTTTTTCTCGAAAAGCACCACGTCACCATAAGGTTAATAAATCTAATAATATTAATATAAAGTTAGTTAAAGATTACTGCCTATATAAGTGCTATTACTGGGCACAGGTCTCCTCTAATTTCTGAAGAGGAGGCCCTTTTTTTTTTTTTTTTTTTTTGCGGATGGAAAATCATCAGCGCTTTTCGCTGTGGGTGGAGCGGAAGGGTGTCGAACTTTTACTGACCTAAAACCATCCGTGTTCCTTCAGTGCCCTTACGTTCCGGAGCCGCGGTATCTCTTTCGAACAGCCCGCAGCCCCGGCGGGCGTCGGCCCTTGCAGGCCTTCACGCTGCTGACAGCTCTTTGAGGCGCGTGGAACAAAACGCGCCGTCGACACGGCCTGTCGTCGTTAGACGGACGGACGGCGAGCTTCCTGCTCGCCGTCCACGAATCCCCGCCTACGGTGGTCAGGGCCTGACGAGGCCCCGACGCCGGGGCGTCTCCGCGGCGGCCGGGAAGAAGCTGTTGCTCTTTCCTCCCGCTCCGCCACCTCCTTCGCTAGCATCACTGCTTCGCAGAAGGTGGTGACAGCATCCATTCCGTCGCTCCGGACCATGGCTTCGACCAGGGCCGGACGCGAAAATGAGGAGCCCTAAGGCAAGGAAATTCCACCGCGCTGCCCCAATGCCTGTTGGTGAACTTCACATGTCTTCGAAATGTTTCTTGTTTCTCAGACATGCAGGTTTACTCACAATGTTTTCCTTCACCGCCGATAAATCAGCACTTAAAATTGTAATTAACAATTTCATTGGTGCCGGCGGGGATCGAACCCGGGTTGTTCGCTTACTATGTAATTTACAGCGAGCGCGTAGCCCCTGAGCTACCATGACTCAATAATATTAATATATACGAAGTTAATAAATCTTTTACGTCGTCAACATACAAAAACTCCAGCTTTGCCTTCGCTTTTTGGAATTATGTATTGAAAGACACCAACATTCGTGATCTTCATTGCGTGCCATGTCGCGCTATTTATGATTGTGATAAATATTAAAATAGTGTAAGATATATCGTTCGCTTTATTATCCTCAAATTACATATAAAATACTTTCTACAAAAGGTGAAAATCTATACTACTAATATACTGTAATATCTATACAAATAAATAAATTTGAAGTGTCTGTTTGTAATGTGAAAATAACAGATTTTTACTAAATGCATATGAAAATATATACAGCACTAATAACAAAAAAAAAATTAAAATTTTTGTCTGTCTCTCTATCTGTCTGTCTGTCTGTTTATTCCGGCTAATTTCCGAAATGGCTGGACCGATTTTGACGGGACTCTCACTGGCAGATAGCTGATGTTATAAAGATTAACTTAGTCTATTTTTATTTATGCAAAAGAAATAGAAATCCGCGCACAAAAAGTTAAAACCTATGAAATCCAATCGTAATAAATTCTACGCGGACAAAGTCACGAGGAATAGCCAGTTAAATAATAATAGAAGGGAATTTTACTTAATTTTTTTAAATAAAGTCTACGCCATTAGTAAATTTTACCGTGTAATGGCAGGTAACGTGTAGTGGCGTTGTAAAAATATCCACTAATTTATATCGTCCCGTAGGTCTCGTAAGAGGTGACAGAGGGAAACGAACCAGGAGATGAGCAGCAGCCTCTACCTAATGATAACTAAAAACAAATCATTGCCGTTGCCAACAACCCTACAAATCGTGGCAACTATGGCAAATATCGCCCCTATGAGGCAGTCTATTGGGGAGGCCTGTAATTCAGAGTGGACTTTACAGGCTGTAACGGTAACGGTATATTTAAAAAGTCAAGAACCCTGCGCGTCAGGTACCCCTGTCCTGGAGATAACCAGCAAGAAACCCAGGGTGGTTAAAATATTGTAATATCGGTACACTTCAACATCTTCTTATCCATCCTTTCCGTGGGTGTTATAAAACTCAACCTTTTGTCAGAACGATTACCTAATTTTTTTAATAGGATAAGGGTGACAAACGAGCACACAGTCCTCCTGATGGTAAGTGGTTGCTGCGGCCCATAAACATCTAAATCTATCCTCGATTAAGAATCAAAATGCAGATGCGTTGTATCCCGTACAGCTGCAGGCTTATGGCCATCACCCCCTTGTCTTCCAAACTAATGGAATCCATTATAAACTGCCAGCTCATGCGGAGTATCGGGAGATCGGAGTAAGGTGTTCCACAAGGCTGCGTGCTATCACCAACGCTGTTTCATCTGCATATCAATGATATGTTGCAAAGCGGTAACATTTATTGCTATGCGGATGACAGCACTGGTGATGTTCTATACACCGGCCGTGCCAATATTTCTCGGGAAAACGTTTCCAAGTACCGCAATAAACTTGTGTTTGAAGTCGAGTCTCTGCTGAGCAAATTCTCGACTTCAAACACAAAATTTTGGCCTTTAAAATGCTTGGCGTGCTCAGCAGTGAGGGACAGTATTTCATGCTGGCACATCGCCTGCAACTTTACAAGGTGCAGGTTTGGCCTCACATGGAATACTGTTCCCAGCTCTGGGCTGGGGCTCTCCAGTGCCAGCTACTTCCACTTGACCGCATCCAGCGCAAAGCGGTTCGAATCGACGACGACCGAGTCCTTTCCGATCGGCTCGATTCGCTGGCGCCGCGAAGAGATGTTGCATCCCTTTGCATTTTCTTTCGCATCTTTCACGGGGAGTGCTCTGAGGAATTGTTCGGATTAATCCCAGCCGCCAAATTTCACGAACGCACATCGCGGCAAAACTTTCGATACCATGCACACCATCTGGATGCTTGGCGATTCACCACTGTACGTTTCACTAGGAGTTTTCTTCCGCGTACGATCTCTCTGTGGAATTGTTTACCACGGGTGATATTTCCGGACTGACACGACCTAGAAATCTTCAAGAAAAGAGCTTACTCCTTTCTAAAAGGCTGGCAGCGCACCTTCAATTCCCCTGGTGTTTCAGTTGTTCATGGGCACCGGTAGTCACTTACCATCAGGTTAGCCGTATGCTCGTTTGCCCCCTCTCCTATAAAGAAAAAAACCCGTGCTAAGATGAAATGCCTCGTTTCCAGTAAAAACCGAGTCTCCGGTTTTCCACACTCATCATACGAAACACAGCAGGGTTAAGCTGCTATTTTACAAGCGTGGTCCTACACCCGTCGAACTGATCTATTCTTGCTACATTTAATATAGCTGCAGCGTGGCTTTACCACGTACGTATAAAGTAAAAATATTTTTTTCTATAAAATAAGAGTGACAAACGAGCTCACAGTCCTCCTGATGGTAAGTGGATGCTGCGGCCCAGAGACATCTACATTTCATTACATCTTCGATTAAGAGTCACACTGCTGAACATAGGCCTCCCCATTGCTTGCCTCACAGGGCGGTTACTTGCTATAGTTGCCACACTTATGCGGATGGCAACCACAGTATTTTATTTTTAGTTATTATTTGCTGCACATCTTCTGGATTGTTTCACACTGTCACCTCTTACAGCACCCACGAGATATCTTTAATGTTTTTTTAATTTTAATTTTTTTACTATAGTGACATGCTAACTTAACGTATACCTAACGGTAAGTGGCTACTGCAGTCCACGAACACCTACCACCAATTTTGAACAAAGAAGGCTAATAAAGATGCGTTGTCACCTTGAGTATTAAGATGGGATGCCTCACAGATTGTATTTATACTGATTTTCTAAGCCCTTCATACAGGAACGTAGCAATGCCCGGACTACAGCTTGGTAGCAGGAATAGGCAGGAGGGTGGTAAACTTCCCAGATTTACTTGTAGAAAAAAAGTCCTATCACCTAGTGACTCCTTGATGTTTATACGCCCTATTTATTATTCCCAAGCCTGTTTCAAAGCTGGATGGTCACATTAAACTTCATAGTACATAAGCAATGTCAGTTCGGTAGCGCAGTACCTGAACGTTTGGTTGCGGCACTATAGGGCTACGGTTTTGAATACATGAAATGAAACAAGTGTTTAACATAAAATTATTTCTTTTTTCGGGTCTGGATGCTTATCCATGTGCAATTTGTGTATGTAAATCGTCTCTACGACGTGGGAAAATCCTAAAATAGTAGTAACTTTTTTTTATATCCGTATTCGATCTCCGCCGGAGCCAAACGAAACACAGCAGTATTAAGCTGTTATTTTACGTAGGTATTCTGTGAAAGAGTGGTCATACCCCGGTTGAGCCGATACATTCGTGCTGCAGCGTGGCTCTACCACGTAAAAGTCTAAAAAAATATTAGTATAAATTCGCGATAAAATCCGTAAAACAGTTTTGACTTAAATAATAATTCGCGTAAATATAAAATCACATTGGGCTTTTGTGATGTTAAGGCAGATCCATTTACCACCACCTCTTATCACCAGGCTATCACACTTATCACAAGGTGGGATTATAGTCTAGCACTCGCTTGTAATCTATACATATAATAAATCTGTAGAAAATTCGTGTCTGTAATTCTAATATACTCTTGAAATAACAAGCCCAGGGGACTAAATAAAGGGTACTGAAGCCAAATTCGTGGTTTTTAGAATTTTTGTCTGTCTGTCTGTCTCTTTATTACCGATTCACGCAAAAACTACTGGACCAATATCCATCAAATTTTATATGTAGGTAGTTAGTAACCCGAAGCAACTTATAGGCTACTTTTAGTCCGATTACGGACCTTAAAAAAGAAGGTTAAGTATTTTTCTTCCTTTAGATATTAATTTTCTATTATATATGATTATGTTAGTTAATAGGCGGGATAACGAGTGTTTTTTCAAATAGATATCATATTTGTAAATAAAGTTTAAAATTAGTTTTAACCTTGCATAACAATTTGAAACTCCGCTGACGATATACGTTTTAATTATCAAAACAGCACCATCTATCATCAAATGAAAAAAGCCTATATTTTGCCTTTAGTAAGTAAAAAATTAAATAATATAAATAACTTACATTTATATGTTTAAATAATTAGATTTACAAAATTATTTAAAAATCCTAACGTTTAATTTAATCGTTATTTCATTTTAAAAGTGTAATAACTAAAATTTAAAAAATAATAGATAATAGTAACATCTATCAAACGTATGAAAATTGATATTTTTTTTGAACTAAAGACATATGTAAACTTATTAAAACTGCTCTGCCTGCAATTATTGCAAAATTCTCATTAAATCATTGTTTCGTGAAATGGTGTCATTTCATGATATTTATCACTGTTTGTTGACCATGTCATGATATAGTGTTGGGAGGTTCAGAGGAATAAATAACACGTCTAGTGATCTTGACTGTAGATTTATTACTGTCCAATTCATCTATCGTACATACACATGAACACATACCTACACTACGCCCATCGGCAAAAGAAAAAATATTATAATAATAATTTTTAAATGTTACACAACTTGGAGTAAAAAATCAAAAAAGTGTAAATTATTTTTAAAATATTAACATTCTTAATCTATAACATAATAAAAAAATATATCAAACACTTTATAAGTAGAAAATTATTTAAATTTTAAGTAAAGTTTATTTGTATACATAGTAATAATAACAATTTCATTATTTTATATATGGTCTAGTGCGATTTTTATGTATTGACTTATGTTTACCTTTATAATCTATTGTTACATTTGGTTCATAATCTTCGATAACCTGAAATGGTCCTATATAAAGAGGATCGAATTTGCTTACACGTAATTCATTCTTAAGGTATCATATCTTTTTTTTTTTTATAGGATAGGGTGACAAACGAGCACACAGTCCTGATGGTAAGTGGTTGCTGTGACCCATAGACATCTCTATCTTCAATAAAGAATCAAAATGCAGATGCGTTGTCACCCGTGAGGACTAAGATGAATGCCTCGTTTCCTGTAAAAGGTCTCCGGTTCTCTACACTCACCATACGAAACACAGCAGCGTTAAGCTGCTATTTTACGCTGGTATTCTGTGAGCGTGGTCCTTCCCCGGTCGAGGCTTCCCATTCGTTGCTACTATACTATGCAGCATGGCTCACCACGTTAAAAGCTCTACCACGTTAATATCTGGCATTATACATAATTGGATTTGTATAATAATCATACTTTGTTTTCCTACTCTGTTTGCTTGGTTAAATTATTTCTTGCATCATATTGCGATTTTGAAGTCTATATCTAAGTTGTGGGTAATCATATGGGTTATATAAAGGGTCTATATCTAAAGTTAAATTGTAGTTGGCAAACTTGGTTTCCGTGTGTACAGTGTTATTATAACGAAACACCAATACGGTAACAAGTATAATTATGTGGTTCATTACCTGTTTTGAGAAATGACAGATTTTTGTGGCTGTTTTCTAGGAACCTATAGATTGGTGATGGTATGCCGTTGACGTTACCTGTTGATATTGAGTATACGGCACACATCTTTCATCACAGTTGAGACAATTCTGTCCCTTGATCAGATATTGTCGAGGAATACCATATCTCAAAACAAAATTATTGAAAGCCGATGCCACTGAAATAGTATCCTTATTTTTCAATGGATAAGCTTCAACATACCTTAGATCACACTGTAGTGTGGTATATAAACATTACTATCATTATCCTTACATAAGGGCCCTACTAAATCTAAGTAAACCTGTCAAAGCAGAATATCCCGTATCGGTTATAACCATTGGTTCTTTATATATTTATTTAAGTGTTTATGTCGCAAACACTTGTCACATCGATTAACATAATTAGTAACATCTTTCTCTAATCCCGGCCAAAAGAATCTTTCTTTATGTTGTTTATCATTCGCCTTATACCGGCGTGCCCGCTAGTTGGCAACAAATGATAGTCGTTTAATATTATACGTTTTGTCTCATGATCGTCGACCTTATGGACACCATACAAAATTAATATTCGCGGTCCGGACCTATTGGTGTCTCATTTATAACACGAGTTAACTCTTTAATTAATATATTATTATTATTATTTAGTATAATATACAGACGATCTATCTTTCGCTTATTACAAAAGCAATCCACTCCCTCACAAGGCATCTCGTGCACAATATGATCGGAAAGAAGGATTTACATAAATAGTTGACTTTGGTGAGACAAAACAAAATAACTTAGAATTAGAATAGAACTTTTCTTTCATTCTTTTATCTTTTCCATTCTTTTCGTCTACAAACAATAATTCAGTGCAATCCTTTGGTTTTTTTAAGTGTTCCCGACTTTTGGGTGATCAGTCCAATCGTTGGTGGAAACCTTATCTACCATAGGGTTGTCACACTTATCTTTGCTACCTTTTCATCCATCCGCTTTTGCGCTCTTGTTAGGACAGATATGACCTTTTCATTCATTTCTTTCAAATCTTCACTGAGATTTGGATGCGTGACAAAGCATCTGCAGCTGCATTGTCAGCTCCATATACCTGATAACAAACTTATATTCCTCAAGCAATAACCCAAACTTCGTAAGTCTACTTGACGGATTTGTCATGAATAAATATACGAGAGGCTATGATCTGTTTCAATAATGAATTCGCGTCCATATAAATAAGGTCGAAAGTATTTTACTGCCCATACTATCGATAATAATTCCTTTTCGATAGTAGGATAATTTTTCTCGGCTTTGTTCAATGTGCGACAGCATATGCAACCGGTCGTCCGTCATGATTACATAAAACTGAGCCTATAGCAAAACCAGACGCGTCAGTTTTTAGAATAAATTTATGATTTTGGTCAAAATTTGGATACTGGAGTATGGGAGGTCGTTAAAGCTTTTTGAGCATTGAAAAGATGTTTTACAGTTTTATCCCAATGAAATTTGACATTTTGCGACATAAATTGTTTAGAGGTAAAGCGATTTCAGATTGGTATAAATCTTCGATAGTAATTCGCAAACGCTACTAGTCTTTTACATCGTTGGTACTTTGAGGATGGGTAATTTTGTAATACTGATATCTTTTTGGTCAGGCTTAATACTTCGGAAGAAACAACATGGCCAAGATAAAGTAGTTCTTTTTTAGAAAACACATTTTTAGGGTTTAACTTAAGTTTACTTTTCTTAAGCGAGATAATATTTCTATTAAATTTTTATTATGGTTATCTAAATTTCGTAAAACAAAGTCATCTAAATAAGTGAGCGCTTTTCGTAATTTAAACCAGCCATAGATATTGTAATTGCACGAGAAAGGAACTTGGGCTTGTCTTTAAGCCCATTGGCATTCTGGTCATCTGATATTGACCAGAGGGTGTAGTGAAAGCCGTATACCTTCTACTAGATGGATTAAGGCTTAATGGTAAAATGTGATTAAGATCAAGGTGGGAAAAATACATTGCCCTGATAAAGAATCCAATATGTCCGTAATATTGGGTAACGGAAATTGTCATCTACAATACAGTTGTTTAATTTTCGAAAATCAATAACCAAACGCCAGCTCCTGTCTTCACGTTTTCTGATTTTTAGGTACAAGAAGTACAGGACTTGACCACTCCTTTAAGATGGTTCAATAATTCCCGTCTTTTAATATTTTGACTTGTTTTTCTATTTCGTTTCTCTGAGAATAAGGTAATCGATACTGTTTCACATACACTGGGTCACTATTAGGTTTTAATTGTATATTATGTTCGTATAAATTACAAGTTGTTAATTGATCTCCTGGCAATAAAAATACGTCGGAAAATTTGCACAGATATTTATAATAGAAGATTTTTCCTCTTTATTTAAATGATCTAAATTTAGTAAATTTAACATTTTACGAACACGTTCGGGATTAATGAGACTTTTATCAAACTTACAAATTGAGTAATTATATAAACTATCGGTTTCGGGTCTAAAATAACTAAGATTAATTTGATCCTCTCGTGTATTTAATATTTGTATTGGTATTTTCCCGTTATTTACTTTGACAATTCCACCAGACAGAAAAACTCCCTCGCATAACTCTCTCGGAAAGACGACACAATCTTCTTTCATACTCGTGTTGATATAAAATAAACTCTCACATCTCGGAGGTATACTCAAATATGTATTATTTCCCAAAATACCCATATGCAATGGTAAAGTTACTAATTCATTCATATTATGCAGTGTAATATTATTCAATTCAAAATTTATGTTATTAAACTTACGTAAAAAATCTATCTAGAATTCCAGTTTCAGACGGCAATTGCTTTATATAAAACTTATTATTAAATTTCAATCCGTTAACAGACAATGTTAAATAAACATATCCCACGGTTCGTAATTTGCCTCAATTCCGTTTATTGTAATCGGTTTCTTTTGTAATGATATGTTGAGCTTTCTAAGCGTGTCTCATATTTAATTGCGCATAAAGAAGCCCGGTATCTACAAGCCATCTACATTTGATACTATTGCTAACTCAACACAATTACTATATTCGCAACCAAATATACTATGAGTCTCGAAAAATTCTAAATTATTATGGATTTAGTTTAATTTCAACATTTTGAGAACTTTGCGATACGCGATATTTTGGCGTCATAAAATTAATTCGTTGGGTATTGTAACCACGAAAGATCCGCGATTCTGGTATGAGTACTTACTGTAATTACCGCAGTTACCTTTCCCACGATGTTGTTGATTTCCCGCAAAACTGTTGGGGTACGGGTTTCCTCCAGTTGACGCTATTTTTTGCATGGGTAGGCAAGGGTATGTTTGACGTGGTACATTATTGTATGTATACCTACCGCGTAAATTTTGCATTCCTGAACCACTCGATTCCCGAAAAAATCGATGGTTCGGTGTACTCGTTAGGTCGAATACAGGACGCCTCCTCATCCTTTGCTGCTCTAATTGTTTCTTTTAATGTATTATAATTACGTGCTGACAAAATAGTACTGAGTTGTCGATTTCGCAAAGCCATTTGTGAAACTTTTATTAGCAATCTTTTCATTTATCGGACGTAAAATTTTATGCGCGTTTTGGTCGCCATCGGCTTGGGAAATCGTCAAATCTACGAATAATTATTCGATTTTATTATAATTATTATCTATGGAACTACTATTTTGCCTTATTTGCATTAGTTCGTTATGAATGGAAGTGCAAGATTTCTTTGTTAAAACATGGTTCCGCATATCACTTGTAAGCTCCTCGCATGAGTCATAGGAATCTAATAGGCGTAATTTAGCGCTTTCATTTAGAGTTTTTAAAACAATTTTTATTAACATAGACTTACCTTCTTCTTTAAGCGAGCTATATAACTCTATCGAGTCCATCAAGGTTTTGGTGACCGATTCCTCGCCCGTCATCACTGGCAGGAGTGACACAGCAGTTTTAAAGTCGAAACTTTCCATGGTGATTATTTCGCTTTGAATAGTGCCCTCGGGTTGATTGAGAACTGTAATCTTACTACAAAGTTTTCTATTTGTATATATAAGTCCTTAATTAAATCGCAATATGATTGTATTTCAACTAATGCTTTACTCTTAATTTGTTTACTTTCTATCTCTTTATTTAAGATTATTAAACAATTATCAAATTCCTCACGTAACTGTATTGATTCTCTAAGGTTTTGTTGTAAAATACTTAGTTAGTTCTAACAAGCAAATTTATTTAACCAAATTATTTTAATACTTTTAAATTTTTCATATATATTATTAATTCACTAGACATGAAAATACAGTTAAAATACACTTAAAAATATACTTAAAAATACAGTGTATACATGGCTATTTTGAATTAATATTAATTTTTAAACTTAAACTATTATATATTTTTAATTTCCTTATGTCCATTTTTTTTCACTTTGACGCATTCGTTGTCTCCCGGTGACCATCGTGGCGGCATCTAGCATACACGGGGTACACGGAGTCCTGGAACAGGCGACCGCACAAAAGAGCGACGCAAATTTTGCATTACCATCTCATTCCGCATCCAGCTTATGACACCTTATATATTTTGTATACACCATAAACAAGAATGCCCAAAACTGGCATATTATAAGCAGCGACGGATATCCCAGATAGATGGCTTTAATTTCCTCTATATGTGCAGAATTTGAGCCTCCTGAAGTATCTTGCGTAATGAACACTTGGTCTTTCTTAAGTTCAGAACGACACATTTTTTTATTATTTATTCTTCATTTTCATATTTAATTTGTATTCCACATATTTTTTAAACGGCCGCGACCGAACCCAGGCAGACCGCCGATGAACTGGCAGGGTCGCCACATAGTGTTGGGAGGTTCAGAATAAATAACACGTCTAGTGATCTTGACTGTAGATTTATTACTGTCCAATTCATCTATCGTACATACACATGAACATACACTACACTACAATAGGTTAGCTAAATCAATGAATACAGATCGTTTAACGATATTGATAACTAAACACAACATTGCTACGTCATGATAATATGGTCATATCGTGAAATAGTTTTTCACTGCTAGCGGCGCTGATAGCGTGCTTTTTAATAGAAACAGATTTTTAACAGAATCAACATCACTTTATGCCTTTTTTATATAACCAATAAATTTTCGCGACTTTGCTGATAGCTAATATTAAAAGATAGTATAGTTTTGACTTTCATAGTATTAATGTAATATAGCGCCCTCTACTTTCTGCTAAATAAACTAATGATAAATAACTGATAAAATTAAATTTTAGAATGCTACTGAATCGTGCAGCATCACAAATTGTTACACTTAAAAATATCTAGACCGGTGGCCATTATCGGGATGGCTTACCAAAATTACCACGTTTGGTAAAATGGCTAACAAAACTGTTATACACAAAACGTGTGTTTTGTGTGCACAATATCCAGTACTGTGTACACAAAACTGAGATTAATAGAGATGCTCTTTAGTTTAATATATTGGGTGTCTGTCGGCATAGGTTTCATTTTACCAACTTCATAATATGTTATCACGTTATCTGATGTAAATAATTGAAAATTAAGTGCACTGTGAGATTTTATCTCTATTTGATGGAATATTTCGTGGCACCGTTGGATTTCTTATTATTAGGTAGATTTGGTCAACAATCGTACAAAAGCTTTATTTCAGTTTTTATGAATTTTACTTAAACAAATACGAGAGCCGTGTAGCTCGCCGTGAGATTTCATCATGGCAAGGGAGCAAAATGTGTACGAGTCCTTTGAGGACAAATTAATCTGTTATGGGAAATTTTAAGTGCTGACTTACCATATATCCAGTGAAGTGGTGAAGAATAACTTCGTGGGCAAACCTAAATGTCTGAGTAGTTAAAAAAGTCGTGGAAATGTGAAAACCGTTAATACGCATTGAAGTATTGCGGCATTCTTTCTGACCACAAAACACTATAGGTAATGAGGAGCCCCTGCACAGTAGTGAGACGTATGTAAGCTGCTACTTTAGTTTTTATACCTTTAATGAAACTTATAAATCAGTTGGTCATTTAAGATTTTTGTATTTTTGAGTTTTCATATTATTATACAAATCAAGATTTTTGTGACAGTCTTGGTTTCACACCTCACATGAGATATGTAAATGGACAGGCTGTTGCGAAAAATACTTTAAATATCGAAGATAGCAGATTTTACTTAAACAAAGGTTTATTTTGATTTACTTGTCAAAGGCGGTAATCAAACTGATCCCAACGTAAATTTCATAGTACATAAACATTATTATATATTTCTACATATATGTTAACACATACACTGCCGTCAGTCATCCTTTAAATGTACTCCGTGCAAAGTGACTGACACGGCATCATAAGGTAAATTGCAATTTAAAGAGTCTATTTACCACGTTCTCGGCGGTGAAAGAAAACCTACATATCTGAGAAGTTCTCCAGTTAAGGTGGTCGCGCGTTGGCACTTTTTTGGCCAAAAGCTCTGTGGCCTGTGCCTTGTCATGTATGTATGTGGCACTTTTTTAGTTTTAATGGGGCAATTATTTTTTTTTATTCATTTTCGGAGATGTTACTACTTTTTTGTTTTCACACTACCGCAAATATTAACGATAGCAAATATTCGAAAGGATAGAACTCATCATCGTTATCATTACAACCTATCAAAAGTCCACTGAACTGAACATAGGCCTCACCCATAAATAGTCAAATAGGCTGGATATTTGCTATAGTTGCCACGCTTGGCAGGCGGGTTGACAACCGCAGCCTTTATTATTTTGAACTGTTGTCAGGAAGATGATGTTGCCCATCTCCTGTTTGTTTTCCTCTATCGCCTCTTAGGACACACATGGAACGATATGAGGTGGCGGATTGTTCTTTTGCGCAAATTTTTATGAAACTTTCTTCTAAAGATGTGTTTTGTACAACCCGCTTAAATAAAAGTTAAAATGTAACATGATTTATTAAAATTTGTTTCATTACATGTGTAGTACTCATCATTATAGAACTTCATTTATAAAATTTTGAAGTCTACCCAAACGTAGAATAAATATCAGAATCTATTTTATGGTGCCAATCAATATTAAATGGGAACAATGATATGAATCAAATATCGCATATAAGACCATGAAAGCATCATTATTTTGTTAAAACTAAATTTAATTTAATTATGAATGAATATGAAGAGTAAATAATAATAGTAAATTTAGATTCCAAGACAATCTTAATAAGTTATATAAACAATCTTAATAGATATATAATAAGTTATCTTTCTTATGGATACATCGGAAGACACGTCCAACATAAAAAATTGTAGATGTTTCTAGACATATGATATTAATGCAATTCTGAAAAACTTATTTATTCACGTGTTCCTGTAGCATATTATATATGTGCCAATTATCAATCATCTAGGTTCAATAGTCTTTGGGAATTCAAAAAAATTCTTTGACAATCTGACATAGAGACACAGACACCGAAGTGACTCCAAAAGTGATCGAATTTTGCTAAATTTGGCACGGAATAGCATTTAATGATGATTCTAAATTGAAGACCACGCGAACGAAGCCGCGCGTAAAAAGCTGTAAGTAAATAAAGATGCTGCTGCCCATTTTTCGTTTCAGTTTTCTTCTGTCTCCTCCCATGACACCCACGGGTTGATATGGTGTACAGCGAATGAAATTAATAAACGTAATATATTATAGCGGATATAAGAATGAATGAAAGCTTTAATATTATAATAATTACTAATAATGTATTGAGTAAGATACATTCCAAGAATTTTAAAGAACTATCCTGTGAATTATATGCAGTGATTGCTAGCTTCGCCCTCCTAACACAGTAGTTGTGGTATTTAAAGAGAAATTTATTATTGGTACACTTTCATAAAATGTTTGGTTTTGTTATTCTTTCCAACATGCTGTTTGGTTTTCTCAAGCAAAAAAAAATTTACAATAAACAACAACAGTGCAATATTAAGACGTCATTCCAAAGATTTACCAAGTGTATAATATTTTATCATATAAATGTAGCAAAATTAAACTTCCTTTACCTAAAGTGATTCGCCTGGTACGACCCGATATCATTAGCGTGGCGCGTCCCCAGAAAGTAACACAAAATCACGAACATACAAATATCCAAATAACTTTTATTCTTGTTTTGTGGTCTATCTAAATCAAAGATAATCGACCGTAACGTACCGCAGACCCCTATCCCTTTATCTGTAATCCTTTTAGAGAAATTATTCAAAACGCCGGGAGCGATAGGCTCGCAACGGCTTCTACTAGAAACTTCGGGATTCGATTATCAGAAACATGTTAACGTATTAACTCTGTCTACCATTATTTTTATGTCATATTCATTTTTGTATTGTATTACTTGTCTGCCTCGTTGGTCTAGTAAGTGCGACTACTGATTATGTGGTCCCGTGTTCGAATAAAATCATGGGCCAAAATCATTTGTTGGGTTTCGCTGCCAAGAAATGAGCAGCATAGTAGCAACCTGGGGTCAGGGAGCTGGCGGTATTTCACCCTCGTACTTTATAAAGCATGTAAAGCTGTCGATCCTGCGCCTGATCTCTCCCCGTTCATGTCGGATTGATGTCCCATCGTACAATGAGAGTGAGGGGATCGAGAGTGCAACTGTGCTTGTGCACAAACTCTTGCATTATAATCTAGTCCTATGCAGATGTATAGTCTCTGTTGAGACTGGCCGCCGTGACGGAAATATGGTCTGAATTTATAATTAATTAATTTATATATTTTTTTGCATACTCGAAAATAGATCTAACAATTTCGATTAAATTTTGAAAAAACGTTTATTCAGGGGCGAAAAATCGATATAGCTAGCCTAAATAAATAGGGTAACAAAGGGCGGACTTAATGTCTATCGGCATTCTCTGACAGTCAATCGTAGAGAGATAAGATTTTGTGGAAGGTACAATTACATATGTATATACATACATTTTACAGTTACTATGATATACATATAATATTATACAAAATCTATACAAGTGTATATAAAAATGAAAGTAATGAAAAGCATGAAAGCAGGTAAGGCAGGCGGATATGATAGAGTATCACCGATGCTAAGGGCTGAGAGGGAGAGAGGCCTGCTGCACCTTGTTTAATTTATGTTGGGAACTGAAGGGTACCGGAAGACTGGTGCAAAGCCGTTATAGTCCCAATATATAAGGAAAAGGGTCACAGCAGGACTGTAAAACTACTGTAGTATCATTGCTTAGCATTGTGGTAAACTGTATACAAGTGAATTGAAAGAGTTATGGAAGAAACTGATGGAAAATTTGGGATGTGCAAGCTGGATTTAGAAAGGGATGGGGTGTACGGATCGTCTTTTCCATGCATGATTGCGGAGAAGTTTTGGCCAAAACCAGAAAGTTTTTTGTGCGTTCATGGACTTGGAAAAGGCTATGACAGAGTGGACAGGAATATGTTATGGCAAACACTGAACTCATTTGGTTTGAGCGCTGGTTTGATACAGGCATAAGGTCTCTTTATAGGGACTCTAGTGCTTGTGTCAGGATCAACGGGGTCTACTCGGACTGGTTTGGCATCCAAAAGGTGTCAGACAGGGCTGTAGCCTCGTGGCTGTTTAACCTATTTATGGACAGTTGTTTGCAAACTTTGAAAGTTGAAGAATGTGGGTTGAGAATGGGTGAGTTAACCGTCAAATGCCTTTTGCATGATCAAGTCATATTTGCATCGTCGGCGGCCGAGTTGCAAATGATGGTTACTTTAATGAACTGGTCATTAAAAGAAAGGGGTATGAAAGAACGTGCAAAACGAAAGTGATGGTTTTGAAGAGAAGAAAGTAAAACGTTATGTAATAAGAATAGAAGGAGTTGATTGAGCAAGTGGATGAGTTTGTATTTGGGATGTTTATTTAGCAGGATGGTAGATATGATAAGGATATAGAACGACGAGTGAACGCAGGAAATAGAGTGAATGGGGCTCTACACGCTATTGTGAGGAGTCAAAATGTGTCAAAAAGGCACGTTTGGCAATTCATAGTGCTGTGTTAGTCCCTACTTTAATGTATGGTAGTGAAAGTTGGGTGTGCAGAAGAAGCATGAGAGTAGAATAAATGCTGTAGAAATGCGGTCATTAGGAGTATGCTAGGGCTGAATCTGAATGACAGGGTGAGAAATAGTGATAAGAGGTGTGTGGTTTGAAGATGACGTTGTGACCAGGATTAAGAAAGGAATGCTTCGGTGGTTTGGCCGTAGAGAATGAACGAAGAAAGAGTGACAAAGCAAATTTATGCTGTGAAGTGAACGGCAGAGTCGGAAAGGGACGCCTAGACGAAGGTTTATCGACCAAATTGGCGATATATTAAAATGGGCCAGATTAGAGTACCCTCAACCGACGCGCGTGTATGCGTAGATATATGGATGTAAAGGAGGCGAGAGAGGTGTGCCAGGATCGTGCCAAATGGAAGTCCGTAGTCTCTGCCTACCCCTCTGGGTGACAGGCGTGAGGTTTATGTATGTTTATGTAGTGTATAAAATATATTAATTGTTTTTATACATTTAATATATTTTAATAATTTGAAATCCAATAATAAAACATGTTTATTTCATAATTTTAAGTTTCCTCCTCTGTCGGCAGCCACCAGTGACAGCCAATTTTTTTTCCTTAAATATATTGTAGCCCACATGGCTCCCGAAGCTGGGTAAAATAAATTATTGTAGGTTCATAAAATATTTGCTTGAGAGTTACGTACATTGTTATAGCGCTATGCGTACTTTATAATTGTGAGATCTAAGCTTTGGACGAACAATGTTTTTTACGGTTATTTTACATAAAATAATAACCCGACCGTCCCAGAGAGTAATGTTTTTCGAGATATATGTATGTATGCATGTGTGTATTTATGTATGTATGTATATGTATATATGTATGTCTATTTATTTGATACACTCAGTAGCCTAAACGGCTTGATGGATTTTAGCTTATGAGGTGTCGTTAAATTCTTTTAATTATGGGGGTGACTCTTACTGACACTGCATTAGGTCCATAAACGTCAAAATTTTATTTCGCGGCTTGAGTCGCATTTTTCCCATTTTTGTAATAAATCTTCAGAATGTATCGAATTTCTTCGTTAGGTTCACTCATTTTGGCGGACAGAAAAACAATTGGAAAATGGCGGGAAAGTGTTTTTTACTTTTTATTTTTCTTTCTCTAAATGTCCTATATGTATTGATATTAAAACCAGCCATGTACAAACAGTACAATCAAAGATTTTTCTTTAATTTTATACAAACAAAATACGAAGAAACTTTTTCCCCGACCTTTTATTTATATATGGCATCTGCAAATACGAAAAAGGGAGGGGAAGGTTTTTTCAGTAAACTTTTTAAAGAAGTCGGGTTTATATAATTACGGTTTTAACCATTAAGCTTGTTGTTTATTGATTTACAATATTATCTATTTATTATATTTTTGAATAATAAAAAATATGAAATTATATGTATGTTTCTATAAATTTATTTAATATTTTAATTAGACTAAAATTTAATTAAGTAGAGCAAAAATTATGTTTATTTATATATTATATAAATTATGTTTATTTCACGGGTATTATACTCTTGTAAGCTTTTATATTATAATTATTATAATCAGGCTTTACTTTGCGGAAACCCATTATATTAAAGATTTTAAAATTATCTTTCTAAGATCCGCGTAATAAAATAAAATGATGTGTCTTACCTTGTTTGTAGAGCACCTCCACCTCAATTTCTTTCAATTGCGTGCACTATCCCCGTCACCACTCATCCCAGTACCACAACTCCCAACACCACTATATTAGGAAAGACATACCATCGTCGATAATACGACACGTGTTTCGCCTCTACACGAGGAATCCTCAGGTGAAGTAAGCTCTGCGGTGGCTGACCGCTAAGTGAGCGGCGAGCCAAAACAGCTGCTATTTATGCAACTCGCTGACGCAACCGCTCCCCACTTAAGTAGCTATATTATTATTTTTGTTAGATTAAAATATTCAAAATCTTGTAGCAAAATGTGTCAACCAAAAATAACAATTTTAGATTTACGCTAATCTTAATGGATGTCATTATCCTAATAAATGTAATAAACAATTAACTAATCAAATATTTGTATAAAACCAAAAAGTGAAAGGTGAAACCGGGTAATCACTCTTTAACTTCTCTTCCGTCATTTACTTAACTCAGCCGAAATAGAAGTACATTGGCTACCTTTATCTCTAGATTCTCCCAAAAAATAATAACAAATCAAGCCACAATTCTTATTTCATCACAACCAAACCAGGAAAATCTTTAATCATACGTATAAAGAACTCTTAGAAACTGACTAAGTGAAACAGCGGTTAGAAGCGGTTTCTTCTCGGAAACGCCTCTAAATTCTGTTTTTTTTTTTGTTTTTCTTTTTTACATAATTATTTAAATTTACACTGTTAAAGTTTTATAGTCTGCCAAACTGCTCAGCAGTTTGTTGGCAGAAGAAAAATGCTCTCTTACTTCCTAACATGCAAAAAAAAAAAGCTTAATAAAAAAGAAATTAAAAAATCAATAGTATCAATATATACATACACACCCACATAATAACTACGGCTTATACTGTTGTATAATGGATCACCACGATACATATTATTCAAATTTTTACAATTTATTAGTATAAAGTCTTTTAACTTATTTTTAAACTGTATTTTTGTTTTATGCGTAAGGCATTCTTCCGGTAAATTGTTGTAAATTTTCGATATTAAGTGTTGGAATGTTCTTATGCCATAATAATTAGCACATTTATATTGCAATGTTAATACTTTACGCGGTCTGCGCGTGTTCTTATTTATGGGCATAAAGCTACTCAATGCGTTACATAAGATTGAATAATACTTATCACATGTCGCAAATGATATTTTAAATTGCTCGTGAATCGGTATTAAATTACACTCCTGAAAGAGCTGCTCATAATTATCCCTAAATTTAATTTTAGCTTTTGGGTTAGCCAATATTTTCATAAATCTAATTTGAAATCGCATTAATTTATCTATATATGTTTTAAAAGTCCTTCCATATGCTACTAATCCATATTGCAACGTTGACTCAACTAGTGCGTAATGAACAACTTACAGTACGGCTTTAGATGTTACTTTCTTCAAAAAATGGAATTTACTTAATGAATGAATGAATGAATTTTTATACTTAGTTAATTTTTACTAACATATTAAATGAATTTTTATACTTAGTTAATTTTTTACTTAACAAGTTTTTCTAGATTTTTCTCTTAGCACGCCTTTACATTGAGTCCAAAGCTGCTAGGTGGCATTTTGCAGCACCAGCTAATATACTCCATGCACGACTGGACTTGCGCTTCGTATAAAGAAAGCAGCTGTCCCGGTGTAAAATACCACTGCACCTTTGCAAGGACTGCTAGCTTCCTTGCAGCTGCTTTGGCCTTGGATTCAACGAACTGCACGAAGTTCAAAGGAGTCAATCGTTTTTGGGCCCACTAGAAATTTTCGCGACCCTTAATGGTAATATACAAAAAAAAGATACCAATTTATTATTGTAAATAGCATAAAGATTTTATGAAAATCTAAACGGAATTAAGAAATCTGAAAAAAAGAGTTGTTTTGATATTTGTGTTCTTGTCATTGGTTCAGATAATGTAATATTAAAAAAAATTGTAGTAGAGATGTGCCAACTCAGAAGAAACTTGACTCGAGTTAACTTGAGTTGAAATTCACGTAACTCGAATAGTACTCGAGTTACGCAACTCGAATTGGCGGAACGAAGTTGTGTCAGTTTGTTACAAATTATTTTTATATTTGTTCCTTCACCCAAGATAATTATTATTACTTAACTTAATAGGTAGTTATATTTTATTGGTGTATAGACAATTTTCATAAAATAATATCACTCTAACTTTATGACGTAGCGTATAGTTAATGTTATTAATAATTTAACTATCACGTATTATACTTAATCAGCTTGTTGATATTACATAATATATCAATAAATTGTTCGAATTAGTAAGTCGAGTTCATCACTAAATTGTAGACAGACACTGAATTGACCGTAAGATAAAGATGCGACTCGAGTAGAATTTTGTGACTCGAGTTTTTGAGTTATGCGAATTAACTATTTACAGTCCCTGCATCGATTGAAGTATATCACTCGAGTTGATAATAGCAATTACCTTAGTTAAAGCATTTTTAAATAATAATAATAATAATACTGTTTGATAACTAAATTACTAGTTTAAGTTTTTTTTATTATAGTTTTAATACAATATAAAGTGGAGTTTCTATATTAATATACTTTTTAAATAGGTACCTTTATTAAATAAGTCATATGTGACAATATGAAATAAAATACAAATATTTATTATTTATTTATTTGTAGTATTTCCATGTTTTTTATTTACTGCAGACATGTGTAGCATTTCAAAATCTATAAACTGTTCGCATATCTTACAAATCGCTTCCATTTTTCAAAATAAGCCACACTGACGATATTTGTTTTGTTATTTCATTGTTATCATTCATACTTTAAACAAACAAGTATATTTAAATCACCTTTTATTTATGCACTACTTATACGAAGTAAAAAAAATAACAATGATAGCACAATCACGATATTATAAATCAAACTAAGTTCATATTTGACTACAACATGCCAGATGCAAGTTTCACGCCCGCGGCGCATTATACTATGTGAATTAGTTGATTAGATGAAAGAATTAATGAATTAGTGAACTGACATCTATCTAGCGCTCTCCGAATCCACACGGTGCGTCGAGTTGACGGTAACTCGAGTGCAAGCGGACTCGAGTAAATTTATTTTCACTCGAGTACCGAGTTACACAGATTCACTCGACTTTAATCGAGTGAAAACAGAGTTCTAGTTGCATCACTACTTTAAGATTAAAGTATGTGGTTAATTGTTATATACTTTAAAATAATTTTTAGTAGCAAACTAGCAAAATTAATTAATAGCTAAAAAGTTTATACGTGTTTGTTTACAAGACAATAAAATAATATAAATATCGTCTCATCGATGCACAAGTGTTTAACATATAATGGATAATATCTTTTTTTTATTTTTTGTGGTCGCATGCTAAAATTGCCAATGACATTCAAAATTGAAAATGAAAACTAATGAGTTTAGTTAATTAATATAAGAGTATGTATCACAGAACAACACCATTTCTAAGATATGTATGTAATAAGAGTATACTTTACACCTAGAATTTTGGAAAATCTAAATAAGATCTATAATTTATGATGATTTTCCTTAAAAAAATTATCATACACAGGTCTTAGAACCTTATTTGTATGTTAATAGTGACAAATTATTTAGGTTTTATGTTATTATTAAAATCTAAATTAAATAATAGATTGTATAAATACATAAATGAAGTTTTTCTGTATGTTATAAGAAAATTAGAATCTATGGGTCGAGGATTTAAAGATTTCTCTATTTGATGTAGCTTCATCGGCTTTGAAGAGCGATTCATTTAACTGCATTTAGGTATAAATACCTTATGTATTCAGCAAGTTGCTCCATAAACTTGACAATACCAAATGGCATCAAACATGGATCCTGAATTTATGCCAGCCATAGTAGATAGACAGTATAGATAGTACATATATTTATGTAAATAAGTATTTACTATTACTTGTAAGAAGCAAATATACAGTTTTAAGTATTGTAACTGAAGGCTTTTTACTTGTGTAATGGTTATATCCTTGTTGATCAGATGCTTCTATTATCCTTAGACTGATGTGTTTTAACTCTGCAGAAGGAATATTATTTTGTCATCTACTATCAGATAATTAATATAAAATAATATCCTTTTCCCTACATGAAACAAGTGAAAATAAGAAATCAGACAACTTTTACATAGTCAAATATTGTTGATGTAAATCCATAACTACTATTTGTGTATTTGATCATGGAGCTGATTAATGGTGTATATTTTATAATAATTTCTTATTTATTTAACATACAGGCAGAGACAACAAAATACTGACAGAAATATGGAAATGTAGTTTATTGACATTGAAGTATAGTATATATAGTCTTATACAATATTCATTAATTTTTTCAGGTGGATCGCTTAGAATAAATGTGTATGTCTTGAAAGCTGAAATTGCTGAGCTGCTCGTAGGCAAAGACAAAAGTATATGGATATTGAATACAACAGTCTTATATTATATCTCACAACATTGATAATATCCTTCTGATTCATGTTATTATCAAGTTATTTTGAAAATATCTTTTGAAATGATAATGACTGACAATAATAAATACAATTAAATTATACATGTGTTTTTGTTATCCTTACAGAACCAGTTTAAAACAGCTTTCTTACTATATTTATCAGTGTAATAACATAGATAAATATGATATTACCTAGGCATTTTGGCTTTAATGATGTTTGGGGATAATAATCAGTTAATATATTTTAAAACAAAGTTTACACACTGCACCTTTACTAATCAACCAAAACATATTAAAACAAAGTCTTGACACCGCACCTGTCTGTATGTCTGTTCCACTATTAGATTACACTATAGACTGCTTTGAAATAATTACAACAATATATGCAGGCCTTTTACTTTGTGTTTTATCCTTATACAACCAGTTTAAAACAGCTTTTTATATTGCATTTAAAGGTAATATTATAAATAGACATATTATCCGTTATTCATCTTGGCTTTAATCATATTTATTTAATTACTGTAATGGTGTGTGTGATGTATATTCACTAATTAATTAATACCTGTAAAAATAGTCTCCACACCACGTTTGTTTGTCTGTGCACTGTTTTACCGGAACTGCTAAAAGGATTTTCCATCTATCTTAAAATATCTATAATTGCTGAATGTACCTACAAATTCATTTAATACTATTAATTATTAAGCTATTATATTCTATATACACTATTATAACTCATAATATCGGTGAAAACTACTAGAAAATCGCTTTTAGTTTGTTTTAAGGTTATTGCGATATTCATATTTTAATTTTTCAGAATTCCCGTTAGATGCGATAAAAATAATATTAATTTTGTAATCTATAGATTATAAGAAATAAATCAACATACATTTCACTGAGGTTCACTAAAATTCGTGGTGGGCCCATTCTCCATACAAAAAGAAACTGTCTCCTTTGAGGATATCTGAACCACCAACAACTGAATGCGATCGGTATATTCCAGTGATACATTTCGGAAAGAAGGAGCCAATGTGAGCTGGGTCCTTTTTGCAGTGAAGAAACACGCTTGTGTTTTGGAGGCGTTGAATTACACAAGATTGGCATCGCCCCGTTCGGAGACTGTCTGTAGTTATTTCCGAGTCCATGGTAAATTAAACATAAGTATAATTTTTATTATGTATTATTTATAACCTATATCGAATAAGAAATGTTCTATATAACCAAAGATGAAAGCACGCAGTCCATATGATAGATTAATTGCGGTACATAAATACGAATATAACATAAATACATTGTATCGACATTTCAATCGTTATAAGATCCGCTAGAGTAATAAATGTCGAGGCGTTAATAATTCCGTCCCTACGAGGGCCTTGTACTGTACGACGTATTTTGAATAGGAGTTATTAGGGGAACATAAACCGATGGGTATATAACTCACACTACCAACTTTAATGTGTACCGCAATCGTAAATAAACCGATAGCTCACGCAACTTGGAATTACACATACCGAATCAAAGTTTATATCTTCGAACGTGTGAGTTCTACAAGGAAAAAATTAAATGTATAAAATTGTGTGTGTATTGTTTGTCAACGCTTTTTGTAAAGAATACAGAATAACTGTTTTGAATAGAGAAAACTTTAATATAATTTACAGAATCAAGAGTTACTTTGCGGAAATCCATTATATTAAAGACGTTAAAAATTAATTAGCTAAGATACGTAATAAAGTACGCGAATCATAGCTAAATAATGTGTAATCGTAACTAATTAACTTTTTACATCTTTAAACTTTTATATATTATTTTAAAACGCAACACGAATGAGACACCCTGGTAGAGAAAGGACCATACTCCTACAGCATATTACCTTGGGGGATGAAGCTGCTCGCGTCCGTAGGAATTACTTGAATCCTGATTCCCTACACGTATCTCCTGGGTAGTGCTAAACGAGCAGTACTACATAGTGGTGGTAGGTTGGTCCTCTAGTAATGAGAGGCCCGGCCGAGGGTTAGTTACCACTCACAAAACCATGCAAATCGTGTTCCGGTATGATGTTAGGTGAAACCCATTTCTTAGGGAGAATGGGTCTGGACAGTTGCGTTGTGCATACAAACCGGTTGCGACGCGGCCGTTTCTTAGTGTCAGGTGTCTGGTTATGGAGGTTAGCGGGATACGAAGCACGGTTGCACCACTGGCTGACCGTAGTTAGTTGGGGGCCCAATTAATGAGCCAGCCACTCATGAAAGGCTGCCCCGCCATCTTACGAAAAATCCTGGGATGGCTCCACCATGCCGGTTGTCGACCGGAGGAGAAGGCTTGGTGGCGATATCCAGAGGTTTCGGGAGTCCCTCGATCTCCATGCTAGGTACCATCGATGCTGTGACTCTGTTTGCGTCCCAAGGTTATATGTGTGCCACCTCGTCCAACTGCCATTCTCTCAACCTATTCACTCCCACCATTTATGAAAAAAGGAAAAGACGAGTAGGTTTGTACAGCGGTTGCACTCCTCTCCGTCAAAGTGCACCTCAAACATCCGAGGCCTGCACTGTAATCTCAATGCAGTCCATTACCACCTTGAGACTGACAAGCCGCACTTACTCTTCTTGACTGAGACGCAGATCCTCTAGATGTCCTCTAGATGCGGCGTACCTTGGCTACTCTGGGTACACATTGGAGCATAATTTCCATCAGCGCGGAGTCTGTGTTTACGTCCGCATCGACATCTGCTGTAAGCGTCTCCGTCACCTTGAAGACCCCACTTCTCTACGATCTGGATATTGATAGACACAGGAATGGATAAAATTATTTATTCTTGTGTCTACCGATCGCACAGCGACCAGGAGACAATTAGGCTGTTTGAACAACTCAGTGAAGCCTCCGATGTGGCTCTAAATCAGTACCCTAATGCACAGTTAGTTTTTCTGGGGACTTTAATGCCTGTCATCAGGACTGGCTGTTCCCATACCGGAAGACCGACCACGCTGGGAGATAGGCGTGGAATTTTGGCTTTCCAGCTGCTACAACAAGCGACTAGGGTACCTGATATGGATGGGCACACAGCCAACTTCGACCTTCTGCTGACGACCGATCCAGACAGGTACGATGTTCAGGTTACCTCACCTTGGGAACTTCTGAACACTGTATGGTGAAATCTTTGTTGTTATATTTCCCATCTAACTACGATTTCCACGGTGTGTGGCGAGTGTGGCGATACAAGTAAGCAGATTGGGATGAGATGCGGCTTTGCATCTTATCCTTGGCGGCAGGTCTGCTTCTCGTCTGAAGACCCGTCGAGATGCGCGGATGCCATAACTTATGTGATACGTCAAGCGATGGAGTATTTCATCCCTTTTGCTGACGTGTCCATTGGTAGTAAAGCTCGCCCATCGTTCAACGCCGAGTGCGCTCATGCTGAAAAGCACAAGTATATGGCGTACTTATGGGTTGATATGCTCGTGATCGCAAAGCTCCGGATGTTAGCCTTAAGAAGAGAGCCTTTAACCAAGCCGCCAAGTCCTGCAAAAGGCATTACGCCAAGCCAAAAGGCATTACAAAGCTCTCTGTCAACTATCTGGCAGTAGAGTTTTTGGTCTCTCACCAAAGCGGTCGAAACAAACTTCTGTCAGTCTACACTGCCTTCGCTGGTAAAACCAGATGGCTCACTGGCCCATGCGCCTAAGGAGAAAGCGGATTTATTTGCTTTTCTTTTTGCTTGCACCGCGTCTGGACAGTAGCCACAGCGTTTCATCTCAATTATCTCACTGCGGTACCTCTGTCAGAGGTCCGTATCACCAACAAAGAGGTTCTTAAAACCTTGCGAAGTCTAGACGTGAACAAAGGCAGTGGACCTGATGGTGTACCAGCTATAGTTCTAAAGGTCTGTGGATCGGAGTTGTCTCCCTGTTGACACGCTTGTTCCGCCTCTCATTTAGGACTGGAATAGTGCCTAAATCTTGGAAGCTGGCCAATGTGCAGCCTGTGCCTAAAAGTTAGCCGTACCGACCCTGCCAACTATCGGCCAATTTCAATTACCTCCATACTCTGCAAGATTATGGAGCGTATATTAAACGCCCACCTCATGGCATATCTAGAGCAAAATGATCTCCTCAGTGATCGCCAGTACGGGTTTCGCCGAAATCGACCAACTGAGGACCTTCTAGCGTATGCCACTCACATATCTATATATCACATATTATTGCTACAACGTCTCTGGTATGTTAAAACCATTCGCATCGAGCTGGGAAGTACTAAGAATCTGCAATTATTTACGAGATTCTCTAAACAGTAATGATATACTGATACTATCTGCAGGCTGTAATGACAAAACCCTAACTTGTTCTTAACTGACCTATGTAATACCTTATGTAACTTAAAGCATTGTAAAATATTTTTGTTAAGCGTAGAACAAAATAGTTATTTACATGTTCATAAATTTAATGCTGAAATCAAACTCATTCTAAAAATCTATAAAATTGTACTTTATTGACATAAACAAATAATTGAATAACTACGACACCTAAACATGACAACGTCTAAAAATAAAATTTGTACTAAATTGAATATAGAAATAGATTATTCACCAGATTCATATGAGCACGATTATATTAAAATGGGCTAAAATTTAAAAAGATACAAATAAGATCAATTACATTTCAAAAATAGCGATAACATTCAAGTGTCTATAAAAGGCACAATACCATATTACTTCCCTGTTAAAGCAAAAGAAACACCAAATAAAACAACACAAACACCTGGAAACAAAATTCGTTAATTTTTCCTTCCTAAAAATAATAACAATAAATTCGTAATCTTACATCAACATATACAGCGTTTATCTTAAAAAAGAACTTACTCTCTCGGAACTAAATCATTACTTGTCCCCGGATGTGCTTTGTTTTGAGAGACTTTCATGAAGTGTGGTTAGGAAAATATCACTATACACAATTACGAACTTGCGGCCCATTACTCACGAAACAAAAAGGGTGGAACAGGTTCCATAATGGTTAAAAGGTATAGCATTCAAACAAATAACCATTTTAACGATGTTTCAGCCAACTTTCATTTTGAATGCTGTTCAATAAAAATACCTTATCACAACATTATTATTGTCTGCGTATACCGTTCTTCGTAAAAAAGGCATTTTGAATGCTTTTCAATAAACTGGAGCTTGTGCTTAGTAAATATTTGCATAAACACTCGAAGAAAAATTTTGATTGTGGAGATATCAACATAAATACTTTAATAAGAAATAATGTGACCGACAACTTACTAGATATTCTCCAAAATTATAATCTCACTCAGCATATCACAGAACCCACTAGAGACCTATCATGTATTGACCATATATTCAGTAATGTTAAGGTGCAACTGGACTTACCCTCCCTATCTGTTTATCGGACCATGATACTGCGTAAATTCTTGGTTTTAGTACTAAATCAAAGGTACTCTCCCAAAACCTTATACACCTATAGGAGGGACTACTTTTCTGAAAATATAGAGAAGTTTAAAGGATATATGATGAGCCTTTCCTTTTCAGATATTTACAGCGAATCAGAAACTAACGCTGCGTTTAATAAATTTCATGATTTGCTATGCCTTCTTTACAAACTATGCTTCTCTTATAAAAAGTTAGACTATCTACAAATCCCATTTAAAATGGATATCTAGGGAATTAGTAATAGCTGCGCAAAAATAGAGTCCTAAGAAAATTACTATAGGAGAAAAACTCCTCAAAACAAACTCAAATATAAAGCCTACTCAAAACTACTTAAAAATGCATACTAAGTTCTAAAAACAACTGTTTTATCTTTAGAGGATAAACTGATGCAAATAAAATGCTCTTACTTTTCAAAATTAGTTATATTAGAAAATTAATGTTAATCGTACAGCGTTTGGTTGACAAGTGAGATGACATTGTGAATTTGCTTTGAGAAGACATGAGCGCCTTCTGACGAGCTGAAGGCAATCACCATTCGCCCATTTTACTTAAATCACTTCAGGCATTAAGCCTGAACAACAACTAATAATAAATATGTTAAACAGCAAAAATACCTGCAAAGCTACTTGAAGGTCATACAGGATGAAATAGACACCAAGCCGCAATATAATAATCTCATTGATTTTATTAAATACGACAACGAACTACACAAAATCCTACACAAATCGCAAATACTTTTAATAATTTCTTCATTGAATTGACAAACAAAGATATCCAAAATAATATATCAAATAATAAATCCAATCAAATCCTAAATAATTCTATTTATCTAAACCCTGTTGACGAATATGACATAAATAAAGAAATAATGACCTTGAATAATAGTAACTCAGAAGGGTATGACGGCATTTGTACTAAGGAAATTAAGGCCTGCACAAAGAAATAGGCAGGATCTTGGCATTTTAATAAACTTATCAATAGTCTCTGTATCTTCCTGATAAACTAAAATTTTCTTTGATTAAACCTTTGTTGCACATCGTTCTTTGACAAGTATCATGTCTTGAATCCCAGTCAGTATGGGTTCCAGAGGGAAAATCTACTGCACATGCTGTTTTCGATATGGTAAATGAGACTCTAACATGCCTAAATGACAATAATTATACAACTGCTCTCAAATTGTCCAATAGTAAATTATGTGATACAATGTCGAAGGCCTTCGATTTTGTATCACATAATTTACTATTGGAAAATTGGAAAATGTGACATTAGAGGCACTGCTTTAAATTGGATTAAAACCTACTTGCAAAATAGACGAAAATCTGTTGAAATAAGCAGACCAGACTGCAATCATATGGTCCTAAATTACATATCACATCTTAAAGAAAACAAATATGGAGTTCCACAGGGCAGCGTTTTGGGACCACTGTTGTTCTTAGTCTATATTAATCTTCCGGATGTAACTAAACACAAATGCATTTTATTCGCTGACGACATATCTGTAGTAGTGAAAACAGATGGTAAACAATCACTAAAATACCTTATTAATGACATTAACAGTACAGTAAAACAACAATTGAATGGCTAAAAATAACAATCTACTCATAAACCTTGACAAAACATATTTTATAAATTTCAATGACATATTATACAAGACAATGAACATTAATTTTGAAGGACAAAACCTAAAAAGTACAAATATGACAAAATTCCTAAGTATATGGATATATCAAAACTAAATTGGAAAAGTCAAGTTGAAAATGTTTGTAAAAATGAATAGATTTTCGTACGCAATTTACAAACTAAGCAACATAGCCACAAAAATACAGCACTTACTGCGTACTTTGCCGATGTGAAATCCGTTCTGCGATATGACCTCATTATGTGGGGTAATAGCACAGATGCAAAAAGGCATTCATTTCGCAAAAAAATGTATTAGAGCAATATGTGGCACTGCACCTGATGAGCCTTGCAGGCCGCTATTTATATCTCTGAAAATACTACCCTCCCATGCCTGTCCATTTTAGAAATTGCAAATTTAGTAAAACAAAACATGTATTATTTCAGACAAGCGAAAGAGATTTACACGCGAAATACCAGAAATGGCAATAGATTTGCTGCTGAAATTATACACAAGAGTGCTGATTTAAAAACTGCTACTGGATGGTTACAAGTGTTTTTATAAGGTGAATGACTGATTGAATGATTGATTTTGAATCCTGAATTTGACATGATGTGACAAAACAGTAGTTCTATATTTTTAATTGCATTTTAATCTTAATTATATTTAAATTCGTATGTATTGGTACCATAGTTCGGCCGTTCAGAGAATGTGTTCCTGACACCTATCAGTTAGTCACGACTAGTGATGGGCACAACATAACACTGAGTTCGTTACCGTCCTCCAAAATGAACCGCCGCGTTATTTTTAAGATTATTTTCGTTTAAAATTGGCGGAATCATTTAAAATTTATATTTTAGTAATTTAAGTGGAAACAAAAAAGGTAATATTAATATAATAAAATTGTTTTATTTATTCTTTGTTACAAAGTTACAATCTGTATTTCTATGCAATAAAGTACATTGAATTGAATGCGTACAGAATATTAATCAGACCTGATTCGCTTGAGGAGGTGGTGTCTTCATCATCATCTTCGCCTACATGTATAATTATATTATTATCAATAACAGAATCAATCCTGATATCTCGGTCAAAATGTTCCACAATCAGGTTTTTAGTCTTCTCAACAACCTTTGCCCAGTCATCTCTTGTGACTTCCCCGCAGGCTTCTTTTAATAGGGTCATCATCTTTTTCGTGCTGAATGGCGGGGAAGTATTGTGGCGGGCGGCGTAACCTTTTATTTGAGCCCAGATTAGCTCAATCGCGTTATATTGGCAATGATACGGTGGAATTCTTAGAACGCGATGACCGTACTCCAGAGCCAGTTCATCGATTTCGTATCGCACATTTGCCGCTTTATTTTCTTTTACTAATTTAATTAGCTCTGGTTTTAGCATCTGCATATTTGCGTCAATGCTTTTGCTTGTAAACCAAGCCACCATTTCTTTTTTTTTATTAGCTTGTAGGTGGTTTCTGTATTTGAACCGAGTGATAGGAGGCATTATCCATGAATATTACAGAAGGCCTGGTAGGCTGGGCAAAAGCACGTTCTGGAACCACTCTTTAAATGTAGTGGCATTCATTTCCTCGTGGTAGTCATTTGTGGTTTTGATTGAAATGCCAGTAACGCGTTCTCCACAAAGCCGTATTTTGCAGAACCTGCGTGGCATATTATCAGACGGGCCCCCTTACCCATTGGTACTTTCGACGTCGACGCTTGTGTATCATCCGTCCAAGAACGGGAAACCGTGTGATTGGCGTTTAGCCATGTCTCGTCAATGAACAGTTATCAATATTTTTGCTTCTCTCAAAAACTGATCCGTTTTAAAATTATGTCGTATGGTTCTAATAAAATTTTCTTTTGTCTGTTTTTTTATACGAAAACCAATATCTTTTAAGATTTTGGTTAAAGCAGTTTTACCTGCTAAACAGTCCTGCTTCTCTTAACGATGCCAAAAGCTTCTTCCTGTTGAGATATTCATTTCTGGAATAGTAACAATATATATGATTTCTGATTGCATCGACGTCAAAGGTGTCAATATCTGTCACGGGTTTAGTTCTACGTTTCTTCTTTGGAGTACGTAAAATATTATCTTCCGTGCCAGTAGAGCCGAACTTTCTTTATTAATATTTGTTATCGTTCGTTTGTTAACCCAAGCGCCTGAGAGACGCGTTCTTGTACTTGTTCGACAGGTAACAGGGTCCGCCATTTTGCCGCTCCTGCTCAAAGTAATCTTGCAGCTTGATGATTAACTCACGGGCTCCACTTTTCAATGTTTGTCCACGTTTAGGCATTATTATGCACCAAAAGTAAAAAGAACGCAATACAAAACACAATCGAAGTCCGATTTAGCGCCGATGTCAGTTTGAAAAGCAGAAACAGTCCATTAAACGAAAGCCGGGTAATCAAATAAAAGAGATCGAAAACACTTGAAGAACGTGGCCTATGCGCACGAAACGACAACAGACGACTGTTTTAGCGTCACAAAATGGCGGCCCATAACGCCATTTGGGGTTACCATTTTAACCTAAATATAAAATGCTACTTTCTTTCGCGCGTTCGGTTTGGTCGTAGTTTTATTTTATATTTAATGAAAGTTATCTTATAGTCCATTATTTTCAAATTCTTAAAAGAAAAACAAAACGTATTATTTTATAAAGTATAACTGTATAAGAACAGATTACGATACTGTTATTGCCTGTTATTGTTAGCACAGCACTACAAATATAAAGCGCTGACATAACCTTGTAATAGCGCAGTATAGATTTAGAAAAATATTGTTTACCTAGTTATTTGACACTCAGTTTGGCACAAAATTATAACATTCATTGATTATTGATATAATAATGTTGTTTTAATGCTCATCAATTGTTAAAACTGTAAACAACCAGCAAAAATATTTTTATCGTAACTGCAACGCCATTACAAAGTTACGTCGTCAGTTCAATCGTGACGTGTCAGGAACGCATTCTCTGAACGGCCGAACTATAGTATTGCTAATTATTTGTAAACGATGACATGCCCATAAATATTTTAATTGAATTTGATATTTTAACATAGTAAACTTAATTATTAAAAATGTATTTGCATGCTATGTCACGTTTAGATTAAAAATAACACATTAATATATATACCATCGTAAGTCACTCATGTTCCAACCCACTTAATAACGCAGGTACCTGCATAAAACTATGTCAAGCTGACAAAGTAAAATATCTAGGAGTCATAATTGATAGCACTCTACGTTTTCATGAACACATTAATACTCTTAAGAACAGGTTGCGTAAACTTATATGTATTTAAAACTAAAGAAATCCATCCACTACGCCTTGGCCCAATCTCTATAAACATATGGTATAACCTCCTGGGGCGGTGCTCCAAAATCTAAAATGTTTCAATTGATAGAACGCAGAGAGCCTATCTTAAAGGTCTTTTTCACTACCGTATCGCTATCCTACAGAGCTCCTATATAAGGAGTTGAAAATATTAACTGTGAGACAACTGTTTGTACAAAGAACCTACTGAAACAACATGCTCTACTAAAATACAATCCTCACTCTACCGAGGTAAAGGCGTTTTAACCCCGTGGACCGCTGTCATATGACTCCTATCCACCAAATTATCTAAACGTTTTTTTTTGCACCTTGAGGTTTTTATACAATAAAGTCAATAAGATTATTCCTATATTTAGCGTTAATAACACTATATGCAAAAAGAAAATAACTATCTGGCTCCAAGAATTAAATTATTATGACACTGAAAAGCTACTTACTAATCCTATCTAATTAACCAAATCAAATGTAATTACTAACCCAGTCACAAACTAAGAAACAAAAGCACACGCACACACACACACACACACACACACACACACACACACACACACACACACACACACACACACACACACACACACACACACACACACACACACACACACACACACACACACACACACACACACACACATTAATACTAGCACCACTTTTTAATATATCTAAAATCCTAGTTAGATGAAAGAAGATATTATGTAAATTATAAATATGGTACATGTACGAGTGCTAAATAAAAGTATTGTAATTACAACCATAGGGCAGAGATCTGGAGTAAAGCCTAGCTTAGGCACCAGTCTCCTACAGTATAATATTGAGGCTATACTATAATATGTACAATTCTGTATTGTGGTGAGAAAATTATATTATTATTGTGGTTATTTATATAGTATTCTCATCTGGTTGGGCTGAATAAATATTTTAAAGAAATAATAAATAAACATATATATATTTAATATACTAACATAAATAAATAAATAATACATAAATAAATAAATAATACATAAATAAATAAATAATATAAACAAATAAATAATACATAAATAAATAAATAATATATAAATAAAACCCACGGGAAACCCGCAGGGGCCAAACGAGGGGTTGGGGAAAGGAGAGAAACCGGCGGACGATGCGGGCGGTATCGAGGAGCACCGCCTTCTGCATTTGAGCTTGGAGCGGTCCGTCACGAGTCCCAGTCGCCTCAGATGACCCGAGAGGCTGACTGGGATTAACCCGTTCGCAGAGACGACTACAGGTATAATTTCGGTCGGCAGTCCACCCCACATGTCGGTCACCTCGTGAGCCAGGTCCAGATATTTTGTTCGCTTATCTGTTTCGGCTTTCACGAGTTCTCGTCATATGGAATGGTGATGTCGACCAAAATATCCTTGACTGTGCCGGTCCATCAGCACAATATCAGGCTTATTCGCAAGAATAGTCCTGTCTGTGATGATGGCCCGGTCCCATGAAACCTGGCGCGATCATTTTCGAGCACGGCTTCCGGCAAGTACTTATAATACGGCAATTTCCGGTCCACGAGACCGTATTTCAGAGCGAGCTCCTGGTGTAAATTCTGGCTTAAGTTGTGCCTGTGCAAGTACTCAGGTTAAGCGCCGAACAACCGGAGATGACATGCCTAAGTGACTCACCGGGATGGCGACAAGCTCGACAGATGTCGACGGTGCCATCCCTTAGGATGTACTTCCGGTAGTTGTTCGTTTTAATTACTTCGTCTTGTATTGCACAGATAAAACCCTCAGTTTCTGCAAAAGGTCACCAAACTGTAACCAATGTACTGATGCAACCATGTGCACATAAGATTAGTAATGTTTTAAAAATCGACCATGCCGGTTGCTTGTCATTCCAAACCTTTTTGCGTTCATCTATAGTCATAGTATGAGGCCTCTGCCAGTCCTTTGCCGACATATTAAGCGGGGTTAATGATTTGTCATTAATCACTACGTCACTATGAATGCGTGATGTGTCTTTTTTTTTAATAAAATAGTCTCTGAGGTTGTATACTTCACGGTTGTGTAGGTTTTTAATGTTTAATAAACCCCGTCCACCATCTTTTCTTGGAAGATACAACCTCATGACAGATGATCATGGGTGGTGCATTCTGTGCGTGGTCATTAATGCACGGACTCGTCTATCCAAGCATCCAATTCCGTTTGAGACCATCTTGTAACACCAAAAGTATAAAGGCTAGGTATTACCCAGGGTTATATGCTCTAATTTTGTTTCCGCCGGATAAATGACTTTTTATAACTTTTTAAATCTTGACATAAATTTTGCTTTTGAATTTTTCTTTAATATTTTGTCATTAATTCCTGGCCTTCCACCATGCCCAAGTATTTGGTTTCTGTTTCAGAAGAACTAAATGTAAATAATTTGTAATTTCAAAATTATTGGAATTTTTATTTTATATCTATTTACATTAATGACAGCATTTATCTGTTGAATTCCATTCTAATATCATTGTTGAAACTATGTTAATTTCAACGCTAATAGTGATCACTCTCTTTGATGTGAAAAGCTTGAGATCATCCATGTAAAGTAGATGTGAGATGGGTGAGTTTTCTTTCCGAAACCGAAACCTAATCCGGATTCCTCAATAGCAGTGCCAAGTTTAGGCTAAACAAAACCAAGTTGGGCTCAAACTATCGCCCTGGAATATACCCCAGCTTAATATTTATAGAGTCTATCGAACTACTTTGCCTCACCTGGTGAGTTTTGGACAGTGTTCACTGACCCATTAATTTATGAAAACTTACAAATTTTGTCATCTATTTTATATATTTCCAAAAACTCTCTTTATGTAGATGGTGGAACAGAGTCATATGCCTTTTGTAATCCACCCAAGCGGCAGACATATTTTTGCGATTACGAAGACTTGTCAGCAAATAGCTGTGTCAATGAGAAGAAGTTCTTTACAACCGTGACCCTTTCCGACATCCGTTCTGTGCAGTTGAAAAAATGTTATTATTTTCCAAATGTTTATAGATCTTGTTATTTAAAATTGCAGTTATTAATTTGTATACAGTTGAAAGGCATGTTATAGGTCGGTAATTTTAGGTTCCGTGGTGTTTCCATTTTATATAGTAAGTGGGTAATACCAGTTGTGAAGTAGTCTCGGGCTCACAGCACCTATGGCTTCTTGAATCTGTGCAGCAAACGCGCGTGGCTACTTGTTATCCATTTCAGCCAAAGTTATGTATACCATCTGGTCCAGGGATTTCCAATTGTGTAATCTACACGAGTAATTGAGATATGTGTTCAGCAGTAATTGAGATAGAACCCATCCTAGCCAAATTAGAATACACGTACGTTCAGTTTTTTTAGTCCATTCGCCTTCATCATGAGGCTTCACTAGACCATATACTTTATTATTATTATTGTTCATAGATGGCTGAAAAAGCTGAACTACAGATTACAATAACCACCTAAATGTACCCTTTTTCAAAACAAATAAATTTTCATTTCATTTCATATGAGGCAAGCCCTCGAAAACAGTGGTGAAGCACTTCCTGTTTTCCTCGATGTTTCGAAGGCCTTTGACAGGGTTTGTTTAGTCTATTGGGCAAGTTTTCAGCGTACGGCTTATCCCTGGCCTGACTGCCTGGGTGAAGGACTTTCTGAGTGAACGGTTTCTCCGGGTCGTCGTCGATGGCTGCCCATCCGATGCTGTGGCGACTAACGCCGGTGTTCTTCAGGGTCCGTTTCTCTCCGCAACTCTCTTCTTGCTGCATATAAATGATCTGCTCATTCCGGTATCTATGGGTATGCAGACGACAGCACAGTTGTGGAGAGATACCAACCAGGTGCCCAGGACAGTCGGGATCAAATCCAGTCAGAAAGAGAGGCTATGGTTGAGCGTGAGTCTCACACTACAGGCAGTCTCCGAATAGGGCGATGCCAATATCGTGAGATTTAAGGCCTCCAAAACACAAGCGTGTCTTTCACCGCTAAAAGGAGCGCACTCACCTTGGCTCCTTCTTTCCGGAATGTTTCCTTGGAGTACACTAACCTCCTTCAGTTGTTAGTTGAATTTTCTCCGAACCTCAACTATGGGCGTTTCATTGAGTCCAGAGCCAAAGCAGCCGCAAGGAAACTTGGTGTCCTTGCAAGGTGCGGCGGTACTTCACGCCAGGGCAGCTTCTTACCTTATATAAAGCGCAAGTCCGGTCGTGCATGGAGTACTGCTTTCACATATGGGCTGGTACTGCAAAATCGCACCTGGCAGCGTTGGACTTAGTGGAGAGGCGTGCTAAGAGGCTCATTGGTGACCTTGATTTGGTTGAAATTAGAGATGGGCCGACTATGGTGTTTGCCGACTAGCCGACTAGCCAACTAATCGGTTTTCAAATTGCCGATCAGTCGGCTGACTAGTCGGCAATGCCGATCAGTCGGCTGACTAGTCGGCAATGCCGATCAGTCGGCTGACCAGTCGGCAATGCCGATCACTTTAATACTAGCCTTCGGAGGTATTCGGGCTATGTCGTTATCACTCGGCACGCTCGCGCATGTGTACGAGCCATCGCGCGGCCACTCCGAGCGTATTGTGACTTGTGTTGTGAGCTATGACGTGTTTTGTTTACGTTTTAATCGTTTTGTGTATATTCGCTCTGCCGGTGTAACCTAGTTGAAATAAATAAAAGAACTGTGTGTGGGGTCGTAAAATGTCGAAAAAGAAATCGCGAGTGTGGACATTCTTCGATGATGTTGAAGGAGAACCGACAAAAGTGAAATGTAACCAGTGCCAGGGAATCATTTCACGCGATGGTCAAGGTAGAAAATCAAATACGACAAGTATGACAAATCACATAAAATATAAGCACAACGAGTTGATGCCTCAATTGGCAGGTTCTATTAAAAGTAGTTCGAATGAAGTCCATTTGTCTTCATCTTCTCAATCGCAACCTGAGCTCTTGTCACCGACGGCAGTTCCATCAACTTCAGCGAGAGGCGAAGTATACAAACAACAAACTATTCAAGACAGTGTAATGGTCCAGTGGTCGCTATAGGACTCCCGATGAAGAGAAATAAGTGTTGCCATAGGAGAAATGATTGCTTTGGATAACCAACCTCTATCTATAGTGGAAAACAGTGGTTTTATCAGTCTAATGAAGAAGCTTAAACCGAAATATGTACTCTTAAATTCCTTATAATATGGCAACAGATTAATAATTAATATAATAAAGCGCAGCTAGGTAATTATCATAAAAACAGCTAGCAGCTAGCACAGCAGATTAATGCAAAAGTATAATAACAAACAATTATAAGGAATAAATGCTGGTTTGATTTATTTGCTAACCACCGATTATAATCGGCATATTTTGCAGATTAGTCGCCGACTAGTCACCGACTGTAAAAGATGCCGAATAGTCGGCTTTCCCGACTAGTCGGTGACTAGTCGGCCCATCTCTAGTTGAAACCAATCTTGTCAGCCTCGAGCACAGGCGCAGAGTAGCCAGGCTCTCGGTATTCTATAGGATGCATTTCGGTGAGTGTTTACACGCTTTAATTCCTCCCACTCCTTTCCACCATCGGACTACCAGGCGGTCGGCGGGTTTTCATCCCTTTGTTGTCGATATTCCACGCGTTAGAACCGAACGGTTTGCTTCATCTTTTTTAATGCGTACAGCAATGGAGTTCAATAATTTGCCGGCGTCTATCTTTCCGTCCGAATACAATCTGGACGTCTTCAAGGCAAGGGTGAATAGGCTTTTGTTACGCTAAGACAGTGCGATTTACCATCTAAAGCTGCATCACCACTTACCACCAGGTGAGATTGTGGTCAAGCACTGGCTTATAATGAGTTAAAAAAAAGCAAAAGGAAAATTTGGGTTCATGATTTATGGAAGAAACAAAAACGTCACCCTTCGCGCCACTTCCCGCGAATTCCACAGACTGAGCCATACAGTAGCTACGAAAATTCTCGAGAATTCCCCGGAAAACACGCGACTACTTTTTTGACTCATATCTAGTTTGCACGTTACACAATTAACATAAAACTCATTTTATTATGTACAATTTCGTTACAACAATTTGCTTCCAATCCGTTCCGCGGCAATATAAATTGAGCCTTAATCGAATAAAGAGGGTCATACCTGTGGGTCGCAGCATCTACTTACTGTGTGAGCTTCGTGCTCGTTTGCCATCTAAAGACTGATTTTTCTATCGTCAGATGTAAGTTATTTGTCGAATAAATTATTTTTGTAACTGACATTTTTTACTTATACTACCTACTGTATATAAAGGCTCTATTTCCGCCGGCACCGATGAAATTGTTAATTTTAATTAAGTGCTGATGAAAAAGCAGCCCTAAAACCGTTTTAGAAATGAGAGGAGGCCAACGCCTAGGAGAGGGACGTATATAGGCTGTAACCAACTAACTAACCTATTGCATATTGTACTTTATTTTTTAAATAAATTTTATCAAAAGATTGACAAATCCCTTAGTTGTTTAATAAGTAAATCACATTCAAATACGGAGCTTTACAGTATAAACTCACGAAGAAAATACAAAGAGGAGGTGTTGTAATTAGATTTCACTATGTAACAACGCGTGACAATTTGCGGGGTGAGGGGATGTTAAGCCCCACCCACTTTACTGTTTTCCATCTACCGATAAATAGTAAAACTACTCGCATCGTTCAATATCGATGTTGCAATGTAGTTTAGCTACCTTGACGATAGATGGCGGCCTGTTCACAAAATGATTAAAAACTATAAAAATAATATTTTGGCAATTAAAAATTCTTTAGGACTGAATTCATACAAATTTCAATACCTTCGTATGATTATTTTACCAATACTGAGCTCTACGTACCTTTATATTTTTAGTTCCCTTGACAAAAAGTGTCGCCATCTAGTATCGAATATATTAAATTACATTTGAAAGCCGACGCAAAGATTTTTATAGAACCTTTTTAATAAATTAAGTATAAAATTACTTACAAATGAAATGTGATGCCATCCATAGCATCAGAGCGTCTATATGAGTAGTTTTTACGCGATAAAACACAACACATGAAGTGTTGTGTTTTAACCTTGTCTTCTTAATACTACGAAAATAAACTGATTGGCGATTTTCAACACATAAGCGCACAGGACGAACGCTGACAGTATACTAAGTAAAGCCACGCTCACTGTGATGACGTCAGGACCTAGTTAGAATCACAGTGCACAGTTGCTTATGCCATCTCCTCTTTGTATTTTCTCCGTGTATAAACTACTCGTAAATCTAGATTAATATTTGAAAATGATTTGAAAAAAGGTTATTTACGACACATGTCACAGATAAGAAATTTTGATATCTAGCCAAAGCAAGTGCACCAAATTTTGATAACTTTTATAAGATGAATCTATCAAAAAGGTAGGTAAAATAAGAGTGAAGAGGTCATTTCGGTATCGTGGATACGTCGAAATTATTTTTAAAGTTCGATTTTTTTTAATCTTAGCAACAATTTTAACATTAATAGTACTTCCGTTATTCACCTTCACTAAGCTGAATAATATTAGGTCCTTACATATGAAATTAGCGTTTTGTCGTACTGACCACTTTGATCTGAAACATCTCCTCTTTGGTTAAGAATTCCAAATTCTAATTTATAAATTCATTTAGCTGGTACATTTGAGTTTTGCAAACAGTCATTCATTTGTTTTTTCCTCATTATTTTATTCTTTGGCGTCGCTTATTACCGCACAATAGAAAACATAAAATATCGGTATATTTAGGAGTACGAGTTCTACCGTGGCACCAGTACTGCAGAAACAGCTCGAAGGATTAATGATGTGTACGGCGCTGGTGTCGTAAAAGAAAGCACGGTACGTTTTTGGTTTCAACGTTTTCGTTCTGGAAATTTCGACCTTCAGAACCAACCGCGTGGACGGCCGGAGACCAAAGTGGAAAATTAAGAATTAAAGGCTATTGTGGAAGCGGATCCATCACAAAGCACGTCAGAGATAGCTGCAGGCTTCGGGATAAGTGATAAAACTGTATTAATCCACTTGAAGCAAATCAGGAAAGTAAAAAAACTTGAACGATGGGTACCTCATGAATTGAGTGAATCGAACTTGCAAACACGCGTCGACTGCTGTGTTACTTTGCTCAACCGACACAATAATGAAGGGATTTTAAATCGAATCATTACTTGTAATGAAAAGTGGATACTGTACGATAATCTGCCAAAATCTGGCCAAACGATTACAGCAGATATCTTTTGTCAGCAACTGTAAACCATGAAAGAAGAACTAGCTGCTAAACAACCGAGATTGGTCAATCGCTCTAGTCCACTGCTGCTTCACGACAACACAGACCACACACTGCACAACAAATAACCACTAAGTTAGATGTGCTACAATTGGAATGTCTGCGACATCCACCGTACTCCCCGGACCTTGCTCCAACAGATTACCATTTTTTCCGAAATTTGGACAACTTCTTACAAGGAAAAAAAATCAACTACGATGCGGCAGTCCAAACCGCCTTCAAAGAGTTTATTGATTCTCGCCCCCATGGTTTTTTTAGTAAAGGGATCAATGAACTACCTATGAGATGGCAAAAGTGCATAGATAATAACGGTGCATACTTTCATTAATTATATATATTTTACAAAAAAAAATTGACTTTATATTCCTCCCGTAGAAAACGCCAATGTCATATGTAATCCTAATATATTTGTTCTAGTATATGTCTTAATAACAAAAGTTAACAGAAAAGTTGGGAACCGCAATTTTTTTTATTATTTCAGCTCTCAATAGGAAGATGGCTTTGGCCATCTTCTGATTCATTTCTCTCTGTCATCTCTTACGAAGCCCACGGGATGATGTTATGAGGTAGTGAATTCTCTTGGGCAGCTACTACATTGTCGCTTCTAATTTTTATTTGTTTCTTTTATTTTCTTTCTCTGTCTGGTTTTTTTTCTGGCTCTTTTTATTTAAAACATTAAGGAACGCTAAGTCTGTATGATTTCCTCCTGCGTCATTGCTGCGTTATAAATAACACACATAAACATAAACACTCACGCCTTTCACCCAGAGGGTAGGCAGAGACTACGGACTTCCAGTTGGCACGATCCTGACACACTTCTCTCGCCTCCTTTACATCCATATATCTACGCATACACGCTCGTCGGTTAAGGGTACTCCTTATCTGGTCCATTTTCAATATATTGCCAATTTGGTCGATAAACCTTCGTCTAGGGCGTCCCTTCCCGACTCTTCCGTTCACTTCTGCAACATAAATTTGCTTTGTCACTCTTTCCTAGTTCATTCTTTCTACATGACCAAACCACCGAAGCATTCCTTTCTTAATCCTGGTAACAACGTCATCTTGCAAACCACCCTTTTCTCTTATAACACTATTTCTCACTCTGTCATTCAGATTCAGCCATACTCCTTAATGACCGCATTTCTACAGCATTTATTTTACTCTCATGCTTCTTCTGTCAGACCCAACTTTCACTACCATACATTAAAGTAGGGACTAACATTCTACAGATGGGACATAACGTTTTACTTACTTGCGTTCACTTTCATACACCTTTCTTTTAATGACCAGTTCATTTAAGTAACCATCATTTGCAACTCGGCCGCCGACGATTATATATATATGGGACATAACGTTTTTCTTACTTGCATTCACTTTCATACACCTTTCTTTTAATGACTAGTTCATTTAAGATCAAACCCTTAACTGGAAGCACTTAAAGTAAACAGTTAAACGCAGATACGCAACAAACAAACAGCTAAACGCTTAGTCAGTTCGCTTCTAAGCCTTTAATGTATAACCCATCGTAATTGCTTAAGTTCAATATTAGTTTTAGAAACTTAGAGTGTTTAGTCGGGAAGGAAATGGGGAGATCTTCCGCCGGACAAGGTGCTCAGCCCGGAGAGCGGCCAATGTCTATGTGTTAGTATGGATGCTTGTTCTATATTTAGAGATTTGTTTGGAAACCACGATAGCGTGATTGAGAGTTCACAGCCACACAGGTAAAATTTGAACTATATATTCGACTAATGCTACTCAAACCAAAAATGTAATCCTCCACCAAAAGCCCATGGATGGCGTTCCTTGGGGGAGGCCACATTACAAGCAGCTGCAGCCCATCACAAGTCTACTGCTAACACTGAACATATGAGCAGACTGCTGATATGTTCAGTGCAGTTGTGATAGGCTGTTATGATGATAATGATGATGATAATGATGATGATAATACTGTACTTGAATGTTTTCATATAGAAGATGGTTATCATTAACTTCATCACAACAAACAACTACTACACATGCTGACGATAGGGTTAAGCATAACCAGTGTGACGATATGCGTTTCGCGCATACTAACCAAATGAACTGAAGATTTCAGTTCATTTGGTTAGTGCAGAAGACAGGGAATTTTATAACTAAGTATACTTGTAGATGACGATGCTACTGCTGCTGATGATGATAATGATGATAATACTATTATAGGTACTTAACAATAGGTTCAATAAAAAAGGCAGGTACTTTTATCATTTGCCTTCTATTAATGTTATAGGCAAAAACTTTTTATTCAAATTTATACCAGCGTGATTAAGTGGCACGACGTTGGTTAAGAATAGGTCGTTTATAAGTTTACGCCTTTCGTATTGTGACTGCATCCGCGAACTCTACAATGAAATAATAATCTTTTGTTCGTAGATGTAAATTCAAAAATAGCTTTAAATGTAATTTATAAAGAAAGTTAGTAGACATGTGACATTCATTCACTTCTAGTGACACGATCATTCAAGTATTGATTCGTCTTACGAGCAGGGTCTTTCGGGTCGATCATTCAAACGTATCACTACGCGTTTCAGTACTCTGTGATCTGTGAGACCCGCTCGATAATGTCTTTGTAATTACTATACTCTTTGGTCGTAGGTCCAGTCAATCGTTTGATCCGGAACGTTGAAAAATGTTATGTCAATCATCAAGACTTTGATACGACCCGGGTCAAATAAACGAATCACTCACGATTGACACATGTCTAGGTCAAAGGTAGTAGGTAGTAACGTAGTTTGTATTCTTTTAAAAAATAATAAAATATAACTAATAACGCGATGTAACGTGTGATTATATCACAAGTAACTAAATTCACAAAGTTTTTGTTATTAGAACCAAAAATATATATCAGTTAAATAGAATCCTCTGGTAATTAATAGAATCAGGCATTACTTTGCGGAAATCCATTATATTCTCAATGAAATAAAATGATATGTATTATTCTGGGCGTCAAAGACGGGGCAGACTGAAATTGTGATAGATGTGGTCAACAAAGATCTCAGCACCTGGAACTTTACTCAAGATGATGCGTTGCTCAGAGAAAAATGGAAGCAGAAAATTAGAAATGCGGATGTGTGCCTTTGAGTCTGCGCAGTTAATATTCATTCCCACCGTATGGAAATAATATGGTAGGAATAATAACTGCGCACGAGAGAGGGAGAGAGATAAATAAATTCCATAATGATGATGATGATTATAACTATGATGATGACCAGAGGAATACTTCGGACTAATTCCATCCGCTATATTTCATCATCGTATATCGCGACCAAATTTGCGATACCATCTATACAATCTGGATGATTGGTAGTCCACCACAGTGAGATTTAGCAGAAGTTTTCTTCCTCGTGGACTTATTTCTTTGTGGAATCGGCTACCACCTGGTTTTTTTCGAACCAATTCTGCTTGGGGACCTTCTAAAACGAGCCCACTCGTTTTTGAAAGGCCGGTAATGTATAATGACGTTATTAATTGAGAAAAACTTTCTGTTCCATGTCCTGTTTATTACAGTCTTAAGTTTATAATAGGTATTGCATTAGTGGATACCGTGAGCCACACTACACCTCCCAAGACATTTTGAAAAAAAAATGGCATAAATTATATTTTTTTACCAATATTTTTACTAATACCAGGTAAACCAGGTATAGAAATACAATTAATTACTATATAAAATTAATATTTCGTACAAAGAAATGCAATATAGATGGAACTTTTACAAAGAATCATGTCCAGTCTTGACCTGAAAATTTTTTAACACGTCTAGTGATGTAAAATATCTTAAAAAATTGAATTTTTTTTTTGCTTATTTTGTATCGCATAATTGAATTTTCAAATAAAGCCAGGAAAAAAGTAATGTTACTAAGTTTATCATTTTCAATAGACTTTAAGAGACGGAACGTGGTTTACAATGGCACAAAGGCCCAGAAGCCATGCCAAAAATATAAAAAAAAAAAAATCAAAGAGAATATAATCTGATGAAAAAAATTAATGAATGACAGGCTGTCATTTGTTTGACTTTTGTAGTCGTTCGTTTGCTCTTGCTACGTATTGTACTATGCGATTTTGTATATTCTGATACCCTTAGAACTTTTGCATTTTCCACGAACTTCGATACCTCCCCCTTACGATTACTTTGACCTGTGTTATACGAGTACCGATTAAGTGCTTTTTGATTGGGATCTAATACGTCATCGCTCTTGTTGGAAATCGTTATGGAGCCTTCTACGAGATTGCTTTGTATAAACAGTAATACGCTTCCTTCAGCGTTTAAGACCAATAGACCAACGAGACAGTCAATAGAAGACAATAAAATAGCTGCAGCATGGCTCCTATGTAAAAGCAATGTGGCACGCCTCCTAGCTAGATTTTTTTTACAGGAGAGGGGGCAAACGAGCATGCGGCTCACCTGATTGTAAGTGACTACCACCGCCTACGAAAAACTGCAACACTTCAAGATACTGTAAGTTCATACTGCGTAGATCGGAACAAAAATTAATAATTTTTAATCTGGAGGTAACCGTGATTAACTATGACATCGGGAAGTTAAATACCTCAGTCCCCCCCCGTGACCATGGGTGCTGTAAAGTACTCGAAACGTCGGGAATATAAAATAAGATAATATACGCGATAAAATCCGTAAAACTAGTTTTATTTAAAAGTGCAGATCATTGATGAGTAATTATAGAGCCAGTCACTGTGCATAGTCATATGCATTGATGCTCCAGGGTATATGTATCACCCATTATCATTGCTTGTAAAAGTAAAGTTACAGCCTATATACGTCCCACTGCTGGACACAGGCCTCCTCTCAATTCTGGGAGGGTTTTAGGGCAAGGAAATGTCCGCCGCGCTGCCCCAATGCGTGTTGGCGTACTTCACATGTCTTCGAAATTTTTTTTTTGATTTCTAAGACATGCAGGTTTCCTCACGATGTTTTCCTTCACCGCCGAGCACGTGGTAAATCAGCACTTAAAATTGCAATTAACAATTTCATTGGTGCCGGCGGGGATCGCACCCAGGTTGCTCGCGTACTGTGAAACTTACAGCGAGCGCTAACCATCTGAGCTACCACGGCTCATATGGTTAGTAGTTGCAGAAAATACAGCAACATAATTGGTACTATTATTATCTGACTTTTGTTTCTTATTTCGACAATATTTACTTACATGCCCATATTTATTGTACGCAAAACACATGGGACCTTTAGACTAATTGATCTTTTCTGAAGCTTGTTTGGCAGTCTGCGACTTATTTCCTTTGCTTTTATTAACATAATATTAGGTCCTTACATATGAAATTCGCGTTTTGTACGAGAGGAATTTAAAGTCATTTTTTTATTGTAAAATATATTTAATTAATCAAAGTATGCACCGTTGTTATATATACACTTTTGCCATCTCATAGGTAGTTCATTGATCCCTTTACTAAAACTCTTTGAAGGCGGTTTGGACTGCCGCATCGGAGTTGAATTTTTTCCTTGTAAGAAGTTGTCCAAATTCCGGAAAAATGGTAATCTGTTGGAGCAAGGTCCGGGGAGTACGGTGGATGTCGCAGACATTCCAATTGTAGCACATCTAACTTAGTGGTTATTTGTTGTGCAGTGTGTGGTCTGTGTTGTCGTGAAGCAGCAGTGGACTAGAGCGATTGACCAATCTCGGTTGTTTAGCAGCTAGTTCTTCTTTCATGGTTTACAGTTGCTGACAAAAGATATCTGCTGTAATCGTTTGGCCAGATTTTAGAAAGCTGTAGTGAACGACACCGGCGCTAGTCCACCAAACACTCACAAGTAACTTTTTTTGACTCAATTTTCGTTTAGGGCAGGATTTGGCTGGGTCTCAAGGGTTCAGCCATTGCGACGAGCGCTTCCGATTATCGTACAGTATCCACTTTTCATCACAAGTAATGATTCGATTTAAAATCCCTTCATTATTGTGTCGGTTGAGCAAAGTAACACAGCAGTCGACGCGTGTTTGCAAGTTCGATTCACTCAATTCATAAGGTACCCATCGTTCAAGTTTTTTACTTTCCTGATTTGCTTCAGTGGATTAATACAGTTTTATCACTTATCCCGAAGCCTGCAGCTATCTCTGACGTGCTTTGTGATGGATCCGCTTCACAATAGCCTTTAATTTAATTTTCCACTTTGGCTTCCAGAACGAAAACGTTGAAACCAAAACGTACCGTGCTTTTTGCGACACCAGCGCCGTACACATCATTAATCCTTCGAGCTGTTTCTGCAGTACTGGTGCCACGGTAGAACTCGTACTCCTAAATATACCGATATTTTATGTTTTCTATTGTGCGGTAATAAGCGACGCCAAAGAATAAAATAATGAGGAAAAAACAAATGAATGACTGTTTTCAAAACTCAAATGTACCAGCTAAATGAATTTATAAATTAGAATTTGGAATTCTTAACCAAAGAGGAGATATTTCAGATCAAAATGGTCAGTATGACAAAACGCTAATTTCATATGTAAGGACCTAATATAAGGCATTAGATTCAGAGTTTCTCACATCTTGAAGGAGTTTAGTTTTCACAGAGTCAGCTGATATTGCCACACCGGAGCTTTCGAGGGCCATAATCATCGGCTGATAGACCTCGGGTAAACCAGCCAGGAGCAATGTTCCCAGCCATTCATCATTTACATCAAAATCAATATTTCTTAATTTATGTGCGGTTGACATAATTTTATTTACATAGTCTTCAATGTTTTGGCATGTTTCTAATGTTGTGGTTATCGGATCTCTTAATAAGCCAAATCTGCGTGTCAATCCTCTGTCATCGAAGGCTTTAGATATGGTAGTTCACACTTCTTTTGCAGTTTTGGCCTCTTGTATATGTACATAGTTGATGGGATGAACTAATAAAATAATTTTGGACTTAGCTTTCGTATCTTGTTTGACATCTACCTTTTGTTCTGCTGTGACACAATGCCATAATTCCTCGTGTTCAAGATATGTTTGGACGGCAAATCTCCACGTTGGATAATTCTCTCTTCCGGTCAGCTTTTCAATCAGTGCCAGTGTATTATTAGAAGACATTTTGCTGATGAAGAAATTGTGCACAGAAACACGTGTTGACTTGTAGATTATACTTATACGTATCTACTAATATCACAGTTTTCTGTTTCTTTTATCACTTTTACATTTCTTATTAACTTTTGGAAGAAATCTTGCAGAGGCTTGGGCCCATAACCTGATGTATTTTTTGATTAAAGGAATAAAAAGAAGTTTTATTAACACGTAGGTTTAATAAGTGACACCACAGAGTACAAATCATAGATTAGTAATTACTATGCAGTACTGCCACAGAGAAAAAAATGTTGTCTCGGTAATAAGTAAAGTACAATTTTATTATTTCAACACTATATCTACTTGAAACCCCACATTGACTATGTGCTGCACGCACACTCACTCGTGAACTATATAATCCCGTCCTGCGCAGATGGCTAGACTTCGTATACTGGCCGCCGTGATAGAAATTCGATCTAGAGTACATAGTAATGGGCTCAGTGCAATACACTTAGTTCTGTGGTCACAGGAGTGTTTCTTTTATTAGGTTTATAAGCGAATGTGTCAATAACATGTTATTTTAAGTGCATGAGCAAAGTTTATGTTGTATTAAGGCTCTACGAATGGGTTGATTCAATCAAGGACGATGCTCTCACGTAATACCAGCGTGAAATACATAACGGTTGGCTTCTTCTTTCATAATGCGTACAGCAAATGTGTGCAATTATTTGCCAGCATCTGTGTTTCCATCTGATTATAATGTGGGTGTCTTTAAGGCAAAAGTGAAAAGGATTTTGTTTAGCTAAGTCAAAGCGCTTCAATATCTTTGGCTGCATCTCCACTTACCATCATGTGGAATAGTAGTAAAACACTGGCAGCAGACGTTAGTCTTAATTTTCCTGTATATGGTGCTATAAGTTTTTCGTGGCAACCGTTATTATTTATAGGAAAGCGTACCATATGCAGTATCCTCTTAGTAGTCTGTGGTACCATATATTTGCGACGAATTGCTAACGATCTGCTTACTATATTTTCTTGTATTTTATATTGTAATGCACGCATATTTGCGCCATCCATCATGAGTGCCTCTGAGGTTGATCCTCTTTCGCCTACATCAGAAGTGGGTTCAAGTTTCTCTTATCGCCCAAATATAATCTTCGAATAATGTGATGAAGGCGTGATGCTGTACCGACCGTTAGGCTGTCGGCGTGGGGCGCCATGGGAGGATTATTTACCGCTGCTGTCGACCGAAGTTTGATGCGTGAGGGAAGTAAATCTGCCTTAAATATTGCTTTAAAAAAATATGTTATAGTAACAAGTGGTTAACTTTTTAATTGATTGAGAGAAATGCCTGAAAGCCAAACTTATTTCAATTGCCTAACCTGAGTTTATTTGGATTTTTAATGACTCTGTTAAATTGTAGATTTGCTTACTTCATTTTATTTTGTGTTTTGACTATGTCAACAGCCATACTGTAGCTGTAGCTCAAAGACTGGGTGCGGTGCGCGTTTGGTGTTGGTAGAGGTCAAGTTTAGTCGTAGTTGAGATGTAACGGGGATGCTTGAACATAGAGATGAATGTTCGTAAAAATAAAACGAAGTGTAGTATACATTTGTTGCGTTACGAACGATTAAAAGGTTATGGCTCTTGGACATTTAATTTTGTGATAATAAGTAAGTTCTTTTTGATTAGTCACCTGTTATTACCATTTGGACGCATTACACGCTTTGGTGCGTAGTTGTAGCTGCGACTTACTTGTGAGTCATTCAGGAGCGATGTACATCTGATGGTGTGGTGGAAGGCCTTTGTCTCGTAGAGACTACTGTTGGTCCACTTGGAACGACCTGATAGTCGTTGTCTCGACAGTAGATCGTATCACAAGAAGTGGTGAAGATATAGGTAACAGTTTATTGCTAGCCATTGCGCCATTGTGATTGTGATTTGTGTGTAATCAAATAGATAACTTAAATGATTTCTCTGTGTCTTGGCACACTATAAATAATGATTTTTTTCGGGAAATCTTGGCGTGAAGAGTGACCAAAAGATTTATTACTCCGTAATTATTATTATACAAAGTATGTTTTGTAGAATACCCTTAATCGACGAGCATGTATGCGTAGGTAGGTAGGAGACGTTTTATCACGAGTATTAGCAATGCAGTAAATGTCGACCATGAGTAAAAAAATTCAACGCAACTTTTGCATTTTAATCCAGACGATTAAAACTCGGATATAAAGGGATGGTGTCATGTTGTAAAAAAAAAATATTGGACAAAATAAACGCTTAGATAGAAAATGATTAGATTTGATAATGGCATTAATAATCACTTAAAATAACAATCAATCGATGGCATAAAAGTTGAACTAAGTAGACATAGAGTTGAACCGGCACTGATTGTAAATATGCTCAGTTCACAAACATTAAATATTGCTGGTGAATCTCAAGCAGTCCAAATAAAGAAAGGTTGCTCGCAGGGTGTGATTCTTTCACCTCTCCTGTGGAATATGGTCATAAATGAACTAATCAGCAAATTAAATGCCAATCACTTTTATACAATTGGTTATGCAGATGACCTGACAATACTGGTCTCGGGAAAAACAGCAAGCATGGTGTGTGACCTGACCCAAGCGGCTCTCCGTGTAGTGGAGCGTTGGTGGAATACGACTTAACTGTTAACCCAAATAAAACGATTCTAGTAATGTTTACACAAAAACGAATGCGGAATAACTACACCCGCCAAGTCTTTTCAGCGCAAAACTACAGTTATCCTCTAAGGTAAAATACTTAGGTCTTACCTTTGGAAAGTAAACTAAACTGGAATAAACACAACAATGTAACTCTGCAATGAATCAAGGGACACAGTGGATCCAGGGGCAACGACGCAATATACGAACTGGCCAGGAGAAGATCGGCTATGGCCGTAATAGGGCCGGAGCCGATCATTCCGATCTCTTTTGGTAACGGTCGTTCACTGGTACGTTATAACTTTACTAATCAATACGCTGAGTTTTGGAGAAATCTAGTGGACTGAAGGCAAGCTAGGGAGACCCTTCCAGAAAAAAACAGTAGTTTCACCAGTAGTTTAACAGTAGTCTTAATGAGATTGAACAACACATTCGTTAAGTCCAAGCTTATGAATTGTGAAGTTACACTGGTCGAAGGGACGCACCCGTCCGGTCTAGTCAGGTTGATCGAACAGAGTACAGATAACAGTATCGTCCGAGCCAGACCCAAGCGGCTGGTCGTAGGGACATACTAGTTTTCATCTGTATGTGATGGCTTAAGAGAAAGGTGCCATCCGGTCCATGCGTGGTCGAAGGACGCACGCTTTCGATTATTTTATGATTGAGAATGTTAGTGTCTCTACAAGAGAGTATGTGTTGTTAAAGCGTATATCTTCTATCACAAAAAGAAAAAAATCGTACATATGGCGGACTTAATGTCTTAAGGCAGGTTGTGCCTTGTTTAATTCGATCATTTACAATTTTAAATTTTCGCATCCTTGTTAATTGTCTGTTTATTCTTATTAATATTTACGTAGACATGGTTACCTATAATTGACTGATTTTTTAATGAGTTTTTCTTACAAAAAAAATTCCTAATTATGTTTGTTCTTAAAAAATGTTTTTTATGTGAAAAGATGTCTAAACAATTTGCTAGAGACAATACGAACTACCAGCTCAGTAACACTACGTCATCAGTTCTTAATACGTCTGCGTAATTTCAGAAAATTAAGACGTTAAGTGGGTAAAAATTGTTTTATAATATTCCATTTCATTACATATTTCATTCATATTATAAATACCGGTGATAAATACAGGAGCCGTCGTAGCTCAAGGGCTAAGCTCGCTGTAAATATCACAGTATGCGAGCAACCCGGGTTCGATCCCCGCCAGCACAAATGAAATTGTTAATTGCAATTTTAACTGTTGATTTGCCACGTGCTCGGCGGTGAAGGAAAACATCGTGAGGATAACTGCATGTCTGAGAAATAAGAAAAAAAATATTTCGAAGACATGTGAAGTTTGCCAACACGCATTGGGGCAGCGCAGCGGACATTTCCTTGCCCTAAAACTATCTCAGAAATAAGAGGAAGCCTGTGCCCAGCAATAGGATATATAGGCTGTAACTTTAAATACATAAAAGGTACAAGTGAAGCTAATTTGAAGCATGTAATAATAAGCTATAACTCATCGTATTTTCTTTGAAATAAATGATAAGAAAATGCACAAAGAACCGATACCCCCGCAGACACTAAAGGATTCCAGCTCATCTGTCAAAGCGCGATTGTCCGGAATTTCCGTGGCATGCGTCAAGCGGGTTTGGTCGTTATTTCGGCTCTATGAAATAAGTTCCAACGACTCTTTGTTACTTAGGCGTTATTTTAAATTCAATTGGCTGATCGCTACCTGTTAGGCTTTAGTTAGTAATTATTGCATTTTAAAGAATAATTAGAAAACTCTCGTACATACCGCTAAGTAATTAAAAAAATTGGGCTTGATTTTCCAATCGTCAGTTAAAAGTCATTAAATAAATAACCTTTTTAAATGTAAGAGTGAAAAAGTTTTATTTTATTTATAAACTGTACTTTTTAATTTTATCGAATTGTATTTTATCTTATGAATATTTTTTATATTAAAAAATCTTAAAAATATTAATAAATTTATATGGACTCAATAAGTGCTATATACATGCATATTTTACAGTTAAAACCCGTTTTTAGATAGAACGCGTTTTCTCTAGTTCTAAAACTAGTTAAAGGTCTCTAGCCTTTGTGAACAACTAGAAATACCTAGTCAAAACTAGAATTTACCACTGATATATTTGAATTTCAGATAAAACTAGATGTCACTCCTAGCTTTAGTTAAAACTAGCACTAGAGAACACAGATTTTCACAATAATAAAAAATAATTATTCGCTGCCATATAATACAGTGACCGTCCATTTTGTTTTTAGCGTGTGTTTAGCGCGATAAAATTTACAACGCGCAGTTGTGGTTAGGCACCTTCGCGCTAGGCCGAAGGCGAAGTTTAATTGCGATAATTCTATCGCGATGTGTGTGGCCGACGCATAACTGACTCACTTCGGAAAAATGTGTTTTGTCTAGTAAGAACTAGTTTTACCTGATATTCAATTCTGAGCATTAGTTAATTCCAGTTATAACAAAGGCATTAAGTAAAAACTAGTTTTAACTAGGGAAAACGCGTTCTATCTAAAAACTGGTTTTAACTGTAACACACACACACATATATAGATACATATATATATATATACATATATATATATATATATATATATATATATATATATATATATATATATATATATATATATATATATATGTGTGTGTATATATGTGTGTATATACATACATATATATATATATATATATATATGTGTGTATATACATACATATATATATATATAGGTCCTACCCCGGAGCCGACCCATTCGTGCTACAACCATAACATAATTAGTAGACTCGTTTCTACTCGTTTGTTCTTATCTTTGCCTATCCATGACTTCACAGTCACAAGGTTAAACACAACATGTGTCAAACACAGGACTACTTTTTATATGTACAAGTAAATAAAGGGTTATTGAGCAATCAGTTTGCCACGCTGGTTCAGTGCGTGTTAGGTTGCCCGTGTACTGTGAAATTTACGGCAAGCGCCTAAATGTAATAATTCCCTGAGTCTTCTTGTCTCAAATTTAATAAATCATCATCATCATCATCATTACAGCTCGTCCCTAGTTTATTGTTAAACATAAACCCCCAAGTACCCTTGAGGAAGACGGTGACTAGGAAGTGGTCCCGAGATACCGTGACAGCACTGCGCGTGTGCTAAGGGCAGTTTTACCAAAACGAAAGAGGTGTCCGGTTGCGTTCCCAATTGAGATCACAAGACCCCTCATATACGCTGATGGTGGACCTCGGTGGGGTATTAACAGGCAAGAGTCCGGCATAACCTTTCTGTTAAGGAAAAAGGCCTCCCACGAAAAATGCCACAAATAATCGGTCCTGAGCCACCTCCATACATCGACTTACTGCATGATGTTTCACGGCACACGAGGCTGCGATTCGTGAACCTATTTTCCCCATCGGCTCAATGCCACTTCAGCTTTAACTATGGTTTCTTAAATATTATATCACAAAAATAAACCGGAACATTAAGAAATAGCCTTATTAAGTAGTAGGAGCATTTAATTTTATTGATGTTGTAAGTGATCCGTATAACATAAGGACTGCTCCGAAATCATCTCGAAGGCACCTCACGTAGTGCCATTTGTATTACGTGCCACAAATTTATGTGCCCAAAGTCGATTTTCAGAGCGGACGCCATTTCGCAGTGTACGATGCCGGATCTATTGCATTTCCGTTTCGGAGATTAAAACTGTGAATAACCAATCGTGTTTTCATTATGATGACTAGTAATTGCATAAGTAAACATGTCTCTCTCTCATGGAATCTCTTTCACCAATACTGTACTTATACTTCGTTACATCTGGTACAGATTTTTAGATTTTTAATAATACGTCTTATTATCCGAAAGATAGTATTGAGGGCTGATGGTGAAACAAAGTGATAATAAAAAATTAAAAACTATCGTGATTGAACCACGCTTTAGCAAGTTTTGAAATCACGAATGCATCAAACCTTAAAGTAGCAGCCTGAATACGTCTTATCTTTTATTCTTTTTTCTCAGACATGTAGGTTTCCTCATGACGTTTTCCTTCACTGCGAAGTACGTGGTAAATCAGCACTTAAAATTGCGATTAGCAATTTCAATGGTGCCGGCGGGGATCGAACTCGAGTTGCCAGCGTATTGTGAAATTTACAGCGAGCGCTAAGCCCCTGAGCTACCACGGCTCTCAGACCTTGCTATCACATAATACTAGGGTAAAGTAGTAGCATAAAGCCGCTTTGTTTTGTATTGTGAGTGAAAAGAACCGGAGATACAAACAAGCACACAGTCCACCTGATGGTAAATGGATGTGTGGGCCAAGGACATCTATATCTATCCTGGATTAAGAATCAAAATGCAGATGCGTTGAGGACCTCTGAGGACTAAGACAAATGCATAGCGAATGGATATACCACCATTGTCAGCATTGAGCACAGGCGCTGATTAGCTAGCTTCTCTGTATTCTATAGGACGCATTTCGGAGAGTGTGTGCAGGAATTACATACTTTATTTCCTCACTCCCATTTCCACTATCATACAACCAGGCGGCACGGACTTCAACCCTTTATTCTCGATATTTTTTTCTTTCGTAGTGCGTAGGCACAGCAAAGGAGTGAAATAATTTGCCGACGTCTGTCCTTCCGTCCGATTACAATCTGGCTATCATCGAGGCAAGATGAATATCTATAATAGCGTTTGATACGCTGAGTCAGTGCAATTCACTGTCTACAAATTCATCACAGCTTTTTATTATGTAAGATTGTGTCAATTTATTCTTGCATATACAGTAAGAATAACTCAAAGAACCGACATACAATGAGGAAGAAAGATTCTTGAAGGGCGAAAAAAATATCGAGAATAAAGGGTTGAAGTCCGTGCCGCCGACCCCCTGGTTGTTGATAGTGGAAATGGGAGTGAGGAAATAAAGTATGTAATTCCTGCACACACTCTCCGAAATGCGTCCTATAGAATACAGAGAAGCTAGCTAATCAGCGCCTGTGCTCAATGCTGACAATGGTGGTATATCCATTAGACTACGCAATCGTCATCGCCATCGTCATCATTACAGTCCTTCACAAGTCCACTGCTGAACATAGGCTTCCCCCATAGAATGCCACAAAGAACGGTCCTGAGCCTCCTGCATCCATCGACTTCCTGCATGACTTACCAGGTCGTCACTCCATCTAGTTGGGGATCGCCCTACACTTCACCTACCAGAACGATAATTAATATAATCAGGCGTTACTTTGCGGAAATGCATTATAGTCTTAGACCGCTAAGTCTTAGCGGTCAGCCACCGTAGAGTCTACTACACCTGAAGATGCCTCGTGTAGAGGCGAAACACGTGTCGTATTTTCGTCGGTGGTGTGTCTTTTCTAGTGTAGTAGTGATGGGAGTAGTGGTGCTGGGATTAGTGGTGACGGGGATAGTGCACGCAATTGAGGGAGGGCGGGAGGTGCTCTTCAAACTAGGTAAGACACTTCATTTTATTTTATTGAGCGGATATTGGCAAAGTAAATTTTTCCAACTTTAATACCAGTACGAGGCTGCCACTCGAAAGTCTTTTTTCCCTATCGGTTGTCGGTTCTTCGAGCTATATGGTCGGCCTATTGCCACTTCAGCTTACTAATGCGTTAGCCACTCTAGTTCTATTGCGGATATCCTCATTTCTAAGTTTATCACGCAGAGAAACTCCGAGCATAGCCCATTCCATAGCTTGCTGAGAAATCTTGAGCTTCTTTGTGAGGCCAGCATTGAAGTACCACATCTCAGATCCGTAAGTCATCACTGGTAACACGCACTGGTTTTAAAATCTCGCTTTCAAGTTTTGAGGTATTCCTGACGAGAAGATTTGTCGTAATTTCCCGAACGCTGCCCAGCCAAGTTGAATCCGTCAATTGACCTCTCGGTTGAAGTTGGACTAACCTAGTTGGACTATTTGTCCCAGGTAAACCTACTCGTCAAAAACTTCGAGCTTAGTGCTCCCAACAATTATCGGCATAGGTGTGACATGGACGTTATACATGATCTTTGTTTTGTCCATGTTCATCTTAAGATCTATCCGTTAGGAGGCACTATTAAGGTCATTGAGCATAGTGCTTAGGTCTTCCAGCGATTCTGCCATTAGAACTATATCGTTGGCAAATTGAAAGTGAGTGATGTAATTGCCATTGATGTAAATACCGTATTTCTTCCAGTCCAGTAGCTTGAAAACTTCTTCCAATGCAGCGGTGAAGACTTTCGGCGATATAACGTCACCCTGTCTTATACCTTTCTGCAGTTGTATAGGTTTCGTACTCTGGTTATGTACTCGGATAGCCATCGTAGCCCTACAGTACAAACACTTCAGCACTTCGATATACCGACAGTCAACTTGGCGCCGCCCAAAATTCGCCGGAATGAAAGGCTTTTTCATAGTCCACATACGCAAGACAAAGTGACAGATTGTACTCTTTGGTCTTCTGTATAATTTTCCGAAGGGTATGTATGTTATCTATGGTGCTAAAGCCTTTTTGGAAACCGGTTTGTTCGTGAGGTTGCAAGTCATTGAGTCTGTGTGTAATGACTCTCGAAAACAGCACGTAGACACGGGTCAGAAGGGAAATGCGCTCTGTTGTTCTTCAAGAGAGTGTTGTCGCCTTTCTTGAAGAACAAGACTATCGCACTTCTGCTCCACGCCTCCGTTTTAGTGCCACCACGGAGGACGGAATTTAAGACTATGTAATACCAAACTAAAACCCCATAAATTGGTGATTTGGACAGTATTATCATTACAAGAATTGACCTACATGTCCAGCTGAGGGATCTTACAATTTGATGAAGAAAGAGAAAAATTTAATTATATTTGTTGTACCGATATTTTATGACAAAACGATGTGACAATATTACAAATTACTGTCTTTGCAAACACTCGTGCAACAGTGATTAAGAACCCGCAATAGATTTATTACCCGGAACTTCACAATCTAATACTTGTTTCATTATTCGGAATGGATTTGTCTTCCATAACCTAGATTTTATCCCAGATTTATTTTCGGATTCTATTAGACGTCATATAATTCAAGGGTTAAATTAGAAAGAACAGACAAGAAATATTCTTACACCGCCGTGTAGTGGCGTGAGAGGCGACAGAGTGAATCAAATCAGAAGATGTGCAGAAGAATAAAAATAAAAATCAGTTGACAACCCGCTTGCCAAACGCAGCAACTATGGCAAATATCCCCCTATGAGTGAGGCAGTCTATGGAAGAGGCCTATGTTCAGCAGTGTACTTTAGTAGGCTGTAACGTTAACGGTAGACTAGATAGTAATAACGTCTTTAAATGATAATCATTGTCAGTCTCTTAAAATTTTAATTATTATTCGCGCGAACAAGGAAAATCATCATACCATTGATCATTTAAAGAAGGAAGGAATCCTATATCCATAGACTTTCTACATCTCTTACCAGTTTATCACTTCATCTAGTGGGAGGTCGCCCTAAACTTCGCTCACCGGTACGAGGCCGCCACTGGATAACCTTTCTTTCCCATTGCTTTTCGATTGCTGTCGGTTTTCATTATTGGTTGGTTGGTTACTCCGATTCTACTACGGAAACTTCACTATAAAGTCTATCACGCAGAGAAACTCCAATATTGGCTTTGCTACCTTGAGCTTCCTCAAACGGCCAACAGTGAAGGACCATGTCTCAGGTCCATATGGCATCACTGACACGCATTGATTGTACACCCTTATTTTCAAGTTTTTTTGATGTAAATATTGAAAATACTAGCAATGCTATTAACATCACTACTATTTCTTTTAACCACTTCTAGTAAGCTTAAAATGCTTGTGTTAGTAGTAGTTTACAACAGTTGTCGAATGGCGGATTCGAACCCACACCTTTTTGAGTTCGCGGTCCACACCCTGCCACCGGCTACTGGTGCTTTTAATATTTTATAATTTTAATAAATTGAATTATATTTTATTCCTTATTACTTAAATTGTGACTAAGGTTCGTGGGTATAGTGAAACGATGTCTAGCGTGTGCCGAACGAATACAGATTCCGCGCCTTACTCAAGTAGATGAACAATGATCAAGCAATGATAAAAGACATACCTTAATTTTATGAATAATTTATTGTTATACGTGGTAGAGCCATGCTTCAGCTATATTAATAGTATAGTTGTAGCACGAATGGGTCGGCTCGACCGGGGAAAGACCACGCTCTCACAGAATACCAGCGTAAAATAGCAGCTTAATGCTGCTGTGTTTCGTATGGTGAGTGTAGAGAACCGAAGACCCTTTTTACTAGAAAAGAGGCATTCTATCTTAGTCCTCACGGCTGACAACGCATCTGCATTTTAATTCGCAAATGAAGATAGATGTAGATGTCTATGGGCCACAGTAACCACTTACCATCAGGTGGACTGTGTGCTCGTTTGTCACCCTTATTTTATAAAAAAAAATTTAGAATGATAACCCCGCAAAAAATTTCTTATGATATAACAATAATATTTTCATTACAGATAGTAAATATATTAACCTATATTATATACAGAAGTGTAGGCAGAGACTACGTACTTCTGTTTGACACGATATTTACACACCTCTTTTGCTACATACACATTCAATATAATAATATCTACGCATACGTTTGTCGCCACCGTCAATGTGGTCGATAACCATCCATCTAGGCCATCCCTTACTGACTCTGCCACTTAACCAATCCTGGTCTATCTATTATATCATTAATCTATGTTATTTACTATTTATATTAAAACTTACTATCTATGTTAGTATATAAAAACTTATTAGCTTATTAGCTACCACGGCCAGGCCACTGTCACTCTTGCTACTTGCGTCATATAATTTCTACAATCGCGAGGCGCCCCCGGGGCAGAACGCAGTAGGGGCTAGTGCGTTCTAGGCGATTGAATGTTAAACATTTTTAAAGCTGTTTACGTAATTAGTTTTTTGTAAATACTTGTTGAAATACTCGTAGAAATACTTTTTGTTTAGTATATAGCATATTTAATTGTAGGATCAAAAATAGTTGATAAAGATTTAATGTAGTTAAGAATAATATATATTTGTATTACCTAGTACCGCCCTATCTATTTCATAAATTATAATGGCAAAACGTCGTTTCTACTATAATTTTTGCAGGTATGGATGCTTCATGAGCAATTAAAAGGATTCAGATATATCATTTTTTCAGTTACCGAAGGATAATGAAAGGTGAATTTATTTAATTATTTACTTTAGATATGTACTTATATCGAAAAAATTATTAAGTAATAATTTAACTACGGAAGTAAAACCTAAGTGCTTTATTACAAAACTTAGTTGAAATTTACTTCACTACCCAAGTACCTTATGATTTCTTATATTTACGCGAACACTACACATTTAAATTAAACTAGTTTTACAGATTTTATCGCGTATATTAACTTACTTTATATTCCCGACGTTTCGAGTACTTTACAGCACCCATGCTCACGAAGAGGAATGAGGTGTTTGACGTCCAAATGTCATAGATAACCACGGCTACCTCCAGATTAAAAATTATTAATTTTTGTACCGATCCACGCAGTATGAACTTACAGTATCTTGAAGTCTTGCAGTTGTGTACTTGGGTTGGGTTTTAATTTTATTTATTATAGGATCCCAAGCAGATGGTAGCACCCAGCCACATTTTCTATTGAAATTAGGATGTTTTTTGATTTCAATAGCATCGCGAATCATCCTTGGAAGGAATCGGTGTTATTTAGCGAGGATTTGTGGTGTATCAAATCTAATGTAGTGACGGAGGCGATCATGTAAGTGTTTACAGACTGCAGACTTCCCAGAGCGTCGATTATTCACATTAGCTATTTGTTCTTTAATGCGGGTTTTTATTAATATTTTAGTTTGTCCTATTTAAGAGAGACCACATTCACAATCAAGCTTGTATACTCCTGCATCTTGCAGAGGGACATTACACTTGACTGATGGTAAAAACTGACTAATCTTCTTCGGCGGCTTGAAGTATGTTTTAATGGAAGCACGCTTCAAGATGTAGCCAATTTTGTGAGTGACACCTCTGACATATGGCAGTACAGCAGGCACTCGCTCGACTGTGGCCGGCTTCACTCGTTCACTGTGACGTAGGCGCGGGACCCGAAGCTTATTGTCGTGCAAAACTTGCTTGACTTATTGGAACTCGGCAGCCAGGTGTTTACTGTCACAGATCCCTCGTGCTCTCTGAAACAAAGATTTACCCACGGTAGCTAGTTAGCTACCGTGGGTAAATCTTTGTTTATCTTACCTTTGTGAAGGATGGTGATGAGAATCACCGTTTAAATATCTATCTCTATGGGTCTTTTTTCTATACACAGTGTGGCTCAAGGTGTAATCAGGATTCCGAATTACTAACACATCTAGAAAAGCTAAAGAATTGTTTGCCTCTAACTCCATTGTGAACTGAATTTTAGAATTTATGGAGTTAAGATCGTCTAAAAGTGCAGTTACTTTATCTAAAGGTAGAATTGTGAAAGTGACGTCTACGTACCGCTTGTATAATCTTGGATTTACGGAGGAAGTAAGAAGGGCTTTCTCCTCAAAGTCTTCCATGAATATATCGGCGACAATGGGAGATACAGGTGAGCCCATCGCCACACCATCTACTTGCTTGTAGAACTCTTCCTTCCAAAATAGATAGCCAGATGTAAGGCAGTGTCTGAGTAATACTGCATATTCTACGGGCATGTTGTTCTCCTCCAGCCTTCTAGTTATAATCGAGACGCAGTCTTCAACCGGTAAGCATGTGAACAGATACTGCACATCAAAACTGACCATAGTTTCATTGTCTGCCAGATGTAGGTCTTTAATCTCGCTGACAAAATGGTAGGAATCCTTTGTGTATGCTCTTGTATGTCCCCTGAGCGGTGAGAGTATATTCGCTAAGTGTTGAGCCAATCTGTAAGTTGGTGAATCGATTTGGCTCACTATTTGGACGTAGTGGAGCATTGGGCTTGTGTATTTTTGGTAACCTAAACAGCTTGCGTTCGCAATTTATATGATTAATAATAATTATGTAGACTATTAAAACGTTGGCAAGCAGTCAACATCAAAGTAGTGCCACTTCTGTACGTAGTACTAATATTTATTCTGTGCCACGGCTTAGCGGCCGTAGTAGTTTAGGGGCTAAGCGCTCGCTGCAAATTTCACAGAACGCGAGCAACCCGCGTTTGATCCCCGCCGCCAGCAATGAAATTGTTAATTGCAATTTTAAGTGACAGGTAATTTTAAATGGCATATAAAGAATCAAAAAGAAGATGTGTTATCATTTGGAGCGTTGATTGCGAGCGGGAGATCTCCCCTTTTCTTTCGAAAGTTAAACTTCTTTGGTGCTTAAAAGTTTACCTGAGATGATACAAAACTATTACCTATTTATAACGCCGATAATTACCCATTTTTACCCGCTTTGGTTTGAAGGGATAGGGACATACATGGTAGCGTAAATGTGTCCTTCTTTGTTTGAAGTGAACGCAGTGGTCCAAAGACTGCAGCAGCCGTCAACCACAGTGGACTGTCAGCTCCCTTGTTATTTAGTACTAAGTCTTTAATTAAATCCAGCCCGATTCATTCTTAAAAAGACATCGCGCGTCTACCGCTATAAAGAATCCCTTTGTCTTATTATTTTTGTCTCAAAATCAATACAAAGTGCGTGAATTGAGTTTCAAAAAGTTGTTAACAGAATCTTTCATTATATTATATCACCTATTCCTTATAATAAAGTCACAAAAGAAGAATGGTATAGAATAGGCATTAATTGAGAAGCAACTTCTACAAAACCAGATTCTCTGTCTGCTTAAGGGTGGATTTGACCAAATGCGAGTAAATTTAATTCCCAGAATAAATCGCCATTTATTCGGGAATAGTTACTAAACCCTTTCGCACGGATTAACAGAGTTATTCCAAGAATATTTTAATGGCGTCACGTGTTTCTTCGCTGATATTACTCTCAGAGCCAATTACAAGCTTATTTTGTCAAATATATATTTATATTATTATATTTTGTGTTTATCCTTGCTCTTTTATATTTCAAAACACCGAATAATATCAAGAAATAATACAACAATATATACATACATAACGAATGAAACTTCAAACCTCGATATTGACATCCCTTACTTACGCTTTATGATCACTTGTCTATTATTTAAGTAAATTACTGTATGTTAATTAATTTATATTTAACATTTTAGATTATAATATTATTTTATAATGCACTCTATCCACTTATTACTTTTCGCTTCTTTTTTTTCCTTTTTAGGTCATCTGTTAGAAATTGCTGTATAGCAATAAGACCGCCTTTTGTTTTTCTCTCTGTTTGTTTCTTATTACGGTATTTGTTTTCTTAGTATACAATAAAGGAAATTTTATTGACTCCAGTTGACAGCTATTTTAGACACTATAACACGAAAAAAGCGAGTGGACATGATACAACATTTTACATGGCCCCTAATAGAACAATATTAGTTTACCGGGTTTTACATATGTTCATGATTCACACTTTTAATCCAAGCGTAGCTATACTTTAGGTCACAGGGAAAAACGATACACGACTTAACTCCATATATAAATAGTGAAGTAGCTTATCTCTTAGTCCTGTCAAATTAGAGGTGAACCACGGAATGAGAGATAGTAAGTTGAACTTTCTTATATACCTTCATTTTGGCGTTCTAAAAGTTGTCTCAAAAGTCTCATTAAATTGCGTGTCTATGTCGTAAGTTCTTCAAGATCAAAGGTAAAAAAAACAGTTTTTCTCGATTATCTCAGTTTGTATTACTCCAATGATGTTAACATCTATTATAAAAATTGTAGAGCATAAAACTTGCGACAAATTTTATTGGAAACATTTTTTCATGCGCTCACCCGTTTTTGCGATAGAGGGCAGTGAGCGCGCAGCACTCGACCATACGTACTGTAATGCAAGGTCAACTGTGAATACTACCTTGAATTTAGAATAATTTGAATTCCAAATTTATATTCCATGAAGGGGCCAGCAGCTGGCCGACTTCATGGAGAAAGAAGGACTCTTTATGATAAATTATTTCTTCCAGAAGCGGCCCCACAGGAAATAGACCTGGTCGAGCCCCGACGGTTCAACAAAAAACTTGATTGACTTCATTATAACGACTAGACGGCAACTGTTCAGTTATGTCTCAGTGATCGCGAGGGTGAAAACTGGTAGCGATCACTGAACGGTTATAGGCACACTGCACCTAAACGTTAAGTTGGAGAATTTTCATCTGATGAAGTCAACGCTCCGTCCCCCTTGTGCTCTAATCCAAAGTTCCGAAAGCCTTCAGCTCGAGTTACAAAACCGTTTTCAGTACCTATAATATTGAAATGCAGTGAACGATACGAATGACAAGCTCGTGGAAACTGTCCATGCGGTCAGAGCTAAGTTCTGCAAGTCCCGCCGCAGAAGAACACAAAATTTTATCCGACACTATTCCGATGATATCCCGGACGTCAGTCTGAGCGAGATTATAATGGCTCTCCAGCACTTTAAAAACGAAAAGTCCCCGGGCGAGGATGGAATTAAAGCGGAGCTTCTGAAAGCGGGTGGAAAACCCGTACTTGAAGTTCTTCAGAAGCTTTTTAATTCCGTCCTCCATTGTGGCAATACTCCTGAGGCGTGAAGCATAAGTGCGGTGGTCTTGTTCTTCAAGAAATGTGACAATGTTGATGATTTCCCTTCTGAGCCGCGTCTACGTGCTGTTTTCGAGAGTCATTACGAATCGTCTCGCACACAGCCTCGATGACTACCAGCCTCCCAAAAAAGCCGGTTTCCGAATGGGCTTTAGCATCATAGGCCACATACATACCTTTCGGCAAATTGTACATAAGACCAAAGAGTACAATCTGCCACTTTGTCTTGCGTATGTGGACTATGAGAAAGCCTTTGATTCCGTCGAAATTTGAACGGTGCTGCAGTCCCTTCAGCAGTGTCATATTGATTGTCGGTATATCGAGGTGCTAAGGTGTTTGCACAGTAGGGCTACGATGGCTATTCGAGTACAAAACCAGAGTATGAAACCTATATAACTGCAGAAAGGTGTAAGACAGGGTTATGTTATATCCACGAAAATCTTCACCACTGCATTGGAATACGTTTTCAAGCTACTGGACTGGAAAGGATTCGGTATTAACGTCATTGGCGAGTATATCACTCATCTTCGATTTGCCGACGATATAATCCTTATGGCAGAATCGCTGGAGAACCTAAGGACTATGCTCAATGACCTCAATAGTGTCCCCCAACGGATAGGTCTTAAGGTGAACATGGACAAAATAAAAGTCATATGTAACGTCCAGGTCACACGTTTGCCGGTAGTTGTTGGGAGCACTAAGCTCGAAGTTGTTGACGAGTATGTTTACCTGTGACAAATAGTCCGAGTAGGTAAGTCCAACTTCGACCGAGAGGTCAATCGACGGATTCAACAAAGGTGGGCAGCGTTCGGGAGATTACGACACATCTTCTCGTCAGGCATATCTCAAAACCACAAAATAAGATTGTTCAACCAGTGAGTGTTGCCACTGATGACCTATAGATCTGAGACCTCGTCCTTCACTGCTGACCGTGTGAGGAAGCTCAAGGTCGCTCAGCGAGCTATGGAGAGGGCTATGCTCGGAGTTTAAAAACGAGGATATCCGCAGTAGAACCAGAGAAACGGATTAGTAAGCTGAAGAGGCAATGGGCCGGCCATATAGCTCGAAGAACCGACAACCGATGGAGAAGAAAGTTTCTCGTGTGACAGCCTCGTACTGGTAGGCGAAGTGTAGGGCGCCCCCCACTAGATGGAGTGACTACCTGCTAATACATGCAGGAACTCAATGGATGCAGATGGCTCGGAACCGTGCTTTGTGGCATTCCTTGGGGGAGGCCTATGTTCAGTAGTGGACTTGTGACGGGCTGTTATGATGATGATGAAAAATAAAATAAATTTGAAATTAAAATTCTCTGCCAAACAAAAATTATTTTGATTTGAAATGGCCAGTACTGCAGAACGGTAATTTCATAGGTAAAGAACTATTAAATACCTAATTTCATTCATTTTGTTAGTGTAATTAGGTACTTAACTTTAGATTGTAGTTTTCATTTCAAATGTTTTTAATATTAATGGCAATATGATGCCTCATATCATAGTACCAATTAATGGTGATGGAGCATGCTTATTTATCTCTTATCTATAGTATGAATAGAATAAAATAGAATGATGTTTTATTCAATATCGATTATTACAAAATACTTATTGAAAGTAATTTTTTAATTTACCACTGTTTCGGAAAATACCTGTGTCCTGGGAAGAACCAGCAAGAAACCCATCGGGCCTTTTTTTTAACATATTTCACATTACAATAATTCTGTTTGTACAATTTTTAAATGAATTTTCATAGAACCAGCATGGTGGCGATCACCTCATTTCCAGGGGTTATTTTCATTCGTGTATTCCTTGATCTTATAATAACACTTTTGTACGATTTTTCTTCAATAAAACTTTTAAACTTGTTTATTAACAAACTTTGAACATGTTCTAGGATTTTTTTGTAAAAGCGTATGCATTTTCCCATAAATGAATTACTGATTCTGTGGAGTCCTGCTTGTGGCATTACAAGCTAATGTTTGTCCCTAGTGTTTAAAGTATGAAAATCCTTATTCTTATCAATGCTATTAATGTTTTTGATGTATATACATTACATTTTTATAAATATATTGCAATGCCCAAATTAATATGTTTATTTCTTTAAATTTTTCTGTGAGGAACCCTTTACAATTTAAGTTATATATCACTCGTACGACCCTCTTTTGCAAACCAAATATGACTTCAATATCAGTCGCATTACCTCATAACAAAATTCCATAAGACATTACGCTATGAAAGTAACTAAAATAAACTAATCTAGATGCCTCAACATCTGTGTGACATCTAATCTTTCTTACAGCATATGCTGGAGAACTAAGTCTGATTGAAGCTTCACGTCAATAGTAATACCAAGTAAAACAGTGGTATCCACAAGACTCAACTCCTTCCCATTTAAGAGCACATTGGTATTTGAATATTTAACATTAGGTATTGTAAATTTAATACTTGTTGTCTTATTGCCGTTTAAGAGCAAATTGTTGGCGTTAAACTAATGTACTAATTTCAAAATAGCATTATTTATACTGTCAAAATTAATTAACTGTCATTTGAGTTTGAAAATGAAAGAGTTATGATCAGCAAATAATACTATATCGTGATTGTCCCCTTCAAGATAAGGTAAGTCATTAATATAGGGCCAAGAATCGAGCTCTGAGGAACGCCCATTGATACTACCGATCCGGAGGAACCTTTACCATTGTAATGACTTTTTGAATTCTGTCGCCTAAATATGAAATAATAAGTCTAAGCGCAATATTTTCGACACCTTAATGTTGTTGTTTCCTGATTAATATCTCATGATGAATACAATCGAAAGCCTTGGAAAGATCACAAAAAATACCTAAAGCATCTTGTGAATTCTCTTAGGCATTGAAAATATATTTCATAAGCTCAACAACTGCGTCAGTCGTCGAGCGACCCCTTGTGAAACCAAATTGATTTTTATGGAGTAATTTATTATTATTTAAAAAAATTAACAATTGATCTAAAATTATTATATAAAAAAATTGCTGCGACTTATATAAACCAAAGGAGACAGTTTCTTTTTGTATGGAGAATGGGCCCACCAAAAACTGTGATGACTCGTAATGAAATGTATGTAGATTTATTTCTTATAATCTATAGATTACTATAGTAATATTAGTTGTACCATATAGGTATAAAGGAAATACTGAGAAAATAACAACCAAACGGCAATCTCACTATAACCTAAAATCCCATACGGGCGACTATCTAATAGTTTTTATTGATATCCTATGTTATGATAGTGCACTGTGAATAATAAAAAGTATAAAAAAGTTGTAGGTTCTTCGAAATCTTAAGTATTACTTGGTGGATGGAATTTTTTTTTAGTAGTACCGGAGTAAACAGTACGAATAAACAGACGCGGTGATGTATTGATTCTTAACTGTATTTATTATTTATTGTGGTGTATTGAATACAAAGCACAGAATACATTACAAATGTATTCAAGTGAAGCAAAAAGTAAGCCAAAACTATGCTCAACTAATTCTAAACAAGCACACATGTACTTATTTATCTAATATCATTTGCAACCAGTAACACGGTTTTAGGTGCATGTGTGCGTCCAACAATGAACTTTTAAGGGGTGTTTTGCGAGCTCTACCTCTACGGCGATTGAGAAAATAAGTAGCACGTACGATGTTTTGAACTGGTCGTGTTAGGATAAAAAAAACTCTGTATTGTCACTGTATTTGTTAAAAGAAAATATTAAAAGTGACACATGCCACCAGGTGCAGTGTCATTGTTATTGTTATTAATATGTATTGATTGAATAACATGTTTACATTCCAAGCACCATTAAAACCAAAATGACTGGATAGTAACATATCCGATTTTTACGATATTAACCACGAAAAATAAAAAGTATGTAAGGTGTTTTGAACTATTTGTGTTAGGATAAAAAGAAACACTGTATTGTCACTGCAGTTTTATTATTTATTATTGTAAAATCATCATATTCTTAAAGCAGTCTATTATAAGTATCAAAGGCCGCGAGGTACAGTGCCAGGACATTCTTTTAATATGTGTTGATTGATTAGCAAATTTACATCCAACCACAACTGAAGCTAAAATGTAAAATTCTTGAGTAGCAGTCTCGTATCGATAAGCTCAGTGTGGGGCGGCTACCATCTAGATGGAGCGACGACCTGGTAAGACATACAAAAATTCGATGGATGCAGGTGGCTCAGGACCGTGCTTTGTAGAATTCCTTGGGGGAGGCCTATGTTCAGCAGTGGACTTGTGTAGGGCTGTAATGATGAAGAAGTTTTAAACTAGTTGTGTAAAGATACGGCTCGACCGGGGTAGGACACGCTCTCATGGAAAACGCTACCAGCGTAAAATAGTAGCTTAATGCTCCTGTGTTTCGTATGGTGAGTGTAGAGAACCGGAGTCCTTTTTTACTGGAAACGAAGCACTCCATCTTAGTCCTCAGGGGTGACAATGCATCTGCATTTTGATTCTTAAACGAGGATAAATGTAGTTGTCTATAAGCCACAGCATCTACTTACGATCAGGTGGATCGTGCGCTTGTTTGTCACACTTATTCTACAAAAAAAAAAAAGGAGATTGTTAATTGAAAGAGATACGAAAAAGTACCAGAGCATCTATTCAACTTGCTCGGGAGCATCTATTCAACTTGCTCGGCGTTTATTTATAAATTAGGCACTTTATTTATAATAAGGCACATAGTAGAAAGAGGTCAAGTAAGCATCAATAATTACAAGTTTTATTGATCATTATTCATCATCATTACTTCACTGCTGAACATAGGTCTTCCCTAAATTAAATATATAATGTAAAATATTGTATAGCCCTTCCGTGAATTGCCATCGCGTTTCGTCCTGTATGGTGTCGTAAAAGTCGTAACAGAGTAAAATAAAGATACCAGGAGATGAGCAGTAACATTTTCCTATAAAATACCACAAAAAAACATTGGTTGCCACAAGCGTAGCAACTGTGGCAAAAACTACCATATAGTGATGATGCATATTTATATTACTATATAAATATGCATCATTACTACTGGTGTATAAATTATTCCAATCATTGTGAGGTTCATTTAAGTGGTATTCACAAATACGAGCGCACAGTGGCACATAAAATGAGTTATCAATCAGCAATCTCTCTTTCAGTAGTTTAGGTATAAAGAATCTAGATAAATGATTACATAACTTAAAAATACAGTGACGGGAAGTAGAAGCAGCACGCTTATAACTAGCCACAGAATAGAATAGAATCATTTTTATTCAATATAGATAACATTACATAATACTTATTAAAAATTCATTTTTTACTTTTACCACTGGTTCGCAAAAAAACCTCTGTCCTGGAAAGAACCAGCAAGAAACCCAGCGAGACTTTTTTTTAAAAAAAGCACATTTTACAATATAATATTTTATACAATTGTTTTGAAAACATTTAGAAACAGCATGGTAGCGATCACCTCATTCCCAGGGGTTATTATCAGTCATGTACTCTCTAATAGTATAATAACCCTTTTTTTTGCTTAAGAAATAATTTAAACCTTTTGATAGAATAGATATAGATTTTGATATTATTATAGTAATTGTTGATGCCGCTCTGGAAATGGTAGGAGTTACAGTTACAGGCATAAGGGGTGGTTGTGGGATATTACCGATGTCTTCAATGTTCATGGATTGTAATTCCATATCACTGTTATCATTTGTGTCTCCATACAGTTGTAGAAGCTCTCGGCCAACAAGATTGCAGACTCATTCTAAACGATCCACCTGAAGAGTGTTTTTTTTTTCATCAACTGACCGAACAGACTATAGTTTTACAGTGTCTACCACTTAAATAATAATATTTATTAATATTTTATTTATTTCAATCTCTATTACTAATAAACAGTCTTAATGCCTCATAAATTATATATAAATAGCATGTACACTTTTCTCTTCATAATACTTTTGTAGTAAACCAGATTCCACTAAGGTAAAAAGAAATAAAAATACATCAAATCAGAAAGGTAAACAAGTGAAGTAGTTATATTAGAATTTTAACATTATTTGACTAAGCACAAGTTCTTTGATGTTTTATTTACACTAATGTCATTTAAGGTAAAAATATTACTTTTATATTATCTACAAAGGCATACAAATATGAGTGTAAGTTATGGAAGAAATAGCATCTATCTAATAACAACTAAAGATAAAAACTGTGGTTATCAAATATCTCCCCTATGAGGCAATCTGTGGGGGAGGTCTATATTCAGCAGTAGACTTTTGATAGGCTGTAAAGTTAAAGATAACCTGGTTTTGAATAGCCAAATTGTTTGTAGTTTGAGGTGATGATACTACAAATATCAATATGTGTGCCAAAGCAATTATGCCAACTCCTCCGGGCAAGCCTATTTCAGGCAGGGGATCATTTACAGACTGTTAAAGTAAAGTAAATACCTGGTGTGATGGTATCCACTGCAAAATAATACCTGTTTCTGCTGAGTTAATTTGCACAGCCCATGTGTGGTGTACTCCTTCTAATGGAATGGAATGAGCAGTTTCAATACTTTCTTGCAATATTTTTAGGCAGTTCTTCTTCTTCTTTTAAATTATGGCTTCTCTTGATAGAATTCTGCCAGTGTCAAGTCAGTCATGGGAGTAACAAGTAAATATTTATTACATTAAGAGTTCTCAATTTTACGAGAGGGTTCACAATCTACAACAAAAGACGTCACATTTTTAAACACCATCACCAAAATTGATTAGTAATTTTACAGTTTAATATTATAAGTACGAATAAAATCACACAAAATATTTACAAAAGGAGTTTTTTTCTAATTACATAATATTTTATCCCTACTATAAATATTAATACATTTATATTGCATTTTGACTTTGATTTCTGATTAACAGACACCAGATTTATTACATACACATAACTTAAATCCCTTGACCAATAGGTTATTGATAATCTTTTAACATAGATTTGTGTATATTTTGTGTGGTTTTATTTTATCAATTAATTAAATTAGATTTCACCAATAACATAAAACTTCAATACTTTGACACTTTTAACCTTTTAACTTACTAATAAGACCTGTGTTTGTCATTTGTTTTAGGTAATTCAACATAAATAGATTTTCCAAAATTCTAGGAGGAAAAGTAAACTTGTATTATACACTCACATTGACTTTTAATTAAACTCGTCAGTTTTCATTTTCGAATGTCAATGGCGAATTAAATACATAATGTGGAATAAAACGAAAATTAGTAGTTATCGTTTCCACATTATAATATTTTTGGACAGACAGAGATAAGATGCTTATATTATGCAAACATGGCAACAGGTTATTACGCAGCACGGAAGTCAATGACAAAATAGCGTTTCGTTCCACGGTGACTTTGAACCATGTTATATGATATATAAGCTAACACTTTTAGAAATAGGATAAAAATCTCATCAGTGGTATCTCTTTTTAGTAATAAATATATAATATACAAATAAGTATAATATGCATATAATAAGTTATCTTTGTAAAAAAAAACATTTTTCTTCTATAGGAACTGCAAAAATGATTCATTACACGCAATTTTTTCCCATATTATATTAACCAGAACACGGAAAATCAAAACCACTCATTTTATTTTTCAGATTTCTTGATTCCGTTTAGGTTTTCATAAAATCTATAAGCCATTTACTATAATAAATTGGTATCTTTTTTTGTGTGTAATACCATTAAGGGTTATTAAAATTTCTAGTGGGCCCAAAAACGATTGACTCCTTTAGTTAAAGATTGTACAAATTATATATAAACAAAAAAAAAACATAACATAAAAGAGAAATTTTAAGGTTAAATTAAGAGTTATTGTAAATATGAAAAAATCTTATAAATTCTTATAAAATATTCGCGAAATGGTTGTGTATCTATAGTTACTACATGTTTAACTTGTGAGTGTTAAATAATTGCCTGTTTTAAATATTAGTTGATTGAAATGTGCGCCATGCACTGCACTTTATTGTACTCTACTCTCATTACGTTCGTATCTCTAATTTATTTCAACATCTCCTTCCCTAATAAAAAAGAATTAAATTATGTTGAATTTTAAATTCTAAGTAATTGATTCTATATAATACTAAAAAATCATTTAAAACTATTCATAACTTTTATTACGTAATTATTAATATTACTTGTACGAGTATAATATGTCTTACAATAATAATTTACATAATTATTTTATTTTATTTTAAGCTCTATACTCTATCTTATTGCGATTAAGGATAAAATATATGATTTGCTATAATTATGAATATAAGACGAGGATTATATTAGGTATTTATTTATATGTTTACATGTGTAACTAGTAGGTAGCACTTTGGGTAGCATCCAAATAAAGAAATGCAAATAACTACCTATTTCACTTTATAGATTTGGTCGGGGATCCCGTTATTACCTTGTATGTAACTCATTTTAATTTTTCTCATGTACTTGTATTTTATTTATTTTCATATTACCACTACACCTATTTTCTTTGTTTTCAATTATTAGGCCTTAGGTTATATACCTATATTTTTTTCTTTTATAATTCTTGTATGTACGTACTTTATTTTCTTTGTTAATATTTTTTTTTCTTTTTTGACCTTTTTCTTTTCGTAATTCTATTTACTTATATATTTATTTATTTATTTATTAGATATCGGGAATCGGAGTTTTAATTCACCTCTTTGGGCGTTGTTGACCATTTTTATTAAACTTATTTTATAATTAAATCATGATATTTATCATGCGGGTACATCAATCCATATGGGCCCCCCATTTTTTGGGTATTATATTACATTTTCATTACATTCACTTCATTTTATTGGTACATAAACTTTTTTATCGTACTATATCAAGTTAAAAGTGTACCTTGGGTTGTGCCCACAACCTTGAGGTCTACGTTTAAGTCATTTCAAAAAGACTCCAACAATTGTCACGGAGGAAAACTAAGTTCACACTATGATCCAATGAAGGATATGACCTCTATGTACCATTATTAAGGGTAAGAAATTTAAGACTTCTCTGGTCCCCAACAGTACTAATATGAGTAAAATTGTTCACATCACTTGTACTGAAGGTATTGTTCCCTAGTACCCGTTACTTCCGATTTTATCATCCAATCATGGAAACATACCCTTTAAGCTACACCAGTGATGGACGTTCCCGTATCTCTCCATTATTTGTTTATCAAGGCCAACTTTTGTTTTATTTCCATTCTCTTCATAAATCTTATTTGCTTCTTTATTTATTCTTTATCATGTTCTTTACTAACATCTTATTACCTATTTGCCTGTATCAATTACTTTTATACACTTGCATGCTCCATTTCCAATACTAACTTGCATTATTCTCGCTCATAATGAATTCCATACCAGGAGTTTAAGCATAATCAATATTTCGGTGATCATTCCAATATTGACGAATAATCTAAAGAATACCAGTGTACAATAGCAGCTTAATGCTGCTGTGTTTCGTATGGTGAACGTACGAGAAACGGAGACCCTTTATACTGGAAACGAGGCATTCTATCTTTGTCCTCAGGGGTGACAACGTATCTGAATCGAGAATAGATGAAGATGTCTATGGGTCACGAATCCGCTTACCATCATGTGGACTATGTGCTCGTTTGTCATTCTTTATTCTATGAAAAAAAGTAGCGCGTCATTTAGAAAAATCACAGACCATGACCTGACACAGACCCATTTACCTTTCAGTTTTGCCCACAAATTTGTTCACTTCGTAAATTTAAATCATATTTTTGTTGCTACAACCCAACATTTCATGCCACCATTTCAAAAATGTTCTGTCTATAATTTCTTTCTCGTGAAGTTCAAATTGCTTATGACATGACATATTACATTACGAGTACATTATATAAGAGATTATTATAACATACCGTTACAATCAACGCAACTTCAATACAGTGTTGCAGATTTTAATGGGTGACGGTGATCACCAAGCATCAATTTTTTTGTGTACTTTATTAACAGATTAATTTTTGACAACTGCACTCACATTACCAATCGTCATTACGGATATTATTTATTAAATTTGGGAAAACGTGAAAATTCACGCGAATTTTTTTCCATCTGCGTCCGTCTCTAGTTGACCAAATTTTAGTATCTTATTTACAGAGGCAATACAAAAGGCAGTACAAAATGCCTTTGAAGAATTTATTGTCTCCCGTCCAGCTGATTTCTTCAAAAATAGCATCTATAAACTGCCACTGCGTTGGCAAAAATGCATCGATTGCATGGGTTATTTTTATTACTTTAATTAATTAAAATAAAAAATATAGAAAAAAAAAACATGCGTGAGTGTCGTGGAACACTGGGTTGTAACGAAGTTCCTTCCGTAGTATATTATTATTGATAAACGTATTATGTTATTGATTAACAAATACAAATAAAATAAACGAATCCCTAGCGTCTATTAAAATGAAGCGTCATTTAAAATAATATTCATTTCTTGGCAAGATAAGAAAAAGTGCGAGGGAGATGGATATTATTTCATGTCGCTCCCACTACAGAAAGGGGTCGTGACGGAAAAATCTTACTTTTACTCGCCTAGCCCCCATCCGTCAAATTCGTACCGTGCGATAAGGAACTGCGTTCCAAAAATACGTTAACTTATTTCATAAAAAACGGCAATTTCATAGGTAAAGACCGAATAGTCAAGATCCACGTTAAAAAAGAAGAAAATTAGATAATATCTTATATTCTTTTTTATTAACGCGGATCTTATAGTATAGTGTTGTTTGGATTAGTGGTGACGGTGATAGTGAACGCAAAAGAGAGAGGACGGGAGGTGCTCTTCAAACTATATAAGACTCATAATTTTTTTAATGTGGATATCCGCAAAGTAGCGATTCTATTAATAGTAAAAACAAGATTGTTAAACGATTACACACTCTATCTAATAGTAAAAGGTTCTTGGTTAAGTATTAAAATGCGGATGCGTAGTAACTCCGGAGCACTAAGATGAAATTGATCAATAACTCAAACAAGCTAATTCTAACTTACAAGTCTGTTTTCTAAGCGGGGATGTATTCAATAGCGTCAATTAAATGTATTTTATTGCATATAGGGATTTAAATTCATTAACATGTAAGCTATATTGGTTCATTACACGACAGTGTGTTTATACGATATTAGCCTAATGGTAAGTACTGCAAACTCAAAAAGTCTTCGATTTGAATGCGCCAACCGACTACTGTGGTGAAAGCATTTTAAGCTTACATAGAGTAGATAGGAATACTAGTAATGTTAATAGCTTGACTAATATTCTCTTTTTTTTAATATTATAAGGTAAGAGGGAGCGAGGCAAAAAATGCCAATTTCTAAATTCCAAAAATTAAATAGGATAATATTATGTTCCTAACGTAAAGAATGATATTTTAGTAGAAGTAAGTCACCTAATGGTAAGTAGATGCTATGACCATTGCGACAGGTGGATCCTTTTACTAGCACCGAGGCATTCCATCATAGTCCTCAAAGGGACAGTGCATCTGCATTTAATTCGTTATTGATGAAAGCTGTAGGTGTCTATGGACCACAGCATTTGTTTATCGTTTCGTGGGCTATTTACTCAATAATTAATTTAGATACATGTGTATTTTATAAAAGACCACTTCCGAAATAGTCATCAACATCTTTAACGACATTTAAATGCTATTCTATACATCAGTCTACATCATGATCGATGATCAACTGAAATCGTAAGTTTTTAATCTCAAAGAAAAAATATAAAATGATGTAACTGCAAATTAACAATTTTCTGGTTATTCCTTTACCTGTGGTGCTATCCTTGTTTCTTGCTTTGTACGTTATAGATTTTGAAGAGAGTTAATAAGTATAAAAATATATAATATAAATGGCCGCATCTTTTGATTACGATGACTAAGGTACTTGAATTTTTCACAGCTTACGGGACAGTAGACCGTAATATTTGGTATTAATTTAAAAAATAAAAAGCGAAGAATTTCATAAAGAAAAAAACACTGCCACCACACGGGAAATATTTATTTTATTTATTTACATTATTCTATATCATACCAAACGTACAGAGATTATTTACAAATATCTGTTAGTAACGAAATAATGAGGGGCATACAACAAATATTAAGCGAAAAAACCTTAAAAATTCGATTACACGATGTCATAGTAAAAGTATTTACGATGTATAAAGTGTATATAAAAAGGCATACGATTTCTATCAAACATGACATAAAACATGACCCATAACCCTTGCTATATTGGCCTCAGTGATTTGAGTAAACTTTGAACATGCGATAAAATCGTACTAAATTTCAAACACTAAACTGCCATTTTAGAAGTATCCGTGTTTGTGGATAGTCACAATAGTGAATTGATAACAGAATAAACTTGTATCCTTCACTAATATAAAAAACTTTATAATCAACTTAAAAATAAGTTTAAGGAATCATCATAATCATTACAGTCGTCACAAGTACACTGCTGTACCTAAGCAATGCTACAAAGCACGATGCTAAGCCACTTGCTTCCATACTTCGCTTACCACCAAGAGGCTGGTAATCGAGAACCTTTCTTACTTGTCGATTGTCGTTTCTTCGAGTTATATTGCCGACCAATGCTATTTCAGCTCACTGATCCGTCAGGCAAAGTAGGTTATACTTTAATTCTACTGAGGATATCCTCATTATGAAGCCCATCACGCAGAGTAAGTTCGAGAATAATTCTCTCCATATCTTGACGATCTTGAGCAGCCACATACGGCCGGAAGATCAAAACAAGTTCAAATATTTTGTTTATAAAAATAAAGTGATAAACGGACTAACAGCCCACCTGATGGCTAGTAACTAATGCAATCCATGGTAACCTTCAGCCAACTTTAAATAAAACTATTAGTAAATACAATTGTGCATTCCCTAAGCGCAATAAAGAAATTACGTATAACATGATTATGCGTAATTTTTTTAAAGTAGTGAAAACTTGTGTATATTTAACACACAAGTTTTCACTAATAAACTTATTATTATACTTCCAATTTTCCAATAATTTTATGTCAAACTTCAATTTTAAAAAAAAAAATTTGGAAAATCCAAAAGTGCACGACTCATAACGCTCATATTATGACCATCATATTATCATCATTCATAAAGTCCAAGGCGTATTTAAGTATAAATATACTTAAATATATACATCTTACTTACTTTTAGTACGTAGTATTATTATCTATTCTGTGCTTTTTAAATATTGTAATAAAAATCTGTGATTATTACAATAATCAAGTATGCATCAAATTTGGTTTATCGAATATTTTGTATTTGTACAGCGATCTTTTTGAGCCGCTGCAAACAACCGATACAGTATCCACTCACGACGGCGGCTGAGGCCGAAGTAAGTGAGTGAGGCAGTCTATTTATTAAAATAAATTATTACAAGGCTGCTCAAAACACCGATAGTTTCGTTGGGTTATTTTTATTACTTTAATTAATTGAAATAAAAAATATAGAAAAAAAAAACATGCGTGAGTGTCGTGGAACACTGGGTTGTAACTAAGTTCCTTCCGTAGTATATTATTATTGATAAACGTATTATGTTATTGATTAACAAATACAAATAAAATAAACGAATCCCTAGCGTCTATTAAAATGAAGCGTCATTTAAAATAATATTCATTTCATGGCAAGATAAGAAAAAGTGCGAGGGAGATGGATATTATTTCATCTCGCTCCCACTACAGAAAGGGGTCGTGACGGAAAAATCTTACTTTTACTCACCTAGCCCCCATCCGTCAAATTCGTACCGTGCGATAAGGAACTGCGTTCCAAAAATACGTTAACTTATTTCATAAAAAACGGCAATTTCATAGGTAAATACCAAATAGTCAAGATCCACGTTAAAAAAGAAGAAAATTAGATAATATCTAATTTTCTTTTCGTTAAAAAAAAGAAAATTAGATAACATCTTATATTCTTTTTTATTAACGCGGATCTTATAGTATAGTGTTGTTTGGATTAGTGGTGACGGTGATAGTGAACGCAAATGAGAGAGGACGGGAGGTGCTCTTCAAACTATATAAGACTCATAATTTTTTTAATGTGGATATCCGCAAAGTAGCTATTAATAAAAATATTAATAGTAAAAACAAGATTGTTAAACGATTACAAACTCCATCTAATGGTAAAAGGTTCTTGGTTAAGAATTAAAATGCGGATGCGTAGTAACTCCGGAGCACTAAGATGAAATTGATCAATAACTCAAACAAGCTAATTCTAACTTACAAGTCTGTTTTCTAAGCGGGGATGTATTCAATAGCGTCAATTGAATGTACTTTATTGCCTGTAGGGATTTAAATTCATTAATATGTAAGCTATATTGGTTCATTACACGACAGTGTGTTTATACGATATAAGCCTAATGGTAAGTACTGCAAACTCAAAAAGTCTTCGGTTTGAATGCGCCAACCGACTACTGTGGTGAAAGCATTTTAAGCTTACATAGAGTAGATAGGAGTATTAGTAATGTTAATAGCTTGACTAATATTCTCTTTTTTTAATATTATAAGGTAAGAGGGAGCGAGGCAAAAAATACCAATTTCTAAATTCCAAAAATTAAATAGGATAATATTATGTTCCTAACGTAAAGAATGATATTTTAGTAGCAGTAAGTCACCTAATGGTAAGTAGATGCTATGACCATTGCGACAGGTGGATCCTTTTACTAGCACCGACGCATTCCATCATAGTCCTCAAAGGGACAGCGCATCTGCATTTAATTCGTTATTGATGAAAGCTGTAGGTGTCTATGGACCACTGCATTTGTTTATCGTTTCGTGGGCTATTTACTCAATAATTATTTTAGATACATGTGTATTTTATAAAAGACCACTTCCGAAATAGTCATCAACATCTTTAACGACATTTAAATGCTCTTCTATACATCAGTTTACATCATGGTCGATGATCAACTGAAATCGTAAGATTTTAATCTCAAAGAAAAAATATAAAATGATGTAACTGCAAATTAACAATTTTCTGGTTATTCCTTTACCTGTGCTGCTATCCTTGTTTCTTGCTTTGTACGTTATAGATTTTGAAGAGAGTTAATAAGTATAAAAATATATAATATAAATGGCCGCATCTTTTGATTACGATGACTAAGGTACTTGAATTTTTCACAGCTTACGGGACAGCAGACCGTAATATTTGGTATTAATTTAAAAAATAAAAAGCGAAGAATTTCATAAAGAAAAAAAAGGGGAAAAAAGGGAAAAATTTCAGACAGAGAAAAAAAGGTCATGAAAGGACAGACGGACAACAAAGTGATCCTAAATAGGTGCTGTTGTTTTCTTTTACTTTTGAAAGGCTATATTTAAAACATATCATGAAACAATTTAAGTGGGATAGCAAAGGTTGACACTTTCGATTAATGACGATATTAAATAATAGACATAACAGATTGGCCGTTACAAGAGGAATCCGAAACTTTTCAAAAATTACTTGCAATTAAGATTAATGAACCTTGTAATAGCTGATATTTCATCAGGATGAGAATTAGATCCTTTAGGGCAAAAAGGGCCCTATATGTGATTTCATTAAACATCAGCCCTGGCTTCGCACGGGCGATATTTGTATCTCGACAACAGCGCCACATACCGGGTCTAATTGTGAATCAAAATTATTCGGGAACCCATTCAAGTAAACACCAAACATTTAATCAAAATCAGTCCAGCCATTTAGGAGGAGTTCAGTGACAAATACACGTACAGAAGAAATATATAAAGATTTATTGATAAGAACAAAGTGAGGTATCCGATAGATCTTTAAAAATTACAAGACGTATACGTGGTAGAGCCATGCTGCAGCTATATTACTGGTAAAGTTGTAGCACGAATGGGTCGGCTCGACCGGGGAAGGACCACGCTCTGAGAGAATACCAGCGTAAAATAGCAGCTTAACGCTTCTGTGTTTCGTATGGTGAGTGTAGAGAACCGGAAACCCTTTTTACTAGGAACGAGGCATTTCATCTTAGTTCTCACGGCTGACAACGCATCTGCATTTTGATTCCTAATCGAGGATCGATGTAGATGTCTATGGGCCACAGCAACCACTTACCATCAGGTGGACTGTGTGCTCGTTTGTCACCCTTATCTTATAAAAAAAAGACTTCAGAGAACCACCTCTGAGAACTAAGATATAATGTCTATCCAGCTGTAATTAAACAATTTAAACAACAAACTCTCAATACTCGTCAGGCCGGAACATAAGGAACACAAAGGTGGAAACACTGCTATTTGGCGACAGAAGTAGTAATTGTTAAAAAGGTAATGGAAGGACAAAACTCCTTAACATTTCTCTCACATATATATATTATATATATTATTTTTTCAGGTTTGCTGTTGATTCCTTTTTATAATGTAGATTTTTTATATTATGGAGTGCAGTGCAGGTACGAGTATCAACCAGGTGAATTATGTACGTCAAATCTGAAAACTAGTAAGTAATGTCTCACAGCCTATAATTATATCGACAGTGACAGAAATAAGTGACAGAAATAAGTAAATCGCGATACTTTAAAAACCCTACGATCTATTAAAACGTTGTACATAATAGTAAAAAAGTCAGTCTATACCTATACGAAGAACTAACTTCGGGCCTCCGTTTATTTCTGAGAGGGTTATGGAACAATTAATCCACTTCATTGCTCCAGTGCGTGATGGCAGACTTCACATATCTTCAAAGTTTTCTTATTTCTCAGACATGCAGGATCCCTCGCGATTTTTTCCTTTAGCGCCGATCACATGGTAAATTAGCACTTAATTTTTTTCTCTTTTAAAGCATATTAAAAACTTGTTTCGGCAGTGGAAATCTCATTGGTGTCGAACTCGAGCTGGTAACAAACCCAAGTTGTCTAATACATAAGGATCTAAAGCACAAGCCATAAGACTTTTTGGCAATTCCCATAGCCTCCACTTACGAAACTCACGGTACGAAAGAGGGTCATGAATTCTCTTACACTGCCACCACACGGCAAATATTTATTTTATTTATTTACATTATTGCATATCATGCCAAACGTACAAATATTATTTACAAATATCCGTTAGTAACGAAATAATGAGGGGCTCAAATATCGAAATAGCGTATAGCTTGGATTGTAATCTAGTCATTACGATACAACTGGATGAAATTGTCATACAACAAATATTAAGCGAAAAAACCTTAAAAAATTCAATTACACGATGTCATACTAAAAGTATTTACGATGTATAAAGTGTATATAAAAAGGCATACGATTTCTATCAAACATGACATAAAACATGACCCATAAACCTTGCTATATTGGCCTCAGTGATTTGAGTAAACTTTGAACATGCGATAAAATCGTACTAAATTTCGAACACTAAACTGCCATTTTAGAAGTATCCATGTTTGTGAATAGTCACAATAGTGAATTGATAACAAAATAAACTTGTATCCTTCACTAATATAAAAAATTTATAATCTACTAAAAAATAAGTTTAAGAAATCATCATCATCATCATAGTCGTCACAAGTACACTGCTGTACCTAAGCAATATAGTCCAAGTCAAGATAGTCGGTTCTTCGAGTTATATTGCCGACCAATACTATTTCAGCTCACTGATCCGTCAGGCAATGTAGGTTAAACTTTAATTCTACTGAGGATGTCCTCATTATGAAGTCCATCACGCAGGAGTAAGTTTTAGAATAACCCTCTCCATACCTTGGCGAACTTGAGCATCCTCATACGGCCGGAAGATCACAACAAGTTCAAATATTTTTTTTATAAAAATAAAGTGACAAACGGACTAACAGCCCACCTGAGGGCTAGTAACTACTGCAGTCCATGGTAACCTACAGCCAACTTTAAACAAAACTATTGGTAAATCCAATTGTGCATGCCCTAAGCGCAATAAAAAAATTACGTATAACATGATTATAGGTAATTTTTTTAAAGTAGTTTAAATACACACAAGTTTTCACTAATAACCTTATTATTATACTTCCAATTTTCTAATAATTTTATGTCAAACTTCAATTTAAAAAAAAGTTTGGAAAATCCAAAAGTGCACGACTCATAATGCTCACATTATGAACATCATATTATCATCATTCAGGTCACTCCATAAAGTCCAAGCCGTATTTAAGTATAAATATCTTAGTTACTTTTAGTACGTAGTACTATTATCTATACTGTACTTTTAAAATATTGTAATAAAAATCTGTGATTACTACAATAATCAAGTATGTATCAAATTTGGTTTATTGAATATTTTGTATTTGTACAGCGGTCTTTTTGAGCCGCTGCAAATAACCGATACAGTATCCACTCACGACTGCGGCTGAGGCCGAAGTAAGTGAGTGAGACAGTCTATATAGTAAAAAAATTATTACAAGGCTACTCAAAACACCGAACATTTCGGGATTTCAACGCCGAAAAAAAATTAATTATAACTAAATAAAAGAAAATTAAACTGCCATTTACATTCCATGGCTTCCGATATAATAAATGAAGAGCTTAAAAAATATATTGAGTTAAACAATTGATATTTTCAAAAGTTATCGTGTTTAACACTCCATGCGGACTTGATATATCTACACCATAAGCCACTAAAACCACTTTTTTATGTAGAAATAGCAATTAATCGATTTAAAAAAATATATTAATAAGTTCAACTATCATTTATCTTTCTGACAATGTGCTTTTTATATCATTTATATGTTCAATATGATTGTTAGATACGATTGTACGCGACAAAACGTTGGAATCTTGATTTTTAGGCGCTAGTAGAACATACCTACGCGCTTTGCGCTTAAGGCATGCGAAAGTGGTCACCCTCACAGCCTGTATTTATACTGTATTTTTTTGTATTAATTTACGCTGTATTTGCATGTATGGATAGATGCTGTGGTAAAAATACCTTAATTTTCGAAATACTATTAACATGTGTCAGAGGTTAGAGTTTTGTGTATTTGTGTGTAAGAGCGCGCGCGCGCGCGCGTGTGTGTGTGTGTGTGTGTGTGTGTGTGTGTGTGTGTGTGTGTGTGTGTGTGTGTGTGTGTGTGTGTGTGTGTGTGCGTGTGTGAGTGTGCGCGTGCGTGTGCGTGTGCGTGTGCGTGTGTGTAACATTAAGTGTTTAACACCAATCAAAATAAACTATCTGTCTAAATGTATCTGGTACTGCAAGAAAATAAATCTACTGAATTATTTTTTTGGTGTATGTGTCAACCATGCGATGAAGGGGCAATCGGATACCGGCGTTTGTCCGAGATCTTGTCACAACAAAGAGTGAGTGAGGACGCAAAGAACACATACGTGCGCGAGGTGGTACGGAGTAACAATCATACTTGTTATTGCACAGATCATAAAGTAATCTTGCCTCAAGTTGAGGGCGTCTAGACCTTAAGTCTAAGAGTTTATATATTTTTTTAGGAGCGCATATGATAAACGCTAATTATATTTTAAATATCTCAATACCTTTCACACCAGAACACATCATTGCAAGCACTACCATTTGGCGGCACAAATAGGTAAGAGAAGATGTACCACATAGACAGACTTCTAGGCAAAGAAAGACAATATTATCATTAAAAAATCTTTCTTTTTCAGTCTCTCCAACTGGTTAAGATTGGCAATCGGCTTTGCTTTTTTTTATTGCTTTTTATGTTTTAAATGGCGAAGTTCCACGCGTGACGTCTGTCGATTTCCAGAAATATTGAAATCATAACATTTTTGGTAAGGTTTTATAAGTACTTTGGGTACAAAATAAAAATAAAGAAGGAAAAATCAACATAGCTCGTTTCCTACGAGTTATTACATTTGGAATATTTTTATGGAAAAAAAAATTCAATGCAATTATTTTTACTTATACAAATACGATATATTTTTGCTATAAAGTGGTGGCATAAGAATATCCATGGGTATCGTAAGAGGAAACAGAGGGAAACTAAAACAGAAGAACTGAAAATAAAAAGAAACTGCAGAAAAAGCTTTCCAAGCACGGTAACTATGGCATAATCCCCCTGGAGGAGAACTAAATTCAGCAGTAGTCTTTTGATAGGCTGCAATGATGGTGATGGTGATGATTAATAGAATACAATGAGGGTCCTAGAAACTGTGTTGTAAGCCGTAAATCTCACAGTACACGATCATACCAGAGATAATGTCTATACTGGGTGGCGCTTAGGTTATCACGTTAAATAGCACAGCTGTTAATACAAGTAGATATATGTCTGTTAAAATAATAAATTAAACAATAATAAAGAAAATAAAAATGCATTTTTCAAACAAAATAAATAGCGTAAAAATTGACAAGAAATAAATCATCCTGATAATATTAGTTTACTGACGTGAAGTGACCTGTAAAAGCGGCAACGCCGCTCAGTGCTCACGCGCCATCGACATAGGTAATTATAATACCTACACTTGCCCATAATTAGGCACGCGTAGGCGATGCTAATCCGATGTTATCAACGAATCACAAAATTGTTTTATCAAATAATCACTTTAATCTTGAAATCACCAAGTTTAATAATCAAAACAAATCAAATTCTCAAAAAATCATATCAATCTATTCCGATCACGTAAAATTGATACGAGGCATCTTAAAATTTAAAAAGTTAAGACGTTAATAAAATAAAAGCGTGCAATTGCGCACGGGTTGTCGCACCACTAAGTTATTAAATATGATTATCTAGTATTAATATGTGTCCTGTCACAAATAATAAATACAATACAGTAAAAGAAAGGTCAAATTTCAAACAAACTGTCACACAACCTTCTTATCACAACTATTATTACCGTATTAACGTGTCCTATTACAAACAAATTAAGAAACTTATTAAAATGTCCACAAAACAAAACAAAAACAATTAAAAGGACGTGTACGCGAAAACGAAAATTAGGTCAAGCTACTTATGAACCATCCCCAAGGACGCCGGCGTCGGACTAAGTGACTTACTTTCTTACTAATCGTCGCACGCGCCAGAGAAATATGAATTTCGACACCGTCCTTTTCTTGTCACTTCGCGCATAGAGAATTATGTCTTAAGTCTTTACTTTAAGTAAATTTTTCGCTTGAACTTGTTATCACTCATCCGCAGCTGATTCCTTTGTTTTAATTTCGCGCATAAAATTATGACTTAAATTGTTAGTCGTAAGTATATTTTTGTGATTTTTACTTTATTTCATTATTTCGGATTGGCAACGTTTAAACTAGGTATCTTCGCCTTCAAAGGCCATGGGTCTTTGACCTTCTACTATTCATCAGGTGATATCTGTATGCATGTACATGATGTTGTTTAATATTAAAACGAAAAAAATACTACCGCGACTATAATGTTAATTGTTATATTTTTTTTTAGTTGTGTATGTTTAAAGAACTTTATGTAGGATACGTCTTTTCATTTAATGTGATAACTTCATCGTCACTCGGTATACTCGTATAATGACTATATCCACAGAACACTATTGCTATTTATAGCCGTACTTGTCACACTATACGTCTGATTTATATTGTTTGCCTTCGATATAATTTGAAAACTTGTCATTGCTTTATTTCTTACGCACAGGGAATATTAACTCCTGTGCAACCTACGATACTTGAAATGTCTAAATACAGAAAAGTTATTTTATTAAGATTTATTTATCTACGAGTTCACAGGGTAATCATTTTCGACATCATTAAAATTAAGCGCCGTGAATGGTTTCTGCGATAAGAAGTTAACGATCACGTAATTATTTAGTATATAAAATTAAGTCTTTTTCGAGGGACATTTTCCACAACGGACTGGTATTGTTTTTTTTAAAATCATTTTTTTAAAAGAGGGTATTATAAAACTATTATAATGCCACCCTCATTGTATTTACATTTTTCTTTATCTTCTTTTAAGTCCAATTTGGACCATTTTGTACAACATTCTGGCTTCCTCAGACAATGGCGAAGCCAGAATACTGTTACAAAATCCGATATCTAATCTATTTACATTAAATTTACTGCAAAAATTTACTCTTTCAGCCTCGATACGAACATACTCCACCAAAATGTGCAATGCATCCTCTAATTGGCCACATTCTACACAGTTAGGGAATTCGACCTTTCCCATCAAAAATGCAAAGCTGTTCATTGGTATGTGTCCCGATCGAAGCCTTAGAGCTGTAATAATATCGGTCCTGCCCATGAAGAACGGGAAAGATTTGGTTGAATAGTTTTATACCATATTGCTTTTGTTAGAGATCTCTCATTAAAGTATTCCTTCCACAAACTGACACATCTTTTTTTACATTGTATAGAAAGTCTGCGAAAAAAGGTAAACAATGCAGTAAAATACCGTCAGAGGAAGCCTCCTTCGCTAATCTATCCGCCACTTCATTACCTACTAGGCCAATATGAGCAGGGATCCATTGTAACACAACAGTTATATTTTTTTTTTGGTTAAACTATCAATAGACTTCAAAATACTGTAGGCTATCGGTGTTCCTCGAAAATTCGAGGTACATCGAGCCAAGTGTTGCAGAGCACTCTTAGAGTTTGTCAAAATAACATATTGATATTTGTGATTGAGTGATGCAATGTACGATACAGCTTCTGAAATAGCTATCAGTTCAGCATACATTATTGAAACTTTAGAATTAATTTTGAATTTCATTGATATGTTTAACTGAGGGTCAAAAAACGCAGCTCCTATGTTAATTTCATTATCGCGAGATCCATCGGTATAAATTTTATAAGATTGCAAATATTTGTCATCAATAAACTTTAAACATATTTGTCTCAGAACCACATTGTTATAAACGTGTTTAGCTTTATCAATTGTTTCAATAAGAGGAAATACAATGCCGCAAAGATCCACATTGCTAACCCAGGTATCCAAGGAGAACATTTCAAGTTGAGTTGAGAAATGAATATCAGAGCCTTTAAGAGAATTATGTATGACTGCCAACAGAGGTTTCTTTTTCTTACGCAATGGATGAGCCACAAAATATTCATCTAACTTATCTAATACTACAATTAATTCATTATCTAAAAGTGATTTTGTTTTAAGCCAAAATTTCCCGCCAGATAATACCTTCGAATATGCAGCGGCTCAATACAAAGTTCATTCTCCATCACATGTATTGGCGTGCTTCTTAAAAATCCACCAGTAACTCTCATAGCTTGATTTTGCACACGTCCTATTTTTTAAGGTGCGTTGTACAATTACTATCATAGAGGAAACAAACATAATCAATTCTGCTTCTTATTACTGCGATATACAAACGACACAAATGTGATGGGTGGAGTTTTAGAGCTATATCCGCAGATTCTAAAGAAATATCCGGAGAGTATTCCTGCAAGCTACCGTTAACAAACCTAATGCGCGTTGGTCCACCATTGTTTAATATTATTAACGATTTACCTATTAAGGCGTCAAATATCTGAACTCCTCTAGTATCTGTTTTCATTGACCAAGTATTATGGTGTGCATTGAAGTCGCCAAGTATAAGCGATTTTTTATTGCTAAAAGATAGTAAATGATCCCAGTCACTAACGGTTGTATGTACAGAGGGAGGGCAGTAAGTCAGCGCTAAATTCCTTACGCACATTATACTCGTCTATTATAATAACAGACGGAACGCCCGATACTTAGATAAGATACATCGCTACGATAAACAGCAAACCAGTTTGGTACGCTCGACAGCGCGATATCGCGCGCAGTGTAAGATCGTCGATTCACTTACAGTAAACAACTTAACGCAAGGAATACACAACTACCTCGTACGCGTATCGACACGAGACTGTGACTGGTATTGTTTAATAAAATATGAAACAAACGCTTATGGACAAAAAATATATTGGGTAGAGGTGCCTAATATAAAACAGGTTCCTAAAATGAGATAATTTAGTATTTGAAAGTTCATTTACAGGCCTGTCTCACTCCGCACTTTAGGCATGAAAATATACCTACGCTGCGCGGCCCCGTATGAGGGGCTAATTCCGTGAGGTTGTCACGCGCGCCTTAAGTTAACATAAAAATTATTTTTCTCTAATAAGCATTTAGACACTTTTGATATTTATATTTGAGTTTTTAGCGAACAAGGCTAAGAGCCGCTGTTAAATTCGTAGCACGCAAGTAACTAGGGTTAGGGTAACGAAACTGTTGATTGCAATTAAATGCTGATTTACTTCGTGTTTGGCGGTAAAGGAAAATATAGTGAGGAGACTTGCATGTTGAGGAATAAACATATTTCAAAAACCTGTGTAGTCCGCCATTCACTGTGTAGTGGAGGCGTAAGAATATCCACTATAGGTGTCGTAAAAGCGACAGAGGAAAACTAAAACAGTAGATGGACAGTAGCATCTTTCTGACAACAACCGAAAATAATAAATAATAATACACTGCAGTTGCCAACCCGCCTGACAAGCGTGACAACTAATGTAAAATCCCTTCTATGAGTCTATGAGGGCAGGCCTTTATCCAGTGGACTTTTTAATAGGCTGTAATGAATTAACGAATGAATAAATGATGGAATGAAGTCCACCAACACTCACATAAAAGCGCGATGGACTAATTAACTTAAAAACTCTCTAATAAATGAGTATAGGCCTATGTCTAGCAATAGAATGTACATATTTTTACCTTTTTACTTATTATTGTGAATTTTTGTGTTGGAGGACTTAAAAATATGTATTGTTTTTATAAAAAAAGTCCCTATAAGTACAGAATGTAATAAACCGTGTAAGGATGGCGATGTAAGGATATCCCCCACCCCCTATCATCCTGTAGGTGTTGTAAGAGGCGACAAAGGGAAACTGAAACTGCGGTTGTCGACGCGCCTGCCAAGCGTGACAAGTATGGCAAAATCCAATCCCCCCTAGAGGAAATCTTTGGGGGAGGCCTTTGTTCAACTGTGGAATTTAATAAGCTGTAATGGATGGATGGATGAAGTATGTATGTGTGTATATGTATATATATATATAATTTTTTTAGCCCTTTCTATTTTGATAACTGCTGCACCGCCTCATGTTTGTCTATCTCTGTTTAGCCTAATGGTTGACTGGGAGAAAATGCCCTATGACATTAAGTCCACCATATGTACAACTTTGTGCATGAAAGCTTAAATAAATAAAAATAAATAAATAAAAATGAAGTACAGGGTAAAAAAGGCCTTTGAAATGAACGTAAGCAAGCAAGCATTAAAGCCAAAGCCAAGGTTGGCATTCTTAAAGCAGACCACTTCCACGAAACGGAAACTAATTGTGGGCTCCTTCAGCACGGATGGCTCCTCCTAAACGGAAGATCCCTCCTAAACAGAAGACCCCTCCAAAATGGAAGACCCATCCGATTTTCTAAAAATATAGTGCATAAAAGTAGAGTATGGCAAAGTAAGAGTATAGCAAATTTGAAACAATTTTAGAGAATTTGAAATGAAAATCAAATATAAAAGTTTTCACTTTAACTTTGACTTCGGAAGGCCCCTCCGAAATGTAAGCCCCATCCGAATCGGAAGACCAATATAATTGAATATTTCAAGGATTTGCCGTAATGAGATTATAAAACTCAGGATTACTTCTCTGCCGAGAAGTCTGACCAGAACATAAGATGGTGCTTTTGAGAAGCTGTACTTAGCAGCACCTTCTCAAAAGTAAGAGGGCCACTGTATGTTTACAGGCTGCGGCTTTTCATCGAAGCCCCTACGGTTGACGACGCTTCATGTAGATTTCTACGTTTAAAGGCCTATTTATACAGAGCTAGATGATGATGATGATGGTGGTGATGATGATGTTGATGGTGGTGGTGATGACGATGATGACTCGGCTCGTGACCGCACTATGGATTCCTGATACGGTTTTCTCCTAAATATTAAAAAATCTGTGTTCAGGTGAGTTATTATCTAACCGCCCGGACCCTGCATCCGACGGCTTAACTCAGCACTATGTGAATAACTGAACTTGAGCCTCTCCCATTAGAAATATTTGCCACAATCGACAAGAAAATTTTAAAAAAATTTATGTTTTTGAAAAACGTTAAATTTTTGATTTCTTAGATATGGTTCAATTTCGCTGAATTGTTATCTCCATCGTCATCATTATAGTTGTCTTTTTTATTCTTATTTTATTATTGACCATGTATCATAGATAAATCTTTGTATATATAATATATATTTATTTCATCTATTTATATCGGGTGTCTCAGAAAGAATAGATAATCCTGGAGCGCCTAATAGTACAGGTATCAGGCGCTCAAATAAAATACAAAAATAAAATATATTCCAACTGGTGCCAAAAATATGAAGGTTTTAAAAAAAATGTTTTTATTGACCTTACTGTACTTTCATGTACACCACTGCCGCAAATTAATGAAATTCGTTGTGTTTTTGGTGTTTTCTTATTCCTCACAGACTATTCTATTAGAAGTGCAGTAAAAAGTATAAGTATCTATTGTACTTTTTTGCAAAAAAACTTCAATTTTTAGCATGAAATTTTATAAAAATATAATTTTGACAAAAGTTTGAGAGCCATTCGTGAAAAAAAAAGTATGAAGACCTAAGTGGTCAACTATTTCAAAAATATGCGCAGTTAATACAGTTTACAAAATGGTATAAAACATAATTTTAATTAACGTTAAGATACAAAAAGAATAAACTCGACTGAAGAAAGAAAAAAATAATCTTGTCTTAAATTGTCATAATAAAAGCGTTAAGTTGTACATAAATCAATCTTTATTACATAACAGCTGTTCGAATTGTTTGCCACCGACTCTGATACAAGCGACATCTTCTAATAAATACTCTTCTAAGAAGTCGTGCGTAGCGCCGTTCAGTTATTTTTGAAGCGGCCTCCTGCACACGACAATTCCTCCAAACTTGAAATAGGCTTGAAGTACACCTATTCTTTAAAACAGCCCCAGTAAAAAAAATCTAGTGGATTTAAGTCCGGGGATTGCGGAGGCCACAAAATGGGACCTAAACGACCAATCCATTTATTTGGATACGTGGCATTTAAATACACACGGACGTTTGCAGCATAATGTGCAGCATAACCATCATTTTGTAGCCAGTGGGATTGTCTCACCTCGTCAGGCAACTCTTCCATTAAATTTGGCAGATCATTTTGTAGAAAATTCAAATAACTTTGACCAGATAAGTTTCCGAGCAGTTCATATGGACCAATGATTTTCCGTTTAATATACGAAGCAAGCTGGTACCAATATACCAGCTTGCTTCTGCATTCACCATAAATTAAGTGCATGTTTGCGTATTCTTGTGCCGTATATAGAATACGTGGCATCTTGATACACAATATCAGTCCAGATACAAGCCAAGTCGTCGTATAATTACCAAACAAAGTCCAAATCACAAAGCAAAACTAAGAGTCCAATGAAATAGCCAGGTGTCGTCGTTATAGCACTGATTTTAAAATCACAGAGAACTCCAAAAGGAATGCACACATGCGATACCCAACAAGTTGAGAGACGCACTAAATACTTGCCTTTGTAATGTGCACAGTCGCGCGAAAAAGGTACAATGTATTAACATTTATTTATTTTTATTTATTTAAGCTTTCATGCACACAGTTGTACATATGGCGGACTTAATGCCATAGGGCATTCTCTCCCAGTCAACCATTAAGCTAAACAGATATAGACAAACAAGAGGCGGTGCAGCAATAATCAAAATAGAAAGAGCTAAAAAAAATTGTATATACATATAAATATACATATACACACACATACATACACATATATACTTCAATACACACAATATATACATATATAAATATATGGATACACATATACATGCATACAGTACATTTTATATACACAATATGTATAAATATTATCTATGTCAGAACAAATATCAAATATACTTAATTAAATAAATAAAAATAAGAGTTGAGTTAGTTCAAACTTGCAACGATTTTTTCACATGCTTTCGGACTTGATTTTTAAAAACAAACTTATTGGGAACTTTTTTAATGTCAAGAGGTATGTCGTTCCAAAGTCTGATGGCCGTGAGGGCGAAAGAGTGAGATAAATAACCAGTACGGTGTAAAGGAGTGAGCAACTTAAGATTAGCCGAAGAACGGAGAGAACGATTATGAGAATCTCCCAGGTATTGAAATTTGGATTTCAGATACTCGGGAGCACATGGATCGTACATAATTGTGAAAAGGGTGCAGAGTATTCTAATATATCTGCGCTGACGGATAGGCAGCCAATTTAGCTGAGCACGAAAAGAAGATACATGGTCGTATTTACGAAGACCATAAATGTATCTGATGCAGTTGTTAAGTAGACGATCCAATGTATTAAGGTGATGTTGAGACAGGTCTGAGCAACACACATCGACATAATCAATAATCGGTAGAATAAGTGACTGGATAAGTAAAATAGTAGTATTGGTGGGAAGAAAGTTTTTTAATCGATATAGAGATCGCAAAGTTCCAGTTGTTTTGCGACTCACCTCCTGTATATGTTTGTTCCATATAAAGCAACCATCAACATACAGACCAAGGTTCTTTACATTGGGAGAGAATGGTATGACCTTATTTTTAAACATAATTGATGGTAGGGTGGGCATATCTAGTTTCGATATTAATCGTGGGCTACCTAAGATTATGGTTTGGCATTTAGATGGGTTCACGTTTATGCCATACACAGTGGACCATTCGGAGATATATTTTAAGTCATCATTTAATAATGAGATAGCATTAGAGATATTTGAGTGTTCCACTTGCGCATATAACTGCAGATCATCGGCATACAGATGGTAAGAGCACTTGAGATTTAATGTGATGAGATTGATAAAAATTGAAAACAGAAGAGGAGAGACTATACCGCCTTGAGGGACGCCAGTAGACACATTACACCAGTCAGATAATATATGTCCAGTGCGCACGGCCTGTTGGCGCCCTCGAAGATATGATGAGAACCATTCCTCAGCAGAAGACGAGATATTCAAATGAGAAAGAAGAGCTAACAAGATATCATGATCTACAGAATTAAATGCATTAGAAAAATCAATTAAGATGATGACGGTCAGTTTGGATTTTTCCATTCCCTCTCGGATATCTTCCGTCACCTTGAGAAGAGCAGTAGTTGTAGAATGACCAGGGCGGAAACCCGACTGATAAGGGGAAAGAATATTATTTGAGAAAACAAAAGAAGAAGTCTGTTTATGAGCAACAGCTTCCAGAACCTTAGAGAGAAAAGGCAGGATAGAAATTGGTCTGAAATTGGATATAGCGCTGCAATCAGTGGATTTAGGAATGGGAATAATAAAGGCTTTACGCCAGAGAGTTGGGAAAGCACCATTCGTCAGCGAAAAGTTAATGATATGAGTTATCACTGGTAAAACAGCATCCAACACGTGCATAACCATTACCCTACTCAAATCATCACAACCATTGGCTTTCGATTTAATAGAAGAAAATGCTTTGCGTATCTCGCCTTTGTCTACAGGAGAAAAAGTGAAAGTTTCGTGAGAATAAGGAGGCATGGAAGATATAAATGAGATAGCATTAGCTCTAGAATTATCAGAAACTATTTGAGAAGACAGAAAATGACGATTAAAATCGTCGGGAGAAAAGGTGATGCTATTATATTCAAATTGCGATTTACCATATCCAAGCGTTTTAAGAAACATTATACTCTTCTGTCGCTCACTCAAACTCTACCTGTCTACCTGTTACAAACAAAAGATGGGTAGCGTGAGCCACACTAAGTTAGTAAATACCGAAATTATGAAGACCTACGAGTTGGCCACGTAGGTCTTCATAATTTTTTTTCACGAATGGCTCTCAAACTTTTGTCAAAATTATATTTTTTAAATTTCATGCTAAAAATTGAAGTTTTTTTTGCAAAAAAGTACAAAAGATACTCGTACTCTTTACAGCATTTCTAATAGAATAGTCTGTGAGGAATAACAAAACACCAAAAATGCAACGAATTTCATTAATGTGCGGTAGTGGTGTACATGAAGGTAAGAGAGTAAAGTCAATAAAAAGATTTTTTTTTAAAACCTTCATATTTTTGGCACCACTTGGAATATATTTTTTTAGTATTTTTATTTGAGCGCCTGATACCTGCGCTCCAGGATTATCCATTCTTTCTGGGGCACGCTGTATATTATGTGTGTGTATACTGTACCTATACCTATTTATATAAATATATATTTATATGTATGCGTAGGTCTATAAAACATATGAAAGTCGTAGGTTTAGATAATGTGTTTAAATTTTTATATTTCAATTGTGCTTTTGTTTCTGTAACCGCCTTCGACATTATATCACTGCCCTAAGTTTGGCTGGAAGAAAATGCTTTTAGCATTAAGTCCGCCTTTTGTTCCTATACTATTCCTGAAGCGTGGTTTTTTCCAGTTTTAAGGAAAACCGTACTCTATACGTGAAAAATGTGCAGGTACGGAATAATCCTTGATAAAATTAACTATGATCCTCTCATACATTTAAAAGCAATATCACTTATAATTTTCGCGCAATCTGCCACGAAATATAAACATTTTTATCATTTATCGATTTTTTCCGCTCAAAGTTTAGTTTTATCAAAAATTTCTAATTATACCGCCAAAAAATGTAAGATTAAAATGAAGAATAGAATATGTTCTTAAAAAGAGGTATTATTTTGTTTCTAAACTTTTTCATTTCACATTGCTATGCTATTTTTCAAATTTAAGACATCCAGTCAGTCAGTCTAATCGATGAGAGTAGCTGATGACGGTGATTTTTCAAAATAGCTTAGCAATGTGTATTGAAAGATTTTAGAAATAAATTATACCTCTTTTTAAAGAAAATATTTTACTCTTTACTTTACTTATACAAATCTTGGCGGTAAAGTTGGTAATAAGGTTCAATAAAGAATAAATAAACAAATAAAACAGTTTACCCTTACGTCAGTTTAAGACTCAACCATAAGTCAGATTAATGAAACTGTTAAAGAAAATACTAAATAAAGCTCCGAAACCTTAAATTTTTGTTATCCTTATTAATTATATTATATACCAAGTTTTTACAATTTTTAAGAGCAGCAGCATTCTTAAAGTTTCGAGATATTTCGGCCCTTAAAATAATGAGATTGTAGCTCTTGAAAATGTATGATGTAAAATGAGCCAAACATTTAAAAGACAATTGAGAATTTAACCCACATTGCTCAGAGTTTTGTTAAAAGATGTGTGACTTTGATACACTTCATTGTAGTGGACATTCTTACAGCGTCACTACACCCCATATCATCCCGTGGGTTTCGTAAGAGACAACATAGTGAAACTGAACCAGGAGATGGTTATTATAATATTAACGAATTTATTAATGAAATAACAAGCTATTACTAATTTGTTTGTGTTGTTAATTGTGTAACATACAAGTATATGATTGTAAGCTGTTTTATTTTTTCAAAAAGAAAAATTCCTGCTGGGTTTCTTGGTGGTTTTTTCTGGGACAGAGGGTTTTTTCCGAACCAGTGGTAAATTAAACAAAAGAGTGTCTTTCAATAAGTATTATTAAATAATACTTATTGAAAGACTTGTTTAATTTACCTTTTGAAACTTTTATATTCAATATAGATTATAAATTTTATAATCTATATTGAATATAATTTTTGTTTCTGTTTCTGTTTCTGATGGGTAGCAACATCTTCCTGATACCAGCTGAATAAAAGAACTAAGCCAAACCACTTGCCAAGCATGGCAACTATAGAAGATATCCCCCCTATGAAGCAATCTATGAAGAAAGCCTAGGTTTAGTAGGGGACTTTTCATAAGTTGTAATGGTATGTCATGGTATGTTAAAACTTATTGTAATAACTTATATTTAAAAATTTAAAAACCCCGAAACAAAAAGAGCTAATGATTTTTAATCGGCTAAAAAATTTTTTTTGAAACATAACTAAGAACACTCTCGGTTAAGACACCTTTCAAACGAAAAAAAAATTAATCAAAATCGGTCCATCCCTTCAGGAGCTATGATGCCACAGACAAACACACCGATACACATATACACACTACACTCTTTTCGTCGGTGGTTAATAATATTAAATTGAACATTTTTAAACCCCGAAATAAAAAGAGATGATGATCTTCAAACGGCTGAAAAGATTTTCTTGAATCATAGCTACTCGATCAAGTCACTTTTCAAACAAAAAGAAATCTAAATCGGTTCATCAGTTTGCCACAGATAGACAAACAGATACGTATGTTAAAATATAACAACCCTCTTTTTCGTTCGGGGTTAAAAATACTTAGGGGGTTAATAATTAATTAAAGTGAAGTAACAGCCTAAACATTATATCCCACGGCTGGGTAAAGGTTTCCTTTCGTTTCTGAGAGGGTTATGACGCAATTAGTTCGCCGCGTTACTCCAGTGCGTGTATTGGATTTCACAGATTTTTTCACGTGGTAGAGCAAACCTGCATCTATATTATGGTTGTAGCACAATTGGTTGGCTCGACCGAGGTCGGATCACGCTCTCACAGAATACCAGCGTAAAATCGCATCTTAATCCTGTTGTGTTTTGTATGGTGAGTGTAGAGAACCGAAGACCCCTTTTACTGGAAACGAGGCATTCCATCTTAGTCCTCAGGGGTGACAATGCATTTGCATTTTGATTCTTAATCGAGGATAAATGTAGAAGTCTCATTCTGTTCTCAGTCTATTGGGACACAGCATCCACTTACCATCAGGTGGACTGTTTGCTCGTTTTTTATTCCTCAGACATCAGGTTTCATCACGATGTTTTCTTTCATCGCCGAGCACGTGGTAAATCAGCACTTTAAATTACAATAATCAATTTCTTGGTACAGGCGGGGATTAGACCCGGGTTGCTCACGTACTGCAAAATTTTCAGCGCCCGCTTGTACTCTCAACTACCATGCCTCTGAAGAAAATATTACGTTAGAATTATTCTTAGATGAACACAGGCCTCCTCCATAGATTTTCTCATAGGGGGGATATTAGCCAATGCCACGCTTGGCAGCGGGTTGGCATACGCAGTTTTTTTATTGTTGTTTTGAGTTATTAATAGGAAGATGCTGCAGCCCACCTTCTGTTTAATTTCCCTCTGTCACCTTTTAAGGGATCCACATGATGATAATATGGAGTCGTATATATTCTTACACCGCCACTACATGGCAGTATTTTTAATAACTGCCAAATTTGCAATACAATGACTTTAATCTACATGAAATATTTTCATATTCTTTCAATTACCTTTTATTGACTCAAATCGATAAAGAATTAATTTAATATTACGACACTACGTCTACAAATTATCTACCCCTCTCTAGCAACTCACTCTGTCATAATTCGTCATTTTTAATATAAAGAGGTATATCCGTCTTAAAATGAGGACATCGATATCATAATATTGAAATGTTTCGGCAAGATACTTTATTTAAATATTTATTTTATGTATACGTTTATATACCCAAAATCATCTTATAAACGTGATAGATAAATTAAAAAATTAAATGATAGGACTCCTTTTTTGTTGTTATATGATATGGTATAATTACTAGCAATGCCTTATCATTACACCTAAATTACATCTAAGTCCTTAGAGATGACAATCCGTCTGTAACTATCATTATATAAAGTTGGTTGCAAGTGTCCATGGGTTGAAATAGTCACTGAACATCTGGTGGACTGTCAGTTCGATTGCCCCTTCCATTTTGTTTAAATATTAGGTCCTTACATATGAAATTAGCGTTTTTTCGTACTGACCACTTTGATCTGAAATATCTCCTCTTTGGTTAAGAAATTCAAATTCAAATTTATAAATTCATTTAGCTGGTATTTGAGTTTTGAAAACAGTCATTCATTTGTTTTTTCCTCATTTTTTTTTTGGCGTCGCTTATAACCGCACAATGGAAAACATGCAATATCGGTATATTTAGGAGTACGAGTTCTACCGTGGCACCAGTGCTGCAGAAACAGCTCGAAGGATTAATGATGTGTACGGTGCTTGTGTCGCAAAAGAAAGCACGGTACGTTTTTGGTTTCAACGTTTTCGTTCTGGAAATTTCGACCTTCAGAACCAACCCCGTGGATGACCGGAGACCAAAGTGGAAAATGAAGAATTAAAGGCTATTCGGGAAGCGGATCCATAACAAAGCACTTCAGAGATAGCTGCAGGTTTCGGGGTAAGTGATAAAACTGTATTAATCCACTTGAAGCAAATCTTGAACGATGGGTACCTCATGAATTGAGTGAATCGAACTTGCAAACACGCTTTGACTGCTGTGTTACTTTGCTCAACCGACACAATAATGTAAGGATTTGAAATCGAATCATTACTTGTGATGAAAGGTGGATACTGTACAATAATCGGAAGCGCTCGTCGCAATGGCTAAACCCTGGAGTCCCAGCCAAATCCTACCCTAAACGAAAATTAACTCAGAAAAAGTTACTTGTGAATGTTTGGTGGACTAGCGCCGGTGTCGTTCACTACAGCTTTCTAAAATCTGGCCAAGCGATTACGGCAGATATCTATTGTCAGCAACTGCAAACCATGAAGGAAGAACTAGCTGCTAAACAACCGAGATTGCTCAATCGCTCTAGGCCACTGCTGCTTCACGACAACGCAAGACCACACACTGCACAACAAACAACCACTAAGTTAGATGAGCTGCAATTGGAATGTCTCCGACATCCACCGTACTTCCCGGACCTTGCTCCAACAGATAACCATTTTTTCCGGAATGTGGACAACTTCTTACAAGAAAAAAAATTCAACTCCGATGCGGCAGTCCAAACCGCCTTCAAAGAGTTTATTGATTCTCGCTCCCATGGTTCTTTTAGTAAAGGGATCAATGAACTACCTATGAGATGGCAAAAGTGCATAGATAACAACGGTGCATACTTTGATTAATTAAATATATTTTACAAAAAAAAATTGACTTTATATTCCTCCCGTACAAAACGCCAATTTCATATGTAAGGACCTAATAAAAAACAAGTATCAAGGTGCCCAGTTGCGTAAACTTTCTTTAAAATATTTTACGCAGCACTCGAAACTTTATCAAAGAAATAATTAATTTAACAATTTTATTCCAGACTAGCAACCTGCCCCGGAATCGCAAGGGTAGGAAATATTAATTTGGCGATTTTTAGATTTATGGCAATCAAAGACTGTTTATTTCATCAATTTTTCATTAAAATTCTTTGGTGTAATCATAAAAAAGTGTTTGGGATAAAATATAGCCTATAGATCACTCCTAACATTACTTTCTATCTATTCCTGGAGTTTCATTATAATCTCTTCGGCCATTCCGAAGTATAGCCAGAACAGACAGAGATACAAAATTTTTAAAAATGGTTATTAATTTCTTAACGACATGTTAATAACCTCCTCAGCTCAATATGTGGCAGTTATTTTGACAAACACTTCAATTTTATATATATATGTGAAGATGTAGTATACGCGTTTATATTTTATGTAATCAGTATACTAATAACTTAAACAAAAATATGAGTGATTATATCATGAATGAGGTGATCGCCACCATACTGGTTCTATAAAAATTCATTAAAAAATTGTACAAACAAAATTATTGTAACGTTAAATATGTTTAAAAAAAACGTCCTGCAGGGTTTCTTGCTGGTTCTTCCCAGGACAGAGGTATTTTCGGAACCGGTGGTAAATAAAAAAATGACTTTCAATAAGTATTATGTAATAATCTATATCGAATAAAAATTATTCTATTCTATCTTTCTCGTCGTATTAAACACCTTGAATGGTTTTCAATTAACTTTGAGTGCGAAACAAATGGTCGTAGCGATAAAGAGCTACGCTTACAAATAAAATTTTGTTTTACTAAATAATTCGCATATTTAACTTCCAGTCCGCCTCAAGCTGTCGTCCGCTAAATTACAAGACATTTCTTTGCTCCAGAATTTTTTTTCTGTTGACTTCGAGCACTATTTGAAGGCAAATTGATCAACTTTTTCGTATCCATGCAATAAAATGTAATATTATATACATGAGACTCATTTTCTTTAGCTTTGTAAAAATATAAGTAATAATCACTTACACATAAAATACATATTAGATTAACCTCACGCCTGTTACCTAGAGGGGTAAGCACAGACTACGTTCTATTATTCAGCACGATCTTGATACCTTCCATATACATGCGAATACATGTTCGTCGATTAAGGGTACTCATAAGCAGCGTTTGGGAAATTACGACACATCTTCTCATCAGGTATACCTTAAAACTTGAAGGCGAGGGTGTACAACCAGTACATGTTGCTAGTGATAACTTATGATGGTCGCCTTGTATTACATCCACAATTATAACATTTATAAAAAAAATATTAAATTTCCTAACAAAAAATAGATTACTCGATGGTATTTTGTTATCTACTATGTACGTATTAGATTTAAAAGCCACATAAGAGATAAAAATTTGCGGAAAACCATTTGTTTAGCAAACATTCACATGAGCGTGACCCTAAAATGACCCACTGCCTTCGAAGCAATTTTAGTAAATTGCGCTCAAACCATAAATAAAATGGGATCTCACTAAGTTTCGCATCTTTGTGAATATTCTTTGTTATTATATTTATCTGGCCTAGAAAAACTTACGCTAAACTCAGTTGAAAGTTTGAAATATGAGAATAAAAAAATGCCTAACTTACTCCTCAATCTTAGGTGCATGCCTCCATAATTTCTGAGAGGATTATAATACAATTAATGAAAAAAAAGTACGAGTAAGTGAATTTTCAGACTGCACATATCCTTAAAAAAATATTTTCAAACACCCACAAGTTGCAGTCGATCTTTTCCTTCACTAGCAAATGGTATATAAGAATTTAACATTACAATTCCATTATCTGTCACATTTCGTTGCTGAAATTTAAGATAAAATTTCATTGACGTCAACGGGAATCGAACCTTGGTTCCCCGCTTAATGCTAAATTTACAGCATTTCATTTACAGCATTTGCCCCTGATGGGCACTAGCACCTTCCTGATAACAACTCAAAATAATAGAAAAAACTGCGGTTGGCAACCCTCCTGTCAAGCGTGGCAACTATGGCAAATATCCGTCTAGGCAATCTATGGGCAAGGCCTATACAGCAGTGGACTTTTGACAGACTGTTATGATGATGATGAATATGTCATTAAAAGGCAACAAAAATTCTTCCATTAAAATTAAAAATGATTTCCCAATTGAAATCATGAAACTTAACTTAAAAAAAAGTAAAAGCCGACTTCAAGCAACTAAAAACAATAAAATAGTTTTACATTTTGAAGTCGTGGTACTGGGATAAGTAGTGACGGGAATAGTGTACACAATTGAGAGGGTCTCTTCAAACTAGGTAAGACACATAATTTTATTTTATTACGCGGATCTTAGCCTGTCCTTATTTTGTACTACAACTCAAAATCAAAAAATGTCTTCAACTAGTTTTCTTGTTGCACCACCTCAGTACAGCAATTTAGCAGTAACACCATCTTATCCGTACAATTGTTTACAAACGAGCGTTGTTCATTTGTTAGTTACTAACACTACGAACAAGGTACTTACAGCGCCAGCCACAAATAATCTCAGTGCAACGAAGCGTACGCTCTCAAAGGGACCAATCACGCATAGCATGTGATTAATTTGCATGAATCTACGATCTATTGTCTGACTTCAGGTGACAGAGTGTAGTCAAGTTTGTAATCATGTGTTGTAACCATTGTATTATGGGGCTTATGTTCAGCAGTGAACTTTTGGTAGACTGTATCGGTAACTTCTTAACGACTTGACTTATTTTAACTAAAAAAACGACTTATTTTAGGTTGCCGATGACAAGGGTCAGAGAAGTTAAAGATTTAGGAGTAACTTTTAACACAGAGCTTACTTTTCATCAGCTTTTTTACAACATCTGTAAAAAAGCTTATAGAAATCTAGGATTTATGCTTCGTACGGTCCGAGGATTCACAAAGATAAAAGCGATTATCGCCTTGTATAATACATTGATACGGAGTCAACTTGAATGTAATGCAGTCATCTGGGCTCCGCATGAAACTAAGTATAGTCTCATGCTAGAGTGAGTACAGAATAAATTTGTTAGATATTTATATATGCGTTATTATGGTGTATACCCATTTTATCCTTTAATGTGTCCAACTTTGTTTATCTTAGGTATGGTAGGATATAATGAACTAAGAGTCAGAAGGGAACTTGCGCTCACCTCGTATATTTTTAAAATACTCAGAGGAAAATTGCATAACGCTGAAATGTTAGGGCAATTAAACCTATGTGTTCCTGAGAGGTATGTGTGGCGCCGACGGCAGCCGCGACTGTTGGTGGAGCCGCGCGGTCGGACCAACCTTCCGGGTAAGGCACCTCTGACGCGCGCACTCCATACGCTCAACTTAATAGCTAGTGAGACGGAACTGTTCTGTTGTACTCTGAGTGAATTCACAAAGACAGCATTGTTTGTAATTTGTTACAAAAATTAAAGCATGAATGCAAATCAGTTAGACAGCTACACTATCGCATTAGGTAATCCTGTAATGATAGTTGTAAGTTTGAGAAATAAATAAATAAATATTACACAATATACTTGTTTTGCTGAGAGAATGGTACATAGTTATGCTGGGTTTCCTAAGATTGCTCTGCAGTCAAGTTGTTAACAAGTCCTATATTTATGACAAAATTTACTTATATTCATAATATATAATAATAAGAATGCCATCAAAACCGAATTTCGGTCACGGCGGCCATTCTCAACGGAGACTAGCAATCTGCGCAGAACAGGATTATAGTGCCCAAGTGTGTGTGCCTACACAGGTGCAATCTCTAATTCCACACTCTCATAGGCCGATGGGACGGCAATCCGACTCGACCAGACAGGAAGAGAGATCAGGCGCAGGACCAAAGGCTTTATATGCTTTCCGAGGCACGGGTGTAAAATAGCGCCACACACAGAATAATAAATTTACAATTTAAAACGTACACATAAATAAAGACTTAATAAAATCAATATAAAAAAAACATGTACAATTTAAAAAAAGTGTGTGTGTACTTATGTTAGGAAGTAGGAAGTTATACTTCTTTAGAGTAACAAAACAAAAAAAACTTGAGATACAATTACCCTCTGAAGTTGTCGCTTTTAGGTGTGTGTGCGCGCGCATCGTAACAACTTCATGGTGTCGTTTTTAGGTGTCGGTGTACGCGCGCATCATAAAAATTTACTCTCATCATTTTTCCCAAACGCCCCAAAAGAAGTATAACTTCAAAAATTAACTACTACAAGTATATTATTGGGCAACGGGAACAGGCTCAGTATTCGCTGGGCATTATGCTGAGGACTGGTTTTCAACCACTACTTGCTTTTTTGAGTGACTTTTTGGTCACACGATAGAACTAATTGTGTATTATGTGATATAAGCCTCATTACATTATAAAAGTGTAGAGTATGTAAGCCATATTGTAGGCTTATGAAAAAACTATGATATGACAGTGTGTTGTCAATCAATAAAAGGTATGAATTTCATTTGTTTTAGTGGTGAAATCCCCAAAAATACACAATAAATAGGTATGTGGTAAATAAATAAAGACATTATGTAAATAATAGAATTTTAATGAAACCTTGCAAGCTTTTTCATTTATTTTTTAAATACGAATAAATATAATATCGATTCTATTAATACAATCGGTTTTTTAACTTATTTCTTATTTTATTGTTTTTTCGAATTCTAGATTGTAAAAACAGCTACTTTTTTGTATTTTACTTTAGAAAAATATAGCCAATTTTTTAAAGTATAAACCAATTAATTAACTTCAGGCCCAAAAATTCCATTCTCCTTTAAATATTCTTACAATATATATACAGAAATTCGGCCTAAAACCACATTCATTTATAAATTTTAAAAAAAAGGTTAAATAGGAGTTATTTAAACTTTTTCTTAAATTTGGCATAATTTACATTAAAATTTTCTTTTAAGGGCGGTGGCAAATCAGTTAAACCAACCGTTATCACTTGCACCTAGTTGTAGCCTGCTAAACACGTATTTTATTCTTAAATATCTGATACCCGCGACTTCGTCAGCGTTGGACTTTTCGAACTTTCTAGTCATGTTGGAAATTATAAAATGCACAGAAAATATTGTCTTAAGTGTGCATGCAAGCACAGAGTTGTATAATCACTGTTATGGATTGATTAAGATCGGAGGTAAGCCAAGATCAGTATCAAACGTAATTAGTGGTTATTGGCTCCAGCTGAGAGATTTATTTTTAGGTCTATACATAAAATGGTAGCTAGGTACGACAATCGAAATAATTACAGACCAATTACTATTTGACGGCTCGGTTGTGCAGAGGCTTAGTAATGAGTTGCAGCGCTGAGGGCCGCGGGTTTGAACCCGCACGGAACAAGTATATGTATGGACTTCAAATAATTGTTCCGGGTCTAAATGTTTGTCTTTTTGAAATTTATGTATGTACACTGCGCCGAGATACAGGAGAAAATCCTAGTGCGGAGGGTTTTTTAAAAAAAATGAATCTTTTTTTATAGGATTAGAGCGACAAACGAGCACACAATCCACCTGATGATAAGTGGTTGCTTCGGCCCACAGACATTTACATCTATCCTCGATTACGAACCAAAATGCAGATGCGTTATCACCCATGAGAGCTAAGATGGAATCCCTCGTTTCCAGTAAAAAGGGTCTCTGGTTCTCTACACTCACCATACGAAACACAGCAGCGTTAAGCTGCTATTTTACGCTGGTATTCTGTGAGAGCGTGGTCCTTCCCCGGTCGAGCCGACCCATTCGTGCTACAACTATACTACTAATATAGCTGCAGCATGTACCTTATATTGACAAAATAATTTAAATGGAATAATTGAATGGTACATTGAAGATAACTTAAGCAAACACCTTGCTCAGAATAAAATTACAAACTATAAACAATTCGGATTTCAAAAAAATTTATGTATCACACAGTTACTTGCAAAATATACTAACGAAGTCAACTTGCACCTAAACGAGAGGAGACATGTTCTTGCTATCTTTATTGATTTTAGTAACGCATTTGATGACTTAAGTTATAATTTTTTTTTTCAAAATTAGAACACATCGGAATTCAGGTTCCAGCCCTGAATTCCATGAATCCCTGGTTCGAATGCGTTGTAAGTCAACAACGAAAGGGTAGAGACTGGCCGAACGTATGGTTATTTGATGATAGAAGGGAAAGGGAGTAATTAAGTTATGCAATTCCTGCGATACTGAGCAATATCACAAGTTCAAGGTAACAATTAGAATGTCGTCTAAATAGTTACATTAAAAATATCATCACCTATTTTTCAATCCTGGAGTATAACCCTATTAATAAAATAAGAATCATTAAACAGATTCAGCCGTTTCAGAGAGATAGGTAAATGTAACTTTAAAAAAAAAACGCGTCGAATGTAGGAAAGTCTTGTTTTTGGATAACGGTTAAAAATTAAATAGAGAAAACGTCCGAGGGACATGAGGAAGATTTCAGACGAAGGGACCAATGAATATGGTAGACGGGATTATCACCTCCCGAAAACAATGCAGGATTTTGACGCTAACGTGATATAATAGTCTTCTCCAGTGTGTTTCGGTCACAGCGGTCAGTCTCAACAGAGATTAGCCATCTGCGCAGGGCAGGACTTGACCGCTAAGACTTACAACCGACACTACCGGAGAGAGATCAGGTGCAGGACTAACGGCTTTACGTGCTTTCCGAGACACGGGGGTGAAACACCGCCAACTTCCAGACTCCGGTTGCTACTGGGAATTTCTTAAAAGAAAACTGAACTGAACCGGATTCGAACCCGGGATCTCATGATCAGCAGCGACATTTACGACTGCTAGATCAACGAGACAGTCGCTGACAAATTGACTTATCGAGTTGCGTAAAGAAGTGTTTTTGTGACTATGCTACGGTTTCATTACTCATGTGACTATGCTATGCTCTTCAATGGATTTGTAAATTCAAGATAATATTATGCTAGTTTTAGAATTTGTAATTACATTGTCTTATGATATGTTTTATCGCGTCTTTGATGTAATACATCTCGAAGCTCACAGTATAACCCTCATAACAATTTCAATAAATTGTGTTTAGAAGCAGTAAAGATGATAGGGTTCTTAGTACAAAATACCCTTCAACTAATGCGAGACTTTACAACGTGTATTATGTTTATCTAATGGTCACAGCACTCATTACTCATTTTAATAATACTCATCTTTACATATAATAAAATTGTAAATTGCAGATATCTGCACATTTTATATTTTTGTGACCAAAATGATTGAAAGGGACTAAAAATAAATATGTAAATACATTTCTATCATTTTTAGAATTGTCTGTCTGTCTGTTTGTTTATGAACGTATCACGTTTAAAGTAGTAATATTTTTCAAAAGAAACGTTAAGGAAATACGTACAACGTATTTTCGAGTAACATTTAGTCTTTATTTTATTGAAATCGGTTCATTGTATCAAAAGTTATGATTATTATTTTGAAGTGTGGGTACGAATTCGTTCAATGTTGACGTTGAGTCATTACGTGTACTTTAATCTAACCTCAGAAATCGTAATTAAATGATGTAAGAATTATAATATATTCTATAATGATATACTTATACCTTAAACACAGTAAACAAAAAAAAAGTATATGCTTTCTTAGAAAGATTAATGTATTACCATCTTAGTCAGAAAAAATACAATAGTTAACCAGTGCCATCGATAGATGGTGTTGTACAAATATAATGCAAAAGGCGGGTTATGTTTTTCTTTCCTATAGATTTGTCTTCACAATTGCTGCTGATCTTTATGTTATTTGTAGGCCGAATAACTTATAAACGAATGTAAACTTTATTTTGTTTTTTTATTTAAGATTGCTCACACATTTTTTTCTCACCAACGAGTGCGCGATAATTAAAATTTTAAAAAGCTATTAAAAATTGAAGCATTGAAAAGATTTAAATATCTAATAACACATCTGAATTTCTAGTATCATCTGAATTTGTTTATCGTTGAGGCTGGTCGCCGTGACCGAAATTTGGTCGGGAGGATATTAGTATAATGCATAACACATTTTTGAAATTGTGCTTTAAAGAGTTTTTAAATGACACCCTATATTGATTTAAAAAAAAATTTAACTTCTTATTTTAGCTCTTAAACTTTTTTACTTATTACAAGCTAGTACTTGACTACAATCTCATGTGATGAATCTAAGCGGTGAATTAGCCCTCCATGATAAATAGCAAAAACCTTAAATTTTAAACCTCAATTTAGCGCAATAATAAAATAACACGTTTGTCAAAATTTGCTTTTAGCTTATTAGTAAAACAGCAATATTGTTTTTGTGAGCCATTAACATCACCGTTGTTGGCAACCGCAGTTTTTTATTATTTGGAGTTGTTATCAGGAAAATGCTGCTCACCATCTCCTCTTACGAAACCCACGGGATGATAGTGATAGGGATGATATGGAGGGTAGTGTAAATACTTACACCGCCACTGCACGTTAAGTGGGGGTTTATTTTTTATTTATTTAGTTATTTTATTAGGATCACCAACAGAAATGACAATAGTATTACATATAATATGTTCATGATATTTGATCACTCATGATAATTGTATTTCTTTTTAAAACAACATTCATTCATTTTATTCTTTGAAATTAAAAAAATAAAATAGAAAATAATTAAAATTTAAAATATAAATTAATATAATAAAAAAGAAAAATTGACCAACATTCTATCATTAAATTACTACTGTACCAATTAAAAATGTATGCATGATTATAGAGTACGTATATTATAGTTTTGTGAGCATATTAATATAAAAATAATCTAGTTCAGAATGGCGATCATTTTTACCGCATTTTCAGTTTGCGCTTTTAAAGTTTCAAGTCTCTAGCTTATCGTAGAGTAAATTTAAAATTAGTTGCAAAATCTGTACCGAAGAAAAAAACAAATAGACAAATAAGTGAGCGAATTAATATTGCATTGTCATCTAGTGCCGAGCTAAATTAAAAGTACCAAATGTCTAGTTCTTCGGGAAATTCGCTTCGAGAAAGTTGTTTTAAATCGACTGAAAAACTTGTACCGACAGACATACAAGAAAGCCAGTTAATAAAAACGTGGTAAAATAATGTTTCTTGTGGGATAAAGATGAATTTAAACGAAAAAATTCATGCTACACTACCCTATGTAATGTCTTTCTAATCGAAACTTATAAATAAGATCTATTCTAGTTATACAAGTTTTCGCTGCCAACGTTTGTGACCACACAAAGTTCCTCGTTCGTTTTACGTCGTTAACGAAGTAACCCTAGCACTTGAGAACTAAAAATTTGTTCAACCACTATACTCGAACAAGTAGGATGAGATCTATTCTAAGAAGATTTCAAAAATACTATTTTATTGTCATGCTATTTATCCATTAATTTCAATACTGAAGCCGTGAATGTGAGAGCCATAGTAGCTCAGGGGCTAAGTGCGCGCTGTAAATTTCAAAGTACGCGAGCAACCCGGGTTTGATCCCCGCTGGCATCAATGAAGTTGTTAATTGTAATTTTAAGTGCTGATTTAACACGTGCTCGGCGGTGAAGGAAAACATCGTGAGGAAACCTGCATATCAGAGAAATAAAAAAAAATATTTCGAAATCATGTGAAATTCGCCAATACGCATTGGGGGACGCCTTACACTTCGCCCCGTGTAGTTGCGGGTAAGAATACCCACTACCCCATATCTTCCCGTGGGTGTCGTACTTGTACATATCTTGTTCGAAAACGAAGCGTAAGTTCACCATTGCTTCAGGTTCAAGCACTACGTACGGACTGAAGGACTCTCTACTATAACGGTCAGATTATTGACATCAAAGAGTTTTAATCATGAAAATAACAATTCAACTTAGTCTAAAACTAAATATTTTAACAGATCCGCGGCGCAGTGGCTTAGTATTGTGGCACTTAAAGACGCGGGTTCGTTCGCGCACGGTTCAAGTATTTGTATGGCTTACAAATAATTGCGCCAGGTCTGGGTGTTTGTTCTTGTATCTAAAATGCCTCCACAATAAAATTCTAGTGTAAGGGTTTTTATTTATTTATATTTTTTTGTACAACACCTTAATAAAAAAGATGCTATCAAAAACATAACTTGTAAAAAAAACCAAGTCTCGCAACTCAGTTCTTCTACCTTAAAAAATTGTGAGATCCATGTAATACCAAGTCGGTTAATTTACTGTCTTAAGTTATTACGTAATTAGCTAACCAAACAACATTTTATAGTGACCATATCAATATTAAAAATCTTTTGTGTTTTAAATAAATACATTGACTTGGCAATCGCACTACACAATCTAATTTAATATATTTCTTTTTGTAGTCTACTTAATTTAGTCTACTTAATACTTTGCGGGATTTTGGTACAACTTTATAAGACATGTCTCATTCTTGCTTTTCATTCCGTTGACCATTTTACAAGTTACTTTTGAACATAATTATATCTAGGTACCTATCTACACCTATTATTCCATTATATTATACATAATATACAGGTACACTGATTCATTCACTGCAAATGCAACTTTGTAATCTTATATATTTATATGAGATTACAAAGTAATTTATGCAGTTGGTGTATCTAGAAAACTGGACCGAAATTGCAAAATATTTTAGTTTTTCCTTGATTTATACACTAAACACTAATTGTATTCTAAATTTGAAGCTTCTATGTCTGCTAGAAGTGCATTAGTGTTTTGATGATCGGTCAGTCAGTCAGTGAGTGAGTGACAAAATTAAGAAACTTTGACTAGTTATAATTCTTAAGCTACTGGTTCAAATTGAATGAATTTTGAAATATACCGTTTTTATATAATTAGAAAATTCTAGTTTTATCCATAACGAAGTTATAGGGGGATCGAAAATGTCCTGAACTCCTTTGAGAAAAGGATGGTACGGCCGTGCCGCTTTTCGGCTCGACTTGGTGCTGTGCCCCCAGATTACAAAGGGAGGACTTAATGTCTTTTGGCTTTCTCTCCCAGTCAACACGCGGCGTGTGGAAATAATGTGATAGGTGCCAAAATAAAAAGAACATTATAGTAAATCAGGAAAAACGCTCCTTGTATTAAACATATTGTTAAAATTAAAAATAGACTTATATTATATATACATATTAACAGAAATACATATGCGATAATTTATTGTTTAAAGAAAGTAAGTTCAGTATTATATCTTTGTTCAAGAGATTGATTCTTGCGTTTGCGTGCGCTTCAAATATCAAAAAGTGTAATTCAGTGGTCTGATTAGAATTAACGGTCATGTAACTTCGATATAGCTGAATGATTAGAGAAAGTGCAGCGCGATTGTGTAACCCAAATGGGAATCGTTGGTCGATGGTAATCGTCTGCTGGTGGGAATTATTCCGCTACTGTGTTACTTTTATTCTTATGGTTGTAGCACGACCACGGTTCGACCGGGGTAGGACCACGCTCTCACAGAATACAGCGTAAAATAGCAGCTTAATGCTGCTGTGTTTCGTATGGTGAGTGTAGAGAACCGGAGAATCTTTTTACTGGAAAACGGGGCATTCCTCCATCATTCTCCGTAACGATCTGTTTAATTACATACCAGGTGCATGTAAAAACAGTACATACGATAAAATATTCATTCAGCAACTTATTAGGACTTAATATAAAACTAAAAAACTTTAAACGATTCATAAATAGTTGAACCGATATTTTGTTTAAAAAATGGGTTTTCATGCACTTCATTTACTCGTTTTGCAGTTTACTATTAAAAGAAAATGAAGCGTATAAATAGAAACCCGGCTTAAGAAGTGGAATGCTATGTAAGCACTAAAAGATGCCCAGTTCTACCACTATGGTGATAGTAGTTACTTCTACTATGGTGATAGTAGTATCACCATATAATGTACAGCAGTATATTGCAACTATTTACGCTTATATTCTGTGAGAGCGCGATCCTCTTATCCTCTGTCGAACTATATATAGCCATTACACAGTTAAAATGTGGCTCTGTCACGTAAGACTTTGTGATTTTTTTTTATAAAATAAGGGTACAACGAGCACACATTCCACCTGATGGTAAGTGGATGCTGTGGCCCATAGACATCTACATATATCATCGATTTAGAATCAAAATGCAGATGCGTTGTCACCCGTGAGGACTAAGATGCCTCTTTATTAGTAAAAAGGGTTATAAGCTAGTGCTTGACTACAACTCCACCAGGTGGTAAATGGTGATGAAGCATTAGATGGTAAATTGCACTGTCTTAGCGTAACAAAAGCCTATTCACTCTTGCCTTGACGCCCAGATTGTATTCGGACGGAAAAACAGATGCCAGCAAATTATACCACTCCCTTGCTGCAGACATTACAAAAGACGAAGCAAACTTGTTCGATTGCCTGTATATACATATATTAAGTTCTTACATATGAAATTAGCGTTTTGTCGTACTGACCACATTGATCTGAAATATCTCCTCTTTGGTTAAGAATTCCAAATACAAACTTATAAATTCATTTAGCTGGTACATTTGAGTTTTGAAAACAGTCATTCATTAGTTTTTTCCACATTATTTTATTCTTTGGCGTCACTTATTACCGCACAATGGAAAACATGAAATATCGGTAAATTTACGATTACGAGTTCTACCGTGGCACCAGTGCTGCAGAAACAGCTCGAATGATTAATGATGTGTACGGCGCTGGTGTCGCAAAAGAAAGCACGGTACGTTTTTGGTTTCAACGTTTTCGTTCTGGAAATTTCGACCTTCAGAAGCACCCGCGTGGTCGGCCGGAGACCAAAGTGGAAAATGAAGAATTAAAGGCTATTGTGGAAGTGGATCCATCACAAAGCACTTCGGAGATAGCTGCAGGCTTCGAAGTGAGTGATAAAACTGTATTAATCCACTTGAAGCAAATCGGAAAGTAAAAACCTTGAACGATGGGTACCTCATGAATTAAGTGAATCGAACTTGCAAACACGCTTTGACTGCTGTGTTACTTTGCTCAACCGACACAATAATGAAGGATTTGAAATCGAATCATTACTTGTGATGAAAAGTGGATACTCTACAATAATCGGAAGCGCTCGTCGCAATGGCTGAACCCTGGAGACCCAGCCAAATCCTGCCCTAAACGAAAATTGACTCAGAAAAAGTTACTTGTGAGTGTTTGATGGACTAGCGCCGGTGTCGTTCACTACAGATTTCTAAAATCTGGCCAAACGATTACGGCAGATATCTATTATCAGCAACTGCAAACCATGAAGGAAGAACTAGTTGCTAAACCACCGAGATTGGTCAATCGCTCTAGGCCACTGCTGCTTTACGACAACGCAAGACCACCACACACTGCACAACAAACAACCACTAAGTTAGATGAACTACAATTGAAATATCTGCGACATCCACCGTACTCCCCGGACCTTGCTCCAACAGATTACCATTTTTTCCGGAATTTGGGCAACTTCTTACAAGGAAAAAAATTCAACTCCGATGCGGCAGTCCAAACCACCTTCAAAGAGTTTATTGATTCTCGCCCCCACGGTTTTTTTAGTAAAGGGATCAATGAACTACCTATGAGATGGCAAAAGTGCATAGATAACAACGGTGCATACTTTTATTAATTCAATATATTTTACAAAAAAAAATGACTTTATATTCTTCCCGTACAAAACGCCAATTTCATATGTAAGGACCTAATATATTAATGTTATTTGTAATTGCCTTCGTAGTTTTATCACTACCCTAAGGTTAGTTGGCAGATAATGATTTTAGCATTAAGTCCGCCTTTTGATCCTATACTTATGTGAGGTTCAATAAAGCATAAATAAATAAATAAATAAATATCGGCAACAAGGGGATGAAGACCCACCGACCGCCTGGTTGTGCGATGGTGGAATGGAGAGGGAGCATTTAAGGTATATCATTCAGTGACACTTGGGGAAGCCAAAAAATTTTGGAGTGTAAGTGCCGATTGGCAGTCCATTATACACTGCTGCTTATGTCAGCAAAAAATAATATGTATAATCTGTACATATAAATAAAATTGGAGTGTCTGTCTGTAATATCGAAATAACTGCCTTATAATGAGCTGAGGGGGTTTTTTAAAATGTTTGCTCATCTGTCTACCTGTCTGTCCGGGATAATCTTTGGAATGGCTGAACCGCTTGAAATGAAACTTGACGAACAATGCAGAAGCAATACGAGGAGTGATACATACTATATTTTATCGAAAACGAGATATCGACTAAATAAATGATCTTTGATGATTAACTAATCTAAATATCTCCACATTAATAAATATTACCCAGACAAAGCCGGGACGGGCCGCTAGTATATTACAATATAATCCGTGTTAAGATTGCATTATGCTAATGTATTATTTATTTCAAAATGCATTAAAAATATTTTTAGCATCACCATCATCATCATCGTCATAATCATTACAGCCCTTCATAATATGTCTACTGCTAAACACAAGTCTCGCTTAAGGCCGGCCACATACATACGGAATTCCGAATCGGAATATCGAAACGGAATCCCGAAACGGAATTCCGTGAACACATCACACACGTTTACTTCCGTTCGAATAACAAGGGTCAGTTGAGGAGAGGTTAGCCATTGAGTCTAGACATTCTGCCAGCGAATAATGACGACGATTTTCTGATTGCGATTCCATTGTTGCTGTATCATTGTTACTGGATGCATCCCCTTATCACCCTAAGCTTGGAATATAGTCAATATTATGTAAAAAAATCTATCTATCCAGACATATGTTTTAAATATGGATGTCTGTAAACTCTTTCGACGAATTATTAAACAAAATAAGATGAAAGGTTAGGTTAAAAACATACATAAACACACCTACTCGCTTCGGTCGTGCGACGAACACTGAGCGCGTTCCGTACGGAATTTACGTATGTGTGTTGCGACTCGTACAAAATCTATGGAAGACTTGCGTTCAGAGCGGCTTCTTTCCGTTCGGGATTCCGAACGCACAGGCGGTGATACGGAATCTCGAATCGGAGAAAATTCCATACGGAAAAATACCGTACGTGTGTGGCGGGTCATAGATTTTACATGGACTTGCTGCGTTCGGAATCTCGAATCGGAATATCGAAACGGAATCCCGAAACGGAATTCCGTATGTATGTGGCTGGCCTAAAGAATGCCACAAAACATGGAAGTGTTTTGCCCCCCGATAAATGGAGCGACGACCTTCGAAGTTAGCCAAGTTGACTTTCTACGATCATTAATACAAAAACATAAAACTATAAAAATGAGGGGAATGATATATCGCATTGCTTAAAAAGGTTCATTGCAGAATGTATTTTTTTTTACTTATTATAAACCAGTAATTGAATCAATTTTGATGATAGCCACTGGAAATGAGGAGACCGCTAACTACTATGCCGTTTTTAATTATTGTTTTGAAATTAAATTGTATAGTAAATTATATTTTTAAAGCCCTTTGAGTTTTCAGCTGGTTCTTCCCAGGAGAGTTTTTTGAACCAATTATAAAAGCGTAAATGCCTATGAATAAGTATACCTATAATTTATATTAAAAATAAAGCCTATTTTTCCTTCACCGCCGAGAACGAGGTAAATCACTACTAAAAATTGTAATTAACAATTTCATTGGTGCCGGCGAGAATCGAACACGGGTTGCTCGCGTATTCTGAAATTTACAGCGAGCGCTTACCCCTGAGCTGAATAAAAAATATAATGACAAAAATATATAACATAAAAAAATATTATATTCTCTTCAATTCTAATATTATGGTTGTGATTGATGTTGGTCATGGACCTATAGGTCCCATGTTTATGTTGAACCTATAACAAAAAAATAATGTTTCAACTGTGTTACATGCCTACCATGTTGCAACAGATGACTAATGGTATATTGCGTTTCTGATTGTGTAGACGATGGGCTAGCCACCTCACTTCTTACACAAATTTCCACTTATACCCATATCGTTAGCTAAACGTGATCAAGTGGCTCTTTGGTCTTTGGACTCTACCTACCTCCTGTTTGATTACAGGCGTAACGTATATGTATGTATGTATGTATTTTATTTCACTTATTTTAACATAATTGAAATTTAAAGTTTTAAGGTTTTACAGTCTGCCAAACTGCTCAGCAGTTTGTTGGCAGAAATAAATGGTCAACATGTAAAAAACAAATAGCGTAATAAAAACATACACATTCAAATACAACAAATCAATAATAGCATTTTTATATATGCATATGTAAATGTATGCATGTACACATACACATATACATACACAGGTACACACACACCCATACATAATAACTACAACTTATATTGTTGTATAATGGATCGACACGAATGTCGAATTTTTACTATTTATTAATATAAAGATTTTCAAGTTATTTTAAACCGTCTTTTTGTTTTATACGTAAGGCATTCTTCCGCTAAATTATTAATGTATAAATGTTGTATGTTGTTAATAAAAAATTTATGTATGTATATCTACTCTAATATTAGTAAGACTGATTTTCACTCCGTCTAGTGATCGGCAGTCTTACGCAATGCTTGCCGGTATGAGGCTGCCACTTTTAAAGCTTTCTTTCGCTTCAGTTAACGCCGTGAGTTGTGGGTTCTTGGAGCTATATGGCCGGTCCTTCGCCACTTCATCTTTCTGATTCGTTGCGTTATGCACGGGATATCATAGTTACGGATTGTATTACTAGATGACCCTCCACTAGATAATGATGATGATGATGAAGATTGATCTTAACTTTCCTCCAAATTAGTAATTTGAACGTCTCTATTTGAAATAAGGACGAGAGTCTACCTCGTGTCATGTGCCGTCCATTTCATTTTAATAGGTCGTAGAGGGCAAAGGATTCCGCGTACTTAATACTCGAGAGTATTTTCTTTGATGAACGCCAAATTTTTACATCTTTTTTATTATAAGTCTTAATTTTTCACTTTCTTTTTTTTTTAAATAAAAATGGAGATGGCTATGCTCAAAGTTTCTCTACGCGATAAATTCAGAAATGAGATATAATCAGTATAACCAGATTAACCAACATAGCCCTACGAATTAGTAAGCTGAAGTGGCAATGGGCCGGCCATATAGCTCGAAGAACCGACAACCGATGGGGTAGAAAGGTTCTCGAGTGGCAGCCTCATACCATTAGGCGAAGTTTAGGGTGGCCCCACTAGTTGAAACTAGATGAAGTGACAACCTGGTAAGACATGCAGAAAGTCAATGGATGCAGGTGGTTCAGGACCGTTCTTTGTGGCATTTCTTGATGGAGGCCTATGTTCAGCAGTGGACTTGTGAAGGGCTGTTATGATGATGATGAGAAGAAACGTCGTGAAATTATGTATGTTTGTGTCTGTATTGAATAAATAAAACAAAGAGTACAGATTCCCAACCGAGCACGACATTAATTAAATTTTGTTTATCGTATACTTGAGAAATACCAACTTTGATGTGGTATGTGTTGAGCTCCTAACGACACATTGTTAATTAAAAATAACTACGTTTGTTTTCACTTACAAAGTAGAATTTCGCAAAAAACATAATGTCACGATTTACCTGTCAATGTTTTACCTCAAATTATTATGTATCTCTAAATAAGCAAAAAAAACTGTTCTAACTTAAACGTATTTTCCGTTACCGAACGGATTTTTATTATTAAGGAGGGGACTACAATTAAAATACTCTTGAGTCTATTTTACTATAAGCGTTCTCAAGTTCACTTAATGTATTAGGCTTTATTATAAAAAATTGGTCTGATAAAATTTTATTAAATGTTAGTAATGTTTATGTTAACGCTAAAGTGCGTAAATCAGTTAATCTGCAAATTACCTGCCTGAATCCGTTAAAATACGAAAAAAATATTCAGTTCTTACTTTAACTTACTTTAATTAGGTTAAGGAGCGGCTGAGGTGGCCCCTGGGCCATCCTGAAGCAGCGTATATTATAATGATATAAAATATAATATTGAAAGAATTGAACTTTTAATATCAAAAATTCAAAAAGTATAAGTCAAAAGTAGTTTTGTCTAACATTCTTGGTCAAAACCACATTTTACCACTTTTAAACTTAAAAATAACTAAAAACTGTCCAACCGAAAAGACAACAATCATTAGTAAATAAAGTTATAAATTTGCAATACAGTCAGCTCTCTGTATTCCTCGATTTAACAGTGTAGCATCCGTTAAAATACAGATTAACTAGGTAAAGTGCAGATATTTGCTACTTTAAGTAAAATTTCGCACATTAACGGATCGCACCCAATAATCTGGAGATTATCTAGCTAATACGCACATTAATGCATTCCGCATTATAACGATAACATATAAAGCACACGCTCAAGCTATATAAACAAGCACACGGTCCACCTGATGGTAAGTGAATGCTGTGGCCCACAGACATCTACATCTATCCTCGATTAGAGAACAAAATACGGATGTGTTGTTACCACCAAGGACTAAGATATGCCTATCAGCCTGTAAGTACACTGGCTTTCTATACCTTTTAGTTTAACACAACAGTACAAACACTGCTCTTTAAGAGCAACAGTTTTTGAAACAGTTAAGAGGGTGGTCCTGCCACTTTATATTAGTAGAATAAATTTTATGATTTCAAATATATATAATTAACTTTAATATAAGCTTTTAATTGTTTACCAGTTGGTAAAAATTTAATTGCGTATAAATTTTCATTTTGAAAACTCTAGATACATATTTCATTTGCCATGAGTGTTTATTACCATCCATTAATTACTGCCTATGAAAGTCCACTGCTGAAAATAGGTTCAGCGGTGAATTTTCCCCTTAGATTGTCTCATAGGGGAGGATGGGAGATTTTACTATTGCTGCCACGCTTGAAAAAATTGCGATTGCTAATCCGCCTGGATTGGCAACCGTAATTTTTTATTATATTATGAATAGCTTCATTTCTCTCCGCCTCCTCTTACATCACTCACGAGGCAACATAAGGTAGTGGATATTCTTACACCGCTACTATTACCGTATAGGATGTATAACGTATTCTTTAATATAATTGCATCAACCCACAACGAAATATCAAAAGATGTTCACTTAGGCGTAGTTTTCATTTAGTTTCAATTTTAAAAGCAAATACATTGCGACGCTTTTGAAAGCTTTTGATGGTGGCATTTTTCGACAAGTGAGTGACATTTACGACCACAAACTTCACACCAGAGTGCATGAGTAATGTTATTTTGTTTGTAGCGAATTTCTATTTGTTTGAAAGCCTATCACATCGTGCGCAATGCGCAACAAACTTACTTAAAATTATAAATTTGAAAATATGTTTCATCATCATTACAGCCCTTCACAAGTCCACTGCTGAACATAGGCCTCCCCAAAAATGCCAAAAGCACGGTCCTGAGCCACCTGCATCCATCGACTTCCTGCATGTCTTACCAGGTCGTCACTCCATCTAGTGGGGGACGCCCTACACTTCGTCCGCCGGTACGAGGCCGCCACCGAGAACCTTTTTCCCCATCGGTTGTCGGTTCTTCGAGCTATATGGCCGGTTGCCACTTCAGCTTACTAATCCGTTGGGCTATGTCGGTCACGCTGGTTCTACTGCGGATAACCTCATTTCTAAGTTTATCACGCAATGAGACCTGAGCATAGCTCTTCCATAGCTCGCTGAGCGACCTTGAGCTTCCTCATCCGGCCAGCAGTGAAGGACCACGTCTCAGTTCCGTATGTCATCACTGGCAACACGCACTGGTTGTACAGCCTCGTTTTCAAGTTTTGAGGTATACCTGACGAGAAGATGTGCCGTAATTTCCCGAACGCTGCCCAACCGAGTTGAATCCGTCGATTGACCTCTCGGTCGAAGTTGGACTTACCTAGTCGGACTATTTGTCCCAGGTAAACATACTCGTCAACAACTTCGAGCTTAGTGCTCCCAACAACTACCGGGATAGGTGTGACATGGACATTAAACATGATTTTTGTTTTGTCTATGTTCATCTTAAGACTTACCCGTTGGGAGGCACTATTGAGGTCATTGAGCATAGTGCTTAGGTCCTCCAGCGATTCTGCCATAAGGACTATATCGTCGGCAAATCGAAGGTGAGTTATGTACTCGCCATTGATGTTAATACCGTATCCTTTCCAGTCCAGAAGCTTGAAAACGTCCTCCAATGCAGCGGTGAAGAGTTTCGGGATATAACGTCACCCTGTCTTACACCTCTCTGCAGTTGGATAGGTTTCGTACTCCTGTTCTGTACTCGGATAGCCATCGTAGCCCTACTGTACAAGCACTTCAGCACTTCGATATACCGACAGTCAACTTGGCACCGCTGAAGGGACTGCAGTACCGCCCAAATTTCAACGGAATCAAGGCTTCCTCATAGTCCACATACGCCAGACATAGTGGCAAATTGTACTCCTCGGACTTCTGTACAATTTGCCGAAGGGTATGTATGTGGTCTATGGTGCTAAAGCATTTTCGGAAACCGGCTTGTTCTGGAGGCTGGAAGTCGTCGAGTCTGCGTGCGAGACGATTCGTAATGACTCGAAAACAGCACGTAGACGCGGCTCAGAAGGGAAATCGGTCTGTAGTTCTTCAAGAGAGCGTTGTCGCCTTTCTTGAAGAACAAGACCACCGCACTTCTGCTCCACGCCTCCGGTGTAATGCCACCATGTAGGACGGAATTAAAGAGCTTCTGAAGGACTTCAAGTACCGGTTTTCCACCCGCTTTCAGAAGCTCCGCTGTAATTCCATCCTCGCCTGGGGCCTTGCCGTTTTTAAGGTGCTGGAGAGCCATTCTAATCTCGCTCAGACTGACGTCCGGGATATCATCGGAATAGTGTCGGATAAGACTCCCTCTTGGATCGTTACTGACACTTGCGTGTGGTTCCCACGATGATGTGTACAGCTGCCCATAGAACCTCTCAATCTCACTCAAAATCTCAGGTGTCCCGGAAACGACGCTGCCAAACTCGGTCTTCAGCTTCGACAGTTGGCTCTTTCTGGCAGACAGATCTCTAGCAAAGACTTTGGAGCCCTGGTTCCGCTCGATCGCTTCTTCAATACGAGCTGTATTGAAGTTGCGCAAGTCACGCCGCATGCATTTGGAGATCTGTATGTTCAGTTGCATGTATTCTGTCATATCTACTGAAGACTGCAGATTCATATCCAGACTAACATCCATGAGATTAAGAGTGTGATCGGAGAGTTTTTGTGTTCTTCTGCAGCGGGTCTTGCAAAACTTAGCTCCGACCGCATGGACAGTTTCCACGAGCTTGTCATTCATATCGTCCACTGCATTGCAATCTTCTAGGCACTGAAAACGGTTTCGTAGTTCGAGCTGAAAGGTTTCGGGACTTTGGATTAGAGCACGAGGGGGAACTCTCCAACTTTACGTTTAGGTTCAGTGTGCCCTCACTTCGGTGATCGCTGCCGGTTTTCACCCTCGCGATCACTGAGACATCACTGAACAATTGTCGCCTGGTCGTCATAATGAAGTCAATCTCATTTTTTGTCGAACCGTCGGGGCTCGACCAGGTCCACTTCCTGTGGGGCTGCTTCTGGAAGAAAGAGTTCAACATAAAAAGTCCCTCTCTCTCCATGAAGTCGGCCAGCTGCTGGCCCCTTGGGTTCCGTTGCCCTACTAGACAATATGTTTGTTTGGATGTTTTTTATGTTTTTTTACCGAAGAAAAAAAGCTCGCGCACAGGGAAATTAAAAGGTGAAAATTATAATTGCAGTTATTCAAATACTCTCCGGTTGCGGAGTGGAATATCTGCAATTATATTTTAATTTTACTGTGCGCGAGCACACAGAGTTCAAACTCCATTAGCATCAATGAAATTATTAATTGCAATTTTAAATGCTGAGTTACTACGTCATCGGCGGCTACTTTTACATTTTATGGTAACACTGCGCACGCAATTCTCCCCTGGGCAAAGAACAAATAACATTAGTGATTGCGAGTAATAAAACCTAACGAAAAGGTATCGTAAATTTATGTTTCAGCCTGTGAATATTTATTTATTTTTATTTGCTTGCGGCACGATATAGAAATAGTATAAGTTCATTGCACCATTTGAGATAAGTAGTTATTCAGACGTGGTCTGTTCCTGACGATTGCTTATTTTAATATTACTAATTGTAAGGCTAACAAACGAGCACACAGTCCACATGACGGTAAGAGGATGCTGTAGCCCATAGACATCTACATTTACCCTTGATTAAGTATTAAAATGCAGATGCGTTGTCACTTTTGAGGACTAAGATGGAAGTAAAAAGGGTCTCCGGTTCTTCACTTATCATACGAAACACAGCAGCATTAAGCTGCTATTATACGCTGGTTGTGAGAGCGTGGAACTTTTGATTTAGCAAATTTATGTAAAAATAAATGTTAATAATAGTTAAAAGTAGGTATTATATTTTATGCATTCATCCATCCATTACTGTATATAATAGTCCACTGCTGAAGATAGATCGATTTTGCAGGTGGGTTGGAAACCGATTTTTTTATTATTTTGAGTTTTTATCAGGAAGATGCTGCAGTTTCCCTCTGTCACCTCTCACGAAACCCACAGGACGATATGGGGTCCCGTGGGGACCACTACACGACAATTTTATACATATACATACTTAATACTATGAATATGTTCCTAGAGTATTTAAACAAATACAAAGTCAATACAACCAAACTGGCAAAGACCTGCATCTAATAGGTAACAATTTAATAAATGTTTCCCGTTACCGTTACAGCCTATTAAATTCCACTGCGGAACATAGGCCTACCCCATAGATTGTCTCATAGGGGAGATATTGGCCATAGTTGCCACGCTTGGCAAGCGAATTGGCAATCGCAGTTTTTGTTTTAGTCGTTATTAGGAAGACTCTGCTACCCCTCTCCAGATTTGATTCCCTCTGTCGCCTCTTACGACATCCACGGGATGATATTGGCTAGTGGATATTCCTACACCGCCACGGTACTAATATACGATTCATAGTAACCGAATTGCTTGTCGCATTTACGAATTTGGTTTTTACCTATCTTTTACTATACGAAGTTTAAAATCAAATTCATAAAGGAACATGCATCCGATACTGAGCGATACTTAGTCAGCTTTGCACGTATTATGGCGATGTCACGTAAAGCTGTTTCAGCACATTGTCTAGTTTGTGAATATTTAAGCAGGATAATTTTCTATAAAACCAGATTTAATATTTTTCTAAGATTTCAAAAATATATTGTTAAGTGCAGGGTGAGTGAAAATGACGATTATGATGATAAATATATTTATTCTTCCACACACACTTCTAAACTTCTTTGGTGAGGATTTCAATAATCGCATATATCGTAGGTCGATTACTCTTTGTCGCTTTCTGAAGTAGAGTTCACCATTTCGTTCCCGTTTTATTAACTTGATAGAGGGGGCTAACTCTTGTTATTTAGTCATAAATGATGACTGATTTCCCATAAATCATTGTGTATTCAATCGGAATGCCAAACTCAGGGAACAATCCAGCGCATCGTGATACAATATGCCACTGTCTGTAGTAACAATACAATATTTTCAGTTACTTACCCAAAGAAAATAATCATATATTGTGCGATTCAGAATACTAGTCGCGTGCGTTTCTCTGTACTCAAACGAACTCAAACTAAGAACGAGAAAAGAGCTAGCCATTTTGTCACCTGTAGCGATAACCAGTCGCAGATAAAGTTTCTCAAAATTTACTCATCTTCCATGGAGAGCCCTTTCTAAACTACACTTGAGGAACGTGTGTTTAGTGGGACTGTTTACATGCTGAAGAGGATGATCGTATACCAATATTACGTACTAAAGTGTCTTATGTACCTATAACATACCTATATTGTTACCTATTTTGTTTTTTTGTTTTGTTTTGTAGAAGAGCCATAAGATCTATTTACAACTTAAAACCGAGAGAGGCTCAGAGAAAAACTTAAAGAAATAAATATATTAACTGTGGCCTCTCCATATACTTACGAAAATTTAATGTATTTTTACAAAAACAAAAGTAATTTTAGTAAAAAAGTGATATACACTCTGTAAACACTAGGAACAAACACAAGACACCGGTTTCTCGACTCCACATAGTCAGTAATTCATTCATGAGGCAATGTATACGCTATTACAACTAAGTTCCAGAAAATATACAAAATCTCTCTATTACCAAATTTAAACATTTTATTAAACAAAACCGTATAAAAAGGGTTATTATAATATAAATGGTGGTTGATCAAATGAATGATACCTGGGAATGAGCTGGTAGCTTCCAAGTTGTTTCTAAAATAAAATCTGTAAATAGTTAATACAAACTTTGCTTTATATAGCTTATACAACCTTTCAACTTTGTATAATTTACTTTAAAAAAAGTCCCGCTGCGTTTCTTGCTGGTTCTTCCCAGGACAGAGGTTTTTTTTCCGAACCAGTGGTAAAAGTAAAATATGACTTTCAATGAGAATTACATGTAATCTACATTGAATAAACTATTATTCTATTCCATTCTAAAATATTGTGCTTCTTTTTAAAGTTTCATACCCAAAGGGTAAAATGGAGCCCTATTAATTTCATTCTGTTTACCTGTCTGTTCGTCCTTCCGTCCGTATGTCACAAACATGTGATGGAAGGAAATACAGATCTGAGATTTGGATATTTATTTTCGAATGTTTTTTTTTTCAAATATAAGTCAGAAATTAAATTAAATTACTTTTATACATGAAGAAGCTGAAAATTTTTTTTCATACCCATGTAGCATATGGGAAAATAATATTATAAAGGAAACCTCCTCTTTTTTATATATAATATCATTGATGTGGGATGGGACAAGCACTAGACAATGTCAATATCTACAGCTCATTGAGCAGAATAAAAATGTATTTTTATTATTTTTTATTTTAAAAAATAATGGCATGGGAACATCACAAAATAATATACTACAAATTTTTTAATTAATTTAACTATACTTTTGTGCGGGACAAGTGAAAATAGTGAAATATAGACACTGATAGGACAATGCATAAATAGTCATAAGCGTTTGATATTATAGTTTAGTGAATTATCATTATAGCTTAGAGTTTTATTTTATGATTCTATGGTAGAATTAGTTTTAAGTTATATATTGAATTTACAACTTTAATTTAGAAATGTATAACTTAAGAAATGTATAACTTTAAAATAGAAAACAACACAATTGTTACGCGACTCAGCAAGGTAATAACATAGCATCGTGCCTTGCTCTCGCGCCTCGCTCTGATTGGTCGTTACATTCCCCGTCGCATGTACCGTATTTGTCGACCTAGCTGAGGTCGTATAAAAAGGCCATTTCCGTCGTTCGACAGACACGAAGGCACGCTCTCCTCTTCGCGTCCAATCAAAGCCGGTGTCCCTCAGGGCTCGGTGCCCCTCTTCTATATATCCTGTACACCAACGACATTCCCATACCGTCGAATGGTGTTCAGATCTCCCTCTTTGCAGACGACACTGCCCTCTACTGCAAAGGCACGTCACTACCTTTATACGGAACAAGATCCAAAAGTCAGTTAATGACTTAGGAGCTTGGTTCCAAAAATGGCGTATCGATGTGAACCCGGAGAAGAGCTCCGCCGTTCACTTCGAACATAAACGACGCCGCTCCACTACTATTCCGCCAATCCGTATGTTAGGGACCCCGGTCCCCTGGCATACGTCTGCCAAATACTTAGGTGTCACCTGACACGAGGCTCACTTCAGCCCATGTCAAGAGAGTAACTCGTAACGCACGATTTTATCTGGTAGGCTCAACAGTATGTTGGGCCGACGTAAAATGTCCCTCCGTAATAAACGGACCCTTTATAAGGTCTGTATACGACCCGTAATGTCTTACGCGGCCCCTACTTTGCTCACGCTAAGCCCAAAACCCTGAACAAACTTCAAGTTGTTCAAACCTTTTTGTCGTCGGGCTACGAACGCACCCTGGTACGTCCGTAACGCCGACCTCCACCGAGACTTAGAGCTCCCCAAAGTCCAGCAATTTCTAAAAACTCTGAAAACTTCTTCAAAGCTTCAGAGTCCCACTAATCATTTCATTCGTGAGGCAGCTTCCTATAGCACTTCCCTCTCGCTATCGAGTCCGCAGACCGAGAAACGCTCTCTCGGACCCCCAACAAGCTTTCGACCTGACTGCCTCTTGGCAGCTCAGGCAAAGCCTCTACTCAATACTTAATATGCCTTATTAGGCAAGTCTCAGCGGCAACTCGCCGCCTGCGCTTTTCCCTAAAGAGGTCGCGTCCGACTCGGCAGTAAGGCCACTATGGCCAAAGCCGTCCCCAGGTGGTGTTTAGTGGGTAGGCACTTAGGTTAGTTAGGTTAGTCATTGCGTCCCACAACCACGCAGCCGGCTGCGTGGTATGCTTAGAGCATTCACCACCTCCCTCCCCGCTTCCGGAGGTGCCTTTTGCATTGGGCGCAAAAAAAACGTTCGACACAGTCGGCGGCGAGCTACCTAGGAAAAAAACTTCAAATACACAAGAAAGATCTCAGTGGTTTTATTCCCCACCAACCCAGCATACAAATGAGCCTATAGGGCACATTTAATGGTCCTTCGTCAGCCGAATATTGTGGGAATAATTACCTGAAGACTTCGAATAAAAATACTACTATAACGAATTAAGAAGACAAGTTATTTGAAGAAAATCAGCTGACAGCATGGCCGTTACGCGCTCCGAGGAAGGGCAGCAAGCCGTCGTCGTCCGGAGGCTACTACCTCGGCGGCCGGTACCAGTGCGGAAGCCAGTACGGAATCGACAGCTACAGGGACGACCACCACGGAGACTTCGGAACATACAGACACATCCGCGGCAACTGATCCATCCACCGTGACTCTGCTACCACAGCAACCACCTCGACCGCCGCCACCTCCGCCTCAGCTGCAACCGCCCCCTCACCTCCGCCTCAGCTGCTACCACCCCCTCAAAGCACCGCTGGTCCGTCGAAGCAAACCGAACTACAGGACCCCACCCGCCCAGCAAGAGGGAGGAGGGGGAATCTGCGCAGTAGAACAAAGCAACTCAAGCTTGCAAAGGCAAAGGAAGATTTGCTACGCCTTCAAGTGGAATTAGCTGCAGCACGCCTAGCTGCCTTGGAAAGGAAGACTCAGAAGAAGAGAAGATGACGTCTCCCTCTACTCGAAGTCAGAAGTTAATGCAAGTGGACAACTGGTTGGAAAATCAAGTGAACTGTACGATGTTAGCAATCACCAAAGAACCTCACCATCCGTAGAAGAACCAACGACTGCCCACATAGAAGAACCAAGGCCGGCGAAGCATGAAGAAACACGTCAGTCACCGGCGGAGGTCAAACCGACGTAGACCTCTTAGCTGAAGCCATCACTCGGGCTGTCAGCGCCGCCCAACGACCTAAGTTCGTCGAGTTACCATTCTTCAATGGATCTCATCAGGAATGGCTGCCTTTCCGCGCCGCCTACTACTAAACAGAAGTGATGTTCAGCACAGTTGAAAATACAAACCGACTCAGAAGAAACCTAAAAGGAAAGGCCAAAGAAGCAGTTGAAGGCCTACGACCAACGCACACCGGTTGAAGTAATGAAGACTTTGGAGTCAAGATTCGAAGGCCAGAGTGAATAGCCATGCTGGAGATGGAGACGCTTCGAGGTCTGCCGCGCCTTACTGAGTCACCGAGGGACATCTGCATATTCGCCACCAAGATCTCTAACGTAGTGGCGACACTGAAGACTTTGGATTGTTTTAACTACATGTACAATCCTGAACTCGCGAAGACAATAGTAGACAAACTGATGCCAACTCTGCGATACAGATACTACGACTTCTCAGCCAGGCAGCCACGTGAAGACCCTTGCCTCATCAAGATAGAAAAGTTCTTCGAAAGGAAGCAGAATTGTGTGGACCTACGCGCTGCCCGAACAGATGGCAGCACCTACTACAGCCGAACCACAAAGGAAGATTCAAAGGGTCAACAATGTGACTGAGAAGACACACATACCAAGGCGCGTCGTATGTGAAGATACGGGGTACACCAACGCAACAGAATGTGAACAATTCAAGAAGTTAGATGCAAACGCAAGATGGGACATGGCCAAGTCAAAGCGCCTCTGCTTCAGGTGTCTTCGCTTTAGGAACAAGACACACCACTGCCGACCCAAGTCATGTAATGTCAATATCTGCAAGTACTCTCATCACAATATGCTGCACTACGAAAAGGAGTCAGAAGATACAGAAGCAAAAGAAAATCAAGAGGCAACAGAGGTCATCAACTCAACTTGGACCGTCAAGCAATCATACTTAAAAATCCTACTGATCCAGGTGAAAGGACCAAAAGAGCTGTCAACACCTTCGCTTTGATGGACGACGGGTCAACAGTCACGCTCGTCGACGATATCATAACAAGCGTCGGAGCAACGGGCCCCATAGTTCAACTGAAGATAGAAACCATCAACGACAAGAAAGTATCAGAGTCAGCGTCAGGAGAGTCACCATTAAACTGAAGGGCTCAACGATCATGAAGAGCAAATACAAGCACGCACAGTGAAGAACCTGCAAGTCTCATCTCAACGGGTTCCACAGGAGCTAGTGGAAGAGTGTCAACACCTCTCTGACATCCAAGAACATCTCACATATGCAAACGCAAAGCCGCGAGTACTGATCGGTCAAGATAACTGGCATCTTCTGCTGACATCAGAAGTAAGAAGAGGAGACAAGAACCACCCAGTGGCATCCCTCACGCCACTAGGTTGGGTACTCCACGGAAGCCAGACACGAAGCTTCGGACAGACGATCGATTTCGTGTCACATATCGCAGAGAATCCAGACGAGAATCTAGAAGACCTCGTGAAGCGATACTTCGAGATGGACGCGCTCTGCATAAAACCCAAGAGACCGAAGACTGATCCAGAAGAACAAGCACTTCGTATCTTGAAAAACACCACAACGAAGATAGAAGAAGGAAGATTCCAGACCGGTCTTCTCTGGCGCAAAGACGATGTCAAGTTACCAGACTACGAAAACTCACTGAAGAGGCTCTTCAATATAGAAAAGAAGATCGATCGTGACCCATTGAAGAAAAAGTACATGGAACAAATGGACGCTCTCATTGTAAAGGGGTACGCCGAACCTGCCCAGAACAGAAGACAGCTGGCAAGACTTGGTACCTACCTCACTTCGCATAATCAACCCAATGAAACCAGAGAAACTACGGGTGGTGCATGATGCCGCAGCCAAGACCAAAGGGTGGCACTTAATGACATGCTACTAAAAGGTCCTGACCTGCTACAGTCGTTATCAGGTGTCGTCATGCGCTTCCGACAACACATGATCGCCGTTACGGCGGACATCAAGAAGATGTTCATGCAAGTCAAGCTGCGAACACAAGACAGGGATGCATTGCGCTACCTGTGGCGTGGGAATCGACGAGACAGCCATCCTCCGGAAGAATACAGAATGACATCCTTAATCTTCGGAGCGTCAAGTTCACCTTCGACAGCAATCTACGTCAAGAACCTGAACGCCAAAAGCACGAGAAACTCACAGAAGCCGCAGCTGCTATCATACAGAAGCATTACGTCGACGACTACCTGGACAGCTTCAGAACCCTCGAAGACGCCAAACGCATCACGAAGAGTGTACGAGACGTGCACATGAAAGCCAGCTTCGAGTTGAAACAGTGGAAATCGAACTCAGCGTCACTCCTAGAAACATTTGGAAGACAACCAAACAGAAGACATGGAACTCTACAAAACAGAAGAAAAGACTGAACGAGTTCTGGGCGTTGTCTGGAAGATCATCTCAGACGAGCTCACCTTCAACCTCAACTTATCCAGAATACCCTCAACGCTCAGAAGGCAAACAGCCGACGAAAGGGAAGCACTGAGAATAGTGATGTCACTCTTCGACCCACTCGGATTCGCCTCGCCTATTACAATCAGGGCGAAACAACTCCTCCAGGAAGTCTGGCGCAGAGGAACAGCATGGGATGACAAGATCGACGATGACCTGGCAGAGCAGTGGGAAATGTGGATGAAGCATCTAAAAGGTCTCCACGAGGTAGCAATCCCGCGGCAATATCTTTACTACAGCGACGCCGCCTCTCTAGAACACTACGTCTTCAGCGATGCCAGCGAGTCAGCCTACTCTGTAGTTCTCTTCTGGAGAGCAATAACAGCAGACGGCGAGGTCCACCTATCCTCATCATGGCCAAAGCAAAGGTAACACCGTTAAAATTGACGTCCATCCCAAGGCTGGAGCTACAGGCAGCAGTCATGGGCACCAGACTCGCAGAAACAGTGGTCGAAGAACACGAGAAACCTGACCGCAAAGTATTCTGGACGGACAGCAAGACAGTACTAACCTGGATAAGGACAGGATCACGTTCATACAAACCCTACGTAGCTCATCGTCTAGCAGCAATAGAAAAAATTCAAAAGTGAACGACTGGCGCTGGGTTCCGACAAAGCTGAATGTGGCGGATGACGCCACGCGAGACGTACCAGCAGCATTTAATAAAGACCACCGATGGTTCAAAGGCCTGACTTCTTATACCTAACAGAAGACTCCTGGCCGACGGAAACCACAAGAGCAACAGCGGAAGAACCTTCCGATGAAGAAGACACATCACGTGAGCGACAAAAGACTGAAGCTTGCGAGGTCTACCTGATCCAGCGAAATTCTCCAGCTGGGACCGACTCCGATATTCAACCGCACGTGTTCTGCAATTCATTCAACTCTGCAGAGCCACCAAACAAAGAGTCAACTACAGAAGAACGAAGAATAAAGAGGCTGATCCCTTGGAAGAAGAACAAATTCACGGCAAAATATCAGACGCCCACGACGACGAAAAAGCGGTCGCCAGAAGACATGAAGCTGCTAACGGTCACAGCCGAGCTGCTTAAAACAGCTGAAGAACTCCTGATGCGATCCTCCCAAAGAATCCTTTGCGGAAGAAATAGATAGCCTAAGCAGCGGGAAGCCGATCAACAAAGAAAGCCGTCTTCGCCAGCTCAGCATCGAGTCAAAACGGCGCACTACGACTTAGAAGCCTTATTCGGGCGGTCGGCGACATGGAGGAGGAATTCAAGAATCCGCTAGTAATTGACGGTGATCATCATACGGTCAAGCTCTGGGTGCAGGCTATACATCGTCAACTCCATCATGCAGGTGTAGAGGCCATAGTCAACGAGCGCAGACAGCAGTATTGGGTACTAAGACTGCGACCTATCGTACGCACAATACTAAGTAGATGCCTATTCTGCAGAATGAAGACAAGTACCGCCGCATCCGAGAACCGGGGACCTACCAGCATGTCGCTTAGCTCGTCACAAACGCCCTTCACCTCCACCGGGGTCGACTATTTTGGACCTCTCTCGGTGACCGTCGGACGAACTCGACAAAAAAGATATGTGGCTATCTTCACATGTCTCACGACGCGAGCCATACATCTGGAAGTCGCCGGATCGCTTAGCGCCGACTCCGCAGTAATGGCAATAAGGCGAATGATTGCCCGGCGAGGCTGCCCAACTGAAATATGGTCAGACAACGGCACCAACCTGAAGGCCGCCGACAAGGAACTACGACAGGCGGTCAACGCAGCGACCGCAGAAGAAGCGGCGAAGAGGACCATCTCCTGGCGACACATACCACCTGGAGCTCCATTTATGGGCGGAGCCTGGGAGCGAATGGTTCGCTCTGTCAAGACCGCGCTCACCGCGACGTTACATGAACGTCATCCAACAGAGGAGGTCCTCACGACATTACAGCCGCCCGCTGACCCACGTCTCAGTCAGCCCAGAAGATCCAGAGGCCCTCACTCCTAACCACTTTTTGTTGGGGGGACCGGGGCGTGTACCACAGCCAGGCACTTTCACTGAACAAGATACCATCTCACGGTCAAGTTGGCGAGCTGCGCAGAGGCTAGCCGACATCTTCTGGCTACGCTGGGTGAAAGAGTACCTTCCTGAGCTCCAACACCGGCAGGAGCCCCATGGACGAGGCCAAGCAGCACGTGTCGACGACCTCGTACAGATCGTCGACCCCAACCTGCCCCGCAACGTGTGGATACGGGGAAGAGTCATCGCTACATATCCGGGTCCAGACAACCTCGTGCGGACGGTGGACGTGCTGACCAAGGAGGTGTCCTACGCTGGCCAGTGAGGAACTGGTGATCCTGCCTCTACCTACAGACGTCGAGCCCGCACCGGAAGCGGACAGGAAGGGACAAGTGAAAATAGTGAAATATAGCTACGAGCGCCTAGAGCAAGCTCGTCAACATTTTTGGAGACGATGGGCCAACGATTACAAGCTGCAACAACGAACGAAGTGGCGAGTCAAATCTAAGGGGTTGCAGCTTAATGACTTGGTGCTATTAAAAGACGATAATACGCCTCCGTCATCCTGACGTTTGGAACGTGTCAGCAAACTATTCCCCGGACCAGATGGTGTGCCTCGTGTAGTCGATGTTTCAACCATCAACGGCACTTGCGGAGAGCTCTAAATCGCCTGTGCCTACTTCCTACACCCAGCGATGAAGAAACTTGAAAGCTGTCTTATAGCTTTCAAGGGCTGCCTTTGTGCCTGCTGCGCCGCAGACAGATATAAACTTTAATTCATACGAATATATTTATATTGTCTGCATTATAAATAATATATTCAATCTATAATTGTAAAACGCATAGATACCTAATTGGCTTATAATAATTGTATAGTCTGTACATCCTTTTGTACCAACCGTAATTATTGTATCAGAAATATAGTTACTTGTAATAGTTCTAAGGAGATCTATTTAATCTTTCTTGTTCTATTCTGAATAATGATTTATATATTTAAAATATGAAAAGATTTATACATACGAGTAACATATCTCCCTGGATGCAGTGACAATTAATTCAACGTGTTACTATAGAGGTTTTAAATTAAATAACCAATTAGCCATGCCACGTTCATTGATCTGTGGTTACCCGTAATGCGTTCATTTTCCAATATTTATTACGGTATTTGGAAAACAACAAGCACTTGCACTTGCACTGTTTAACATTTAAATCAGTGCTCTCGTTTTATTAATATCAATTTTTTTTTAAAACAATAACGTTGTCTTAATATAAGCTGGTCCAATGCGTGTATGACATCACACATTTCATAGAAAGATTTTTTAAATTTCCCAGACATACAGCTTTTGTTCCACAATACTTCACTTTCCGTTTTTATTTCTTTTAGATTACATGCATGCTATGTGTATTGTGCATATAATAAAATAATTGTAGCGGAAAACTAAACGCTTATTGCTTGTAAGAATCGGCTATTATCGTAAGCGTGAAAACTTGCCGTAATCGTTGCATATGGTGACGCCGCATATGATCACTTGTGTGTAAGAGATGAATAAGGGAAAATCCACAATTATTTTGGCCTTCAAAAGATGGTGATATACCTTATAGCAAAATTTTGTTAAGCACTTTGAACAGAACTTTTACAGTCTATATACATGACGTACGAGAAGCTTATGAGCATTAGTCTACCATGCAAAATATTTTTGAAAGAAGAAAGAAAGAAAGGAATATTTTGGCATTGATTACAAATGATGGTGCGTACTAGCAGATCATTACGAGTACAACATAATATGAAACATTACTTCTAACTTGTTAAAGTACACGAATATAATGCGGATATAAAATATAAAACGAATAAAACTAAGTTATACAAAAAAAAAACAAAGCACACCGAAAACAAAATAAATATCCAAAATATTATTTAAAAGAGAATAGACAAATCTAATAATAACTGTGTAAACAAAAACTAAAACAAAAAAAAAATTATTGGTTGTTTTAGAGAAACATCAAGAGCAATATCAAAACCGTCATGCACTACAAATTCATCGTAGCGTAATAACAATTCGACCAAACTATGGTTTTTGTTTACGCACTAAGATGCGTGCCGGTCACAATCACACATCCAATATACATAATAGACGTTACTACATTATAACACAAAATAGAGTAAATTGTTACACTACTTATCACGATGAAGCACTAGTCAGCTTCATCACCGAGTACGTAGTTTTTTACGTGGTAGAGCCATGCTGCAGCTATATTAATAGTATAGTTGTAGCACGAATGGGTCGGCTCGACCGGGGAAGGACCACGCTCTCACAGAATACCAACGTAAAATAGCAGCTTAATGCTTCTGTGTTTCGTATGGTGAGTGTAGAGAACCGGAGACCCTTTTTACTGGAAATGAGGCATTCCATCTTAGTCCTGACGGGTGACAACGCATCTGCATTTAAATTCGCAAACGAAGATAGATGTAGATGTCTATGGGCCACAGCAACCACTTACCATCAGGTGGACTGTGTGCTCGTTTGTCACCCTTATTCTATAAAAAAAGAGTACTCTTCTTTACTTCTAGCAAAATAACCACAAACAACAGAATTATGACAAACGAGACTGCGGCTTGAATAACTTTGATGAAAGCACCCATCACGTAACCTGTGTCAAACTTTACAATGCTCAAACTATTTATCTCTTTGTTTCTATTTATTGGCAAATATTTCCATTAAAGCATATTTCCGATTATGGCAAATCGTCCCTACAATTAAAGAGATCAATACTCGACAGTTTACTTTTACGTTGTAAAGAGAAAGGCACAAGTGATGGAATCCTTTCTCAGAACATTAAATTAACATCTAATATTAGAGTATTAACATGAACAGCGCTAGTTCAACAGGATTAAAGTCAGAGCTTAAGCATCATTATACACACGTAAATTAATTGTTAATTCCAATAGAGCGCCTGTACCGTCGAGAGCACATATGCTTAGCTGCAACAAATAATTTGTACTTAATTCTCGAACTAACACCGCCCACGGCATTAGTATGAAACTCACGTATAGCGTACGTGTGCACAAACTTTTGCAAACAGGTTAAATGAATAAATTAGGAGTTTACGAAATGTTTAGAAACTTTAGAGATGTTTGTCTCTTATACAACATTGTTAATATAATCTACTCTTACTTCAATCATATTGGTGAATTATTTTATTTTTTGTTTTTAATTAAAATAATACTATTGACGCTATTAATATTATTAGTATTCCCATTAATCACTCTAAGTTGATTGTATTAGGCGAACTCAAGACTTTTCAGTTCAGCTGTCTATAACCTTAGCCATTTGTCGTATGTCGAGTATTTATAAAATTCAGACCAGACAATTGCTTAAATTGATTACCCCGCCATCTATTGAAAGCTTTAAGATTTTCACGTACTGTACGACACTTGGGAAAGATGATGGACTTTTTCACCCTGCCAAACACATGGCAAAACTTCGGGACATAACTGAAACAAATAAAAATTATATGTCAATTACATTATTTTTGATATTATTTTAAAGACCTTTATGCTTCAAGATTATGTAGGATATCCGCTTAATTACGCGGATTTTAGCAAATTATTTTAACATCTTTAAAATGATTAATTTCCAAAGTAACACCAGTTTTTTTTTTAGCAATACCCCCCACACTAGAATTTCCTCCTGTATCGTGGAGACAGTTCACATACATAAATTGCACAAGGACAAACATCCAGACTCGGAACAATTATTTGTAGGCCATACAATTACTTGTTCCGTGCGGAATAAGAACCCGCGGCCCTCAGCGCTGCAACTCAATGTTAAGCCACTGCCCCACGGATCCGTCTATTAAATTACTTCGCGCTTATTCTGTTACATAAATCAGTACTTAAAATTTCGATGTAAATAAGTCTTGGTGGGAATCGAATGAGGATTGCTCTCAAGGTCGAGCTCGTAATTCGAGTGAACATTTGAGCTATCCACGGCGCTTCGGTCATTTTTACCTATAATGTGTATCTTTGCCACGCAAAATGTACAATAAAGTTCAATTCACATCTACCAGCACGTAGCGTAGCAGACACGGCACAGACGCAAGTTTTCATGTCTATCGACAGACGACAGATAAAACAGAAGACTCACAGAAGCCGTCAGACAAATCATAAAGTGCTCGCGCGTCATTCCAAAATGTTGAGTAATATTTTATAGAAGAACTAGACGTATGTAGTTGCACTTTTGCTTGAAACAGAGGAGTCTGATTATTTAGAACAGCAACTGAGAAGTAGTAGTGGCGGTGTAAAAACAATTAAAATTAAAAATACTGCTGTTGCCGACCCGCCGGCGAAGTGTAGTAACTATGACAAATATCCCCATGTGAGGCAATTAAGACGAATCTAACGATACCTTGTATGTCAAAATCCATCTAACCGTTCAGGCTACAGAGCGTGCTAAAGAAATAGACATGCATGCATACATACTCTCGACAAATATTACCTTCTTTCTGGGGCAATGAGGTAAAAAAAATATTTAGAAAAAAAAATAGATAGCTTATATCTGTTTTTATTTTTGCTATAAATATTAAGTTTTATCTCTATATCTACGACACATGCAACTTTTAATATTTCAAATTATAGATTCTACAATCGAACTATAAAGATGTGACGCTGGCACGTGAAGCTACTGTGGCATATATTTTAATTGGAAATTTCACACGAAAACGCTTCTTTCGTCGCACAAATGGATAGTTACAAATATACATCGATGATTTTGAATGAATTTTTTAATTGTCACCCTGAGAACTAAGATGCCTCGTATCCAGTAAAGGCTATTGAAATCAAAATGTTTTTGATTTCAATAGCCTCGCGAATCATCCTTGGAAGGAATCGGTGTTCTTTAGCGAGGATTTGTGGTCTATCAAATCTAATGTAGTGACGGGGCGATCCTGTACATTTTCACAGACTGCAGACTTCCCGGAGCGTCGATTCTTCACATCAGCTATGTGTTCTTTAACGCGGGTTTTATTGATCTTTTAGTTTGTCCTATATAAATCGTCGGGAATATAAAATAAGTTAATATACGCGATAAAATCCGTAAAACTAGTTTTATTTAAATGTGTAGTGTTCGCGTAAATATAAGAAATCATTATTGTTTGAAATACATTTTGCATATTTTCATTATTATTATGACATGAGAAATAACAAACTGTTTACATAATTTTATTTGAATTAGATTTATTTTATCTTTAATAATAATTTAGAAACAATTCTAACTAAAGGCATTTGACGGTTAACTCACCCATTCTAACCCACATTCTTCAACTTTCAAAGTTTGCAAACAACTGTCCATAAATAGGTTAAACAGCCACGGGGAAGCCACACAGCCCTGTCTGGCACCTTTTTGGGTGCCAAACCAGTCCAAGTAGACCCCGTTGATCCTGACACAAGCACTAGAGTCCCTATAAAGGACTTCAATATATTAATTATATTCTACATATTATATTCTATGTTATTTTTCGACTAATGCTTAGATTATTATCTCCACTGGGTAGCTCTATAACATTCTCTCTTGAATCACAACACTGCTGTAATCAAATATTTAGCTGTCTTACCTTGGCCTAATAATCGGTTAAAATAGTCAGTAGGTTCTTGATTAGATACTATTCAACCTTTAAAATTTTATCAATAGTTGAAGACGCAATGCAATTCTTTGTTCTAAACCTGTTAAATAGTACTTTAAAAACTGCCAAGTCAGAGTGATATTTATTTAAGTGTTTTAAAATATAATTCTAAGTTGACAACAATGGTATATAGACCTCATACCCTCCAAGAAATAGTGGTAGAACAAGCAAGAAGCCACAAAGTATAATTCTAGTAATTCTATTGTTATTACACCTGCCAACTGTGGAAAAGGTCCAGTACTGGTATACAGTGCGTAGTAGTAATAAGAAAGGAAAAAGAAAAGCAATACAATTAATGTGGCAGAATTATTCTAGAACAGAAAGGATAAAGAGAAAATAAAGTACACGAATTTACCACGGCAAGCATGAATAAAATTCCATAATTTAATTTGATTTTGGTCTACATATAACTGTCAATAGAATTAGCTGTAGTGTCAGAGTAAATTATTTATCTTGAATCTAAACTGCATTGCAGAGGAGTAATCGATACCCCGTTCCGCAATCTACTAGGCTTGTGCTTTAATATATAATAAGCACTTGATATTGAAACAAGTTTGTTCTATCCTCAGAAAAGCTATTTTCCCTCACATATTTTTAAAGAAGTAAGAACGAGAATAAGGACACTTGCTCTGCCCTAATACGGAAGAAGGCGTCTAAGTGCATTTTGTCGATTTTGAGCTTTCAGCACCACTCAAGCAAAAAATTCTCTATCGGACAATATTGGAATTATATTTTTAAGTTCGATAGTTCCAGAGACAGATTAATGATTTTCTTTGCTGTCATACGCTAGAAATCAGTTACAATGCACCCTCACGCTATAAAACCCTTAAGTGATTTTAACGATTTATTTTCTTAGTAGTAGTATAATATTTGAATTTGTAAACTAAGAAAACAATACAGTATTAAGCAAATTTCCTAAGCTAAGAGGCAGTTAAGCGTTAGTAATTGCTTTATTCCTTAGCACAGTTTGGCTAGAATATACCTTAATAATTTGCTAAGAGGCTGTAAACAATAGAAAGAATAGAAGAAAATAATAGAAGTTAAAACACGGCCAAAACCACCTATCTAAGTGTAGAATTAATAAAATATATTAAAATCACATATTTCCCAAAAAGCAGTCACGGCTTTTAAGTGTATGATGAACCTTTGAATTATATTTGAAATAATATTTAAACAGCGCGTGTGAAGAAACATTTTATGCGTTTGTGAAGAATTCGATCGGCAAGTATGATCAGAGCTCTTGTCAGATTGCGTCAGAGGTATATTTCGTGGTTTGGATTTTAATTTTGAAAACTATTTTACTGTCAGAAAAAATGTGTCTTTTCCAATGTATAGGAACTTCAGACTCAAGTTTCCTCCAATGTTTTGCCGCTTGCAGATCAGACATAAATTGCATGGAAGAAATTTAATAGAATTTAAAGGAAATAAAATAGTTATATTTATTTTTACAATGACATTTCCCACTCATTTTAAACTTAAATTCATATTTTTCTAAACTGGCACCTCCATAGAGATCGCCCCATACATACCACATACAGCTTACTTTTATATCTTAACTTAAAACCCTGATTTAGTTAGTACTTAAAAAGTAGTCAATAATTGTACATTTTATTCAGTACTTCTCTAATATGTAAAAAATGAGCGTTATATTCATAACAAAATAATATTAAAATACGCTGCGGCCAAGGTTTTTTCTGATATTGCATGCCGTAAGCGCTAAGCGCGAAGGTATGTTCTACTAGGGCCTAAAATTAAGATTCCAACGTTTTGTCGCATGAAATCGTATCTAGCAATCATATTGTACATATAAGTGATATAAAAAGCACATTTTCAGAAAGATAAATGATTGTTCAACTCAATCTATTTTTGAAACTCAACATCTATCACGTGGGAAGCCATTGAATGTAAATGGCAGTTTAATTTTGTTTAGTTTAGTTATAATTTTTTTTTCGGCTGCGAAATTTTGAAATATTCCGTGTTTTAGCAGCCTGTTCTGCTGAAAGCCTTAAGTTGTGTTTCTTTCAAAACTTTCGCCATATTACTCTGCTTTGAAATAATGCATAGAGGTATCTCTACATGCATCAAATTTAAGGGCAATTTAAATGTAGAATGGGCTGTCTTACCACCATCCAGCAACGTCGCTGCAATACCGGAAGAGGCAACTGCCAAAGCTATTCCGTGATTTTTCCTTACCTTGGCTAGTAATAAATTTAAAAAAAAAGTTTTGCCTGTGCCTCCAGAAGCATCCAAAAAAAATTTGGCGAGTGCCGTTCTCTATATTGTCTAAAACTTGTTTATAAATTTGAAATTGTTTTTTGGTTAACGCTTTTTCTGTGTTAGATACTACTTCTGCCAATAAATGTGTATCATAGCTTATTTTTCTGATATACTCTCTATTTTGTATCACATCTCCGTGTCTTAAGGGTTAAGGCAAACTGCCTTCTAAGTATAACACAATTTTTTCTATATAAATCAGACACTTATTATAAACTTCGTCCATTATCTATAGAACATTCTCTTGGAAATCTGATTGAATTTGACGCTTCATATCCTCCGACAGACTATCTTTGTACTTCTCCCATAGACTGGATGCTTCTGTTAGTTGACAGAATATTGAAAAAACTGAGAATAGTTCTCGCAATATAAAAGGACTATCACAAAGAGCAGCTTCTTCTAAAGTGGCATCCCAGTGCTTATTATCTTCAAGCAAACCTAGAGCTTTACACGCTGACTGGTATGTGAGATATATGACACGATCAACAGTTTTTCAATCTCAGAATGATGTTGGCCCTTGAATTTCATGAAGAAGAAGACGCAGGTAATAACATTCAGTGTACTGTATACACTCTCCCCAGAGTTTGATCCTTTTTTACTTCCGGCTAACCATCGAAGTTGCTTCCGCTTTTCAAATTTGTTACTTTTTCATACAAAGTATGAAGGCACTTCAACATAAAGTAGAGTTTTTGCAAACTTATCCATTTTGCAAAGATCAAAAATGCTATTAGAGTAGTTTTTTGTGGATTGTTTACTTTGTCAGCTGGGTCGTTCTACTTTTCTACCGACAATGGCGTGTCCCCTCAGGAAAAAAAATCACTATTCGTCCAAAATTACAGTTTCTCAAATTTTATTTTCACAGGATTTTTTTGGACCATATAGTCATTATAATAATACTAAAATCCCGTTTTTATTGTTTTTGCTTTTTACAAAATCATTGTGACATAGTATTCGAAATGTGTGACAGAGGTGTTTTAGGTACAAATAAAATGTGTCTCTTTGCGCCGCCTAATGTTACAAAATGATCTCGCTTAAAAAAATCATATGGAACCATTTAATATAAAATTATTTATTGAACTTCTGCAATATTATCATTGAATTAATGAGAATATAATAAACGTAAAGGTTCATACTATTAAACAAAAAAATATTTTATAGTTGGGTCCCGCTGTATATGTTTTTCTTGATATCTTCCGTCGCGCATTTCGCAAAACAAAAACGCGCTTAGCTGTTTGACCTTCAACACTAAGCAACAGTACAGTTTCCTCTCCCCTTGGCCTCACGCCTTGACGCCCCACCCGGCAACGAGTCGAGTTAGTCGCCCGCAGGTAGTGAATAGAGGTGCGTGTGTTTATTCGGCGACCGTTCTGTCACGTAAGTTACTACTTTGAAATCTTATTGTAATTCCCATTTATATACGTAATATTATTATTTTCCAGTAAATCTGTCATATTCACCTACTTTTACGATCAATTCGTAATTTTGTAAACGCTGAAATCCTTGAACACTGTTTTTTACACCTCTGTCACGAAGCAACTCTGTCACAAAAAACTGTGACGGAGTGGCATAACTCGTGACGGGTGGTAATTTTGTCTGGAACTTTGCCTTGATTGATTTTCACAATAGTTAATTAATATTTTTGTGTTCTATATATTACATTATCAATTATTTTATTCATTTAAGGTATTATCATCGGGGTAATTAAAAAATGGCGTTATCTGCGGCGGAAAGGCAGCGACGTTGTCGTGAAAAAAGGAAACAAGACCACGAAAAAGTTGCAGAAGTGAAACGAAAAGACTTAGAAAGATATCATGCTCGCAAAAAGCTAGTCAAAGATATGACACCAAGAGAACACAGACAAATGAAAAGAAAATGGCAAGTTAGAAACAAGAAGAGAAGAGAATAACAGAAAGCTTTGTAGAACGTTCTAATGAATACTCCGCCTTCCACACCTGTTCCTTCAAGCCCCAGGTTACTTCCTTTAAGTCCTAGATCTCGTTCACTAACTCCAACCTCATCCGCTGCTAGAGCAAGGGGAAGAGAAAAAGTTAGACGAGACAGATAAAAAATTATAGGCAAAATATGAAACTTCAAGACGAAGTAAAAGAATTACAGAAAAAAATACAAAAATACAAGAAAAGACTTCAACGTCAAAAAAATAAAAAAGACAACTTATTACATAATATAACCAAAACTAGAAAAAAAATGAAGATAAAATTAAAGGCGCCGAAGAAGATAAAAGAAAATACAGTATTTTGACAAATGCTATTAAGGAACATTACAAAAATATTAAAACAAAACACTGCTTTAAAACAATCCTTGAAGACACAACAATTAACCGTTCGGGACTAAAACTTAAACTATTTAAACTTAAATTCTTTATAAAAACAAAGTTATCAAAACAAATGGCATGAACAAATGACAAGACCAAGAGAAACTGGTTGAATTGGTACAACAGGTTAGAAAAACGGATATTACGATATGATCAGTAAATTTAAGAATTAAAAAAATTAATCCCATATATTTAATATTATAAATCAATATAAATCATAGCCTATGTATAAATGAATTGACTGAAACCGAAATTGCTTTACATATTGACTATAGTGAAAACTACGCCTGTAATTACCACGAAGAAATTCAATCAATGCATTTCGGCGGATTGCGAAACCAAGTGACTTTGCATACCGCAGTAATGTATTACTTGACTTCTACAAAGGACAAACATATTACTTCTTTTTGTACTGTGTCTTCTGATTTTAATCATGGCCCTGCAGCTATTTGGGCCCACCTACATCCGGTACTTGATTGGGTTCAAAAAGAATTACCCCATATTAAGACAGTCCACTTTTTTCTGATGGACGAGAAACACAGTACAAATAAAAAATAATTTTTAACTTTTGCAACAAGGTTTTTAAAAATACAGATTTGAAAGTTCAACCTGGATTTTTTTAATCCAGGCACGGCAGGGGAGCAGCTGACGGTATAGGAGGATCTATTAAACGTTTAGCTGACCATTTCGTCGCCAGTGGACACGACATTATTGACGCTTTACAATTTTATGAAGCACGATATTACCCAGATATTAATGGAAATACCAAGTGAAATTATTCCATTGAAGGTTATTATGAAGTCCACCAACTAGTTTCTCAGCAACCTGGAGTGCTGAGCTACCGAACATTGAGTTGTTTTTGCGAAAATTTTTGTGATTGTTACAATTTGAAGACTTATCGCCCATTGCCTGAACATGAGATAGAAGTTAACGACAGCCCAACCTCAGATTCAAAAGAACCACTGGCTGAAATAACCAACATAATTAGAGCTCCTACAAAGAGATTTTATGAGACTGTTTATACTTCTACTTCAGAAGATGAAGATGATCATCAGCCTCTTGTTAATCAGAAAACCTGTCTGTAGATAACATCCACCCATTATTAATAAAAAATCGTACAAATATGTTAGTAATTGCAAAAAGTTGTGTGGATGAAGATGGAGATGTTCAGGTGATGTTTTATAAAACTGTTGATGACACTGGAAAAATATTTAAATTAGTAACATCTGAGTATCAGATTGATGTTTGAAAACTTGATAAAATAATCCCAAGTACTAAAGAAGTCAAAAGAGGAAGGCGTGTTTATTACGAATTTGATAAACCAATAGAAGTATTTGAAAAGTAGAATAAGAGAAAAGAGAAGATTAGTCTGATTTTACGTGTACCAAAGAATGGTTCTACCAAGAAATAATATATTATGTAGCATTATAAGAGAAGCATTATGTTTTGTTATCGTTTTAAAAACTTTAAAAATGTTAAAGGATTAAGTTCAAATGGCTTATTAATATCTACCACTCCGTCACACTCTGTCACAACTTTGTCACTTGTAATTAAACGTCAAAGTAGCATATGGTTCAGTTTATTAAAAACATATATACTAAAATAACATTTTATATTATTACATATTTACCATACAAGGTATTAGCAGAATTTCAGCTATGTTTATTTCAAGACAGAGTGGTGTTAAATGTTATTTTTATATATTTGTAATAAGAATTCCGATAAATCGAGTTAGATAATAATAAATGCTTGTATTCTAGTTAAACAAAGTTAAAAAAACTGAAAATTTGATTTTACATAATAACTGATGAATATTTTTTTTGTGACTGAGGTGTTTATTTTCCTTACTATTCCGATAAAACTTAAAATAAATAAAAGGAATAAAATAAAACTTCGATGCATTATACGTTTCTAAAATCTTCGATAACTGGACAATTATTTAAAAATACATTTTATAAAATATATACACTTTTTTTTTTGAAATCTAAAAATTTATCACTCAGATTGTCGGTAGAAAAGTAGAACGCCCCAGCTACATTGTTGGTATTGGGATTGAAATACACATGCTGGCCATTTTCAAATGCACTGCAAGATGAAAAACTGCTGGAAATCTTTCGTGAATAGGAAACTCTAGGATTCTCCATACAGCTTCAGAGCTGCTTATATAGCGACCACTTTCGTATAGTTTTACTTCATCATTATCATTTTCAAGAACAAATGATGCCTGGTCGGATCCTTTATTCACATATTTACAAATATACCTAACTGATCTTAGGGAGTTACAATATTATATTTTATATGAGCAGCAAAAGTCCGAGATAAAACTGGATTATAAGGTACCACCCATCGGTTGTCTGGGGTTACAACATTGATGTCATCTGTGAAACCACCGCTATGGGACCTCTTCGTCTCTATTTAGGGTAACCGTCTTCACCTGTGCAAGTTTCCTTCAGAAGAGTTCGAGGGTACTTTTTGCTTCAAATACCACCTTTCATACGAGGAGATTTGTTGTTCAAATTTCCGCAAGGTCCATGGATCATATTGGCTTTGATAATTTCATAAGGTCGGGATCTTCTTCAGGATCTGGCATTTCGGCACAAATGGGGTCAAAAAGAAAATCAGCTGATTTTCTTTTTTAAGTTTCACTGCTGGTTTTATGTTTCAGTATTTCCATGATTTTTTTAGTGAAATATCGTTTCAATTAACTGTAGTAACATGATGGAGCGTGAATAAAGTTAATAAAACGTTGTGAAAAGATGATTTTTTTTCCTCGGGATCGAATTTTTCTTTGTGACCCATCATCATAGGTATCCTTAGTACTATCATCTGTCTTCGTTTTCGGGAGCATTTCAAAAATATCCTGTGTATCTGCGTAGTGATATACCTTGTAAAATATTAAACACGTCTTCTTCTCTATATTCCGGTTTAATGGAATACATTTTTGTCGAAGTTAATATCAAGAGTGTTAAAGTTTTTCTTGGAGTTGTCTACTGTCCACCTCAAGTGGACTACTTCTCCGATTTGGAAGAAAATTTATTGCCTTTCAGCTCTGCCTAAACACATCACATTATCATGGGAGACTTTAACTTTGGAAACACAGACCTATTAGAGGTTTCTCTCAAATCTTGCAAACTCAGGTCGATCATGATGTCGCATAATTTCACTATTTTGTCTCTAAATGCAAAACATCACAACTTCTACTCTGCTGACACCTGAATCGACCTTATAGCCGTCTCCTCCGTTGGACACGTTGTCAATTATAGACAATTCCCTGCTTCTGGATTTTCACGGCATGACCTGCTTTTTCTGTCATATAAAATAAAGTCTCCTAAGCCTTTATCCGTGTCTATCGCTATTCGAAGTCTTGCTAGACTAGATATAGACAAGCTTAAGTATGATGCGGATGCTATTAACTGGCCATATGCTTCACAGTTGATGAAAATAGACTTCTTTAACAGCAACATATTAGGATTGTATAATGAACATGCCCCTAAGCGTGTCGTTTGACTTAAGCGTCCTCCTGTTCCATGGATCACGACTGGGGTAAGAACGGCTATGGCAAAACGCGACAGAATGTTTCGTGCTTTTAAGAAGAATGGCACTGATATAAAGTGGCAGGCATATTAAGCTGCGAGAAATCGATGTAGTCAGATGGTGAGAGCGGCTAAACGCCGATATATCCACGAACAAGTACTTAATTCATCTTCGTCTGATATATGGATGTTTCTCATGAAGCTTGGATATGGAAAATCGCAATTTGACTATAATAGCATCAACTTTTCTCCCGACGATTTTAATCGTCATTTTCTGTCTTCTCAAATAGTTTCTGATAATTCTAGAGCTAATGCTATCTCATTTATATCTTCCATGCCTCCTTATTCTCACAAATTTTTCACTTTTCCTCCTGTAGACGAAGGCAAGATACGCAAATCATTTTCTTCTATTAAATCGAAAGCCATTGGTTGTGATAATGTGAGTAGGGTAATGGCTATGCACGTGTTGGATGCTGTTTTACCCGTGACAACTCATATCATTAACTTTTTGCTGACGAATTGTGCTTTCCCAACACTCTGGCGTAAAGCAATTATTATTCCCATTCCTATATCCACCGATTGCAGCGTTATATCCAATTTCAGGACAATTTCTATCCTGCCTTTTCTCTCTAAGGTTCTGGAAGCTGTTGCTCAAAAACAGATTTCTTCTTATGTTTTCTCAAATAATATTCTTTCCCCTAATCATTTGGGTTTCTGCCCTGGTCATTCTACAACTACTGCTCTTCTCAAGGTGACGGAAGATATCCGAGAGGGGATGGAAAAATCAAAACTGACCGTCCTCATCATAATTGATTTTTGTAACGCATTTAATTCTGTTGATCATGATATCTTGTTAGCTCTTCTTTCTCATTTGAATATCTCGTCTTCTGCTCAGGAACGGTTCTCATCATATCTTCGAGGGCGCCAACAGGCCGTACGCACAGGACATATATTATCTGACTGGTGTGATGTGTCTACTGGCGTCCCTCAATGCGGTATAGTCTCTCTTCTTCTGTTTTCAATTTTTATCAATCTCATCACATTAAATCTCAAGTGCTCTTACCATCTGTATGCCGATGATCTGCAGTTATATGTGCAAGTGGAACCCACAAATATCTCTTATGCTATCTCATTATTAAATGATGACTTGAAATACATCTCCAAATGGTCCACTGTGTATGGCATAAACGTGAACCCATCTAAATTCCAAACCATAATTTTAGGTACCCCACGATTATTATATAAATTAGAAATTCCCACCCTTCCATCAATTATGTTTAAAAATAATGTCATACCATTCTCTCCCCATGTAAAGAACCTTGGTCTGTATGTTGATGGTTGCTTAACATGGAACAAACATAATATACAGGAGGTGAGTCGCAAAACAACTGGAACTTTGCGATCTCTATATCGATTAAAAAACGTTCTTCCAACCAATACTAAGATTTTACTTGTCCATTTACTCATTCTACCGATTATTGATTATGTCGATGTGTGTGATGCTCAGACCTGTCTCAACATCACCTTAATACATTGGATTGTCTAGTTAACAACTGCATCAGATACATTTATGGTCTTCGTAAATACGACCAGGTATCTTCTTTTCGTGCTCATACTCTGCACCCTTTTCACAATTATGAACGATCCATGTGCTCCCGAGTATCTGAAATCCAAATTTCAACACCTGGGAGATTCTTATAATTGTTCTCTCCGTTCTTCGGCTAATCTTAAGTTGCTCACTCCTTTACAACGTACTGGTTATTTATCTCACTCTTTCGCCCTCACGGCCACCAGACTCTGGAACGACATACCTCTTGACATTAAAAAGCTCTCAACAAGTTTGTTTTTAGAAATCAAGTCCGAAAGCATGTGAAAAAATCGTTGCAAGTTTGAACTAACACGACTCTTATTTTTATTTACTTAATTATGTATATTTGATATTTGTTCTTACATAGATAATATATGTACTGTATGCATGTATATGTGTATGTATATATTAACATATGTATATATTGTATGTACTTAAGTATATATGTGTGTGTATATGTATATTTATATGTATATATGTATATACAATTTTTTTAGCCCTTTCTATATTGATTATTGCTGCACCGCCTCTTGTTTGTCTATCTCTGTTTAGCCTAATGGTTGACTGGGAGAGAATGCCCTATGGCATAAGTCCGCCATATGTACAACTTTGTGCATGAAAGCTTAAATAAATAAATAAACCCTTAATCGGAAACAATGACCAATGGTTTATTTCCATTTTCTCATATATAGTGTTTCTAGTATTTGTTATATTTAGAGCTCCTAATTTAATTTGGATTTGATTGGAATTTCACTGGGTGATCCGTCTGAGTATGAGTCACCCTCTCACCTAGTTATCTCTGTCGCCAAATAGCAGTGATTACACTGCTGTGTCCCGGTCTGAAAGGTATAGAGAGCCAGTATAATTACTAGCTGTGAGGCATTCCATCATAGTGGTGTTCGTCAGAGGTGACATCGCATCTGAAGGCTTATATGTTTGAAGTTGGCTACAGGGTTCCATGGACTGCAGTAGCCACTTAACATAAGGTGGACAAAAAAACTAAATAAATTCCTGTTTCATCACGTGTGTCGTTAGTCATTTACTCAGGAAAATGACGAGAATATTTTGTGGCATTGTGGCATTTTTTTACAAGAATTAGTCTACGCGTACCCACCTCGCGGGGGCAATTACGTGTTATGTCGGACTTACACCGTTTAAAACCCCATGGTGTTCCACCTTCGCCGCATATTGGCAGAGCTACGGGAACGCACACACATCCACAGCCCTATCAGCGCCGGCAGCTCCATGGCAACTGCACCCTTCTTTGTTTGAAGTTGGCTGCAGGGTTCTATGGATTGCAGTAGCCAGTTAACATCAGGTGGACTGTATGTTTGCTTGTAAATCAGTTTTATAATAAGTATTGCATATTTTTTAATTTCCTGTATGCGAGCAAGCTGGGATTGATCCCCGCCGGTACGAATGTTATTGTTAATTGTAATTTAATGTGCTAATTTTCCAAGTGCTCAGCGGTGAAGGAAAACATCGTAAGAAAACCTGATTGTCTGAAGAAAAAAATTTATTAGAGGACTTTTGAAATCCGTCAATACGCACTTCAGCAATGAACTAATTGCTCTACAACTTTTTCAAAAATGAGAGGGATCCTATGCCTAACAGTGGGACGTATAAAGGCTGCATTCATTCAAATCTAACTGCCTATCACCACTAGCCACTGCCTCGTTGGTCTAGTTGCCGTGAGCGTCACTGTTTTTTTTATGGTCCCAGGTACGAATCTCAGGTCGAGCCAATATCAGTTTTTGTGTTTTTCAAAAAATTCCCAGTTATATCACGGATTAAGAAAATTGGTGGTGTCCCGCCTGGTAATTTGGATAGCAAGCACGTTAAGCCGTTGGTCTTGCGCCTATTTTATTTTTTTAAACGTTAACTCCACACTAGGATTTTATCTTGTACCGTGGGGGCAGTTTACATACATACATTTCACAAGGACAAAAATACAGACCCGGAACAATTATTCGTAGGCCATACAAATACTTGTTCTATGCGGGATTCAAACCCGCTGCCCTTAGCGCTCAAACTCATATCTAAGACAATGCTATATCAAAATTAGTGCATTGGTTTAACGTAAATGATTGACGTTTAAATTTAAAAAATCAAGGAAGTATCATCAGCAAATAATACTATATCATGATTATCCCCTACAAGGGGAGGTAAGTCATTAATTTACACTATAAATAGGAATGGGCCGTGAATCGAGCCCTGAGGGACACCCATTAGTACAGGTGACCCGGAAGCGGTTGAACTGAATAAGTGACGCAAGAATTAGTCTGTAAGAAACAGTTTCATATTTGTACCATTTGCTGTAGAGACTATCAGTCCGTGGGATCCACGTGCGGTGAAATTCCTAAAGGAACGGTATCCGTGACTTGTCGTCGCTGCTGGTGATAAGAGAACTGGTTCTTTACTCGCTTAAAGGCTAAGTACGCGTATAGCTTTTTCCAGCCAGCATTCTTGGCACTATGTCGCGGGAAGTAGGACTGTGTGATTATTAAAATTTTGTTTTAGTTTTTTTTTATTATTTTGTCAAATGCAAAACGTCGAGACATAAACTAGCTAGTGTTTTAAAATTAAGTTAAGAGCATTAAATGCAAGAAGCATTTAGTAAATTGATTTCAAATTGGCTTCTATAACCGTAAAACAACGAAAAACGCGATTAAAAGTTACTAAGAAACAAAAGGCTACAAGAATAAAATTCTCTTTTGTAATGAATTAAGCTAAATATCCGTGACCGTCGGCATTAACAGCCTCGTTGCGAAATTTCCTAACTTGTATAAAATAATCCAGTGAGGAAACACTCAAGCGTTTCTGAGAATTCCTTTGAATGAAACTTCAGTTATGAATACTAAATACCAAATGAATGCAAATTAACAATGCAAATTGAAAGTTATTTTAGTAATTGGCGTGTGGTGGTGGCGTAAGAGATTCTTTCGTACGTTTCGTACTTATTATAAAACTGATTTACAAGCAAACATACAGTCCACCTGATGTTAAATGGCTACTGCAATCCATAGAACCCTGCAGCCAACTTCAAACAAAGAAGGCTGCAGTTGCCATGGAGCTGCCGGCGCTGATAGGGCTGTGGATGTGTGTCCATTCCCGTAGCTCTGCCAATATGCGGCGAAGGTGGAACACCATGGGATTTTAAAGGATGTAAGTCCGACATAACACGTAATTGCCCCCGCGATGTGAGTACGCGTAGGCTAATTCTCCATGTAAAAAAAATGCCACAATGCCACAAAATATTCTCGTCATTTGCCTGAGTAAATGACTAACGACATACGTGATGAAACAGGAATTTATTTAGTTTTTTAGTCCACCTTATGCTAAGTGGCTACTGCAGTCCATGGAACCCTGTAGCCAACTTCAAACAAATAAGGCTTCGGATGCGTTGTCACCTCTGACGAACACCACTATGATGGAATGCCTCACAGCCAGTTATTATACTGGCTCTCTATACCTTTCAGACTGGAACACAGCAGTGTAATCACTGCTATTTGGCGACAGAGATAACTAGGTGAGAGGGTGACTCATACCCAGACAGATCACTTAGTGAAATTCTAATCAAATCCAAATTAAATTAGGAGCTCTAAATAAAACAAACACTAGAAACACTATATATGAGAAAATGCAAATAAACCATAGGTCATTGTTTCCAATTAAGGGTTATAGTATAAAATCCGTAAATTCTGGGTATTTAGGTCTGATAAAGTCTTAACTTATGAAATATTTCACGCAACAAACGCTCCAACTCAGCTTAAAATGCTCGAAACTTGAGGTACTTTAATAGTTTAAAATATATAGCAATGCCTCACCCTTATTTATTTGACGTGAATATATAATACTTACATGTTTGCTTTTAACTTATTAAATAAATATATAACTAGAAGATATTATCTCCGTCTTATACATAAGAATATAAAAAAATCTATTTTATAGGCATTGCTAAGGCCAGCACCCGCGTCCGTAATTAGATCAGCACCGTGGTAACAACATATTATTGTACTTTCATCGAAGTTATATAAGTTTCAGCTCAATCGGATGTCAGCAAGTTCTTCTAAAATTGATTACAAATGTTGAACTAAAACTAAATATGAAGAAAACAAGTTAAATAAAAGCTTGTAATGATAAAATGGACGCTATTTATTAGATTTGTGCTTTATTCTTACCTAAAATGAGCGCAATCTGTCGCCCATTTCTTACGGCATTTGGTTAAAGCAGTTATAGTCGCAAATAATCCAAATCCAAACTTTGTGTTGCGGATAATAGAAGGAACTTAAGATGAAAATGTTTTTAAACAGGGCTACGGGACATACAAAACGGTTAAATGCCGAGATATCATCGAAGACAACCCACGTTCCGGAGTAAAGCTATCCTGGAAAGCGCCTCTAAATAGTGTTTTGAAGTCTGGTAAAAACGCAGACATTTGTGTGAAATCAAAAGGGACACAACCATTAAGGGCTGTTAAAAATAATTAAATGAAATTTAGTGTTTTATTTCCCAAAAAAAAAACAATTATTGTATTATATTACAAAAATCGTAACTTTTTCGACATAGCATTTTATGGCAAATAGAATACAAAATCTCAACAAAACATAAATGTGAAATGGTGTCCTATTTTGATACAAACAACTTTCGGGGTTGTCGGTTTCGCTGACAAAAGTTTGTTGCTATATGCATTCTGTCGAATGGCAGAAGCGAAGTCTACCTCATATCCATATTTTACTGTGGCTAGAGCAGCGCATTTCTCCTGCCAATAAAGATAACCTTTATGAAATTATCAAAGCCAATATGATCCATGGACCTTGCGGAAATTTGAACAACAAATCTCCACGTATGAAAGGTGGTATTTGAAGCAAAAAGTACCCTCGAACTCTTCTGAAAGAAACTTGCACAGGTGAAGACGGTTACCCTAAATACTGGCGAAGAGGTCCCATAGAGAGTGGTTTCACGGTTGACATCAATGGTGTAACACCAGACAACCGATGGGTGGTACCTTATAATCCAGTTGTATCTCGGACTTTTGCTGCTCATATAAACATAGAATATTGTAGCTCCGTAAAATCAGTTAAGTATATATGTAAATATGTGAATAAAGGATCCGACCAGGCATCATTTGTTCTTGAAAATGATAATGATGAAGTAAAACTATGTGAAAGTGGTCGCTATATAAGCAGCTCTGAAGCTGTCTGGAGAATCCTAGCGTTTCCCATTCACGAAAGATTTCCAGCAGTTTTTCATCTTGCAGTGCATTTGGAAAATGGCCAGCGTGTGTATTTCAATCCCAACACCTACAATGTAGCTGACAAAGTAAACAACCCACAAAAAACTACTCTAATAGCATTTTTGATCTTTGCAAAATGGATAATATTGCAAAAACTCTACTTTATGTTGAAGTGCCTTCATACTTTACAAAGTAACCTTCATACTTTACAAAGTACCTTTCAAATTTGTTACTTTTTCATATATAAAATGTAACAAATTTAAAAGGCGGAAGCATCGTCGATGGTTAGGTGGAAGTTAAAAAGGATCAAACTCTGGGCAGGGTGTATACAGTACACTGAATTTTATTCTCTGCGTCTTCTTCTTCATGAAATTCGAGGGCCAACATCATTCACAGATTTAAAAACTGTTGATGGTGTCATATATCCATCATACCAGTCAGCGTGTAAAGCTCTAGGTTTGCTTGAAGATGATAAACACTGGGATGCCACTAGAGAAGAAGCTGCTCTTTGTGATAGTCCTTTTAAATTGCGAGAACGAGAACAGAAGCATCCAGCCTATGGGAGAAGTACAAAGACAGTCTGTCGGGGGATATAAAGCGTCAAATTCAATCAAATTTTCAAGAGAATGTTCTTCAGATAATGGACGAAGTTTATAATAAGTGTCTGATTTATATAGAAAACAATGTGTTATACTAAGAAGGGCAGCGCTTAGATAACTATGGTTTGCCTCAACCTTTAAGACACGAAGATGTGATACAAAAGAGAGTATATCAGAAAGATAAGCTATGATACACATTTATTGGCAGAAGTAGTATCTAACACAGAAAAAGCGTTAACCGAAAAACAATTTCAAATTTATAAACAAGTTTTAGACAATATAGAGAACGGCACTCGCCAAATTTTTTTTTGAATGCTCCTGGAGGCATAGGGAAAACTTTTTTTTTTTAATTTATTACTAGCCAAGGTAAGGAAAAATCACGGAATAGCTTTGGCAGTTGCCTCTTCCGGTATTGCAGCGACGTTGCTGGATGGTGGTAAGACAGCCCATTCTACATTTAAATTGCCCGTAAATTTGATGCATGTAGAGACACCTCTATGCATTATTTTAAAGCAGAGTAATATGGCGCAAGGTTTGAAAGAAATACAACTTATTGTATGGGATGAGTGCACTATGGCCCATAAATGAGCCGTGGAGGCTTTCAGCACAACATTGGGAGATATAAGAGAAAATGGTACATTTATGGGTGGTGTTACAGTTCTTATAGCGGGAGACTTTCGACAAACCTTACCGGTAGTACCGAGGGGAACACGAACCGATGAAATAAGGTCGTGTTTAAAGTCGTCATATTTGTGGCCTCATATTTAGAAGCTCGCTCTTAAGACAAATATGAGAGTTTTCTTGAAAGGTGATGCTACCGCTGGTCATTTTGCACAGACTTTAATTCAAATAGGGGATGGAGATCATCCTGCAGTTGATAGTAAGTTTGTAATACCACCAAGTGTAATACCAAAAAAAAAAATACCACCAAGTCTGGCCATAATAGTAAAAACTCTTGCAAAACTTACAGCCAAAGTTTACCCTGACATCGCTAACATTATGACAAAACCCGTAGACTGGTTATGCGAGCGTGTTATTTTGAGGCCTAGAAATGACACAGCGGGTGACATTAACGATCTTTTGCTAAAATCATTTGAAGGGAAGAAATCAGCTATACATCTGTGGAGTTTTTAAATACCCTTAACCCAGCAAGCCTTCCAGCTCATATTCTAACCCTTAAACTAGGCACACCAGTTATGTTATTGAGGAACTCAAAACCTCCAAAATTATGCAATGGTACCAGACTACAAATAACAGCTCTCCATAAAAATGTTTTAGAGGCAAAGGTAATCACCGGATGTGCTCAAAGGGTTTCAAATCAGTTTTCATAGCACGAATACCTTTAATACTGTCAGATTACCCTTTAAGTTCAATAGATTACAATTTCCCCTGAAAGTGTGATTCGCTATGACAATTAACAAAGCACAAGGGCAGTCACTGAAAATGGTTGGACTTAAGGGAGAACTGCCTTTCTCACGGACAGTTTTATGTGGCCTGTTCGAGAGTAAGTGCAGCAAATAGTCTGGTGATATTATAACACATGAGAGCCGTGTCACAAATGTTGTATAAAAAGAGGTCCTTCAATAAAAACAAACATTCCTTAAAAACATATTATTTATTATCATGTAGGCCAAAAACAAGGAAGCAATAAAAATATTGTCAAAAGATCCGCATGGAATTAGCGTAGAATGTGGAACTCAAAGGGGTATTCTGATGGTATTAAGTATTCGTGGTATGAATACTGTTTCCCCTTGAGCACATCCGGTGATTACTTTGGCCTTTAAGGATATTTAAAATACGACGGGATAACATAAAATTTTATAATCTTATAGGAAATCAGAAATTGCACGCGGACGAAGTCGCGGGCGACTGCTAGTTTTAAATAACCTGGAACAAAATAAAAAAATGCACAGACAGCAAGAATTCGTTGCAACATATAGCTTAATGCGCCTCTGGTTACGGAGGTTCATCAATAGCTTATGACATTTATCCAAGATAGATGAAATAACTTCAAAAGGCGTCCAACTGAGATTGCAATGGGTTCCATCGCATATTGGGTTACGGGGCAACGAAAAGACTGACATGTTAGCGAAATATGCAGTTAAGAATGGAAAGGAAATTAATACTATTTTGGATTACTCAGAAGTTTTACCTAAATTCAAAAATATATGTTTTGAAATGTTGAAGGAATACTTTAACAAACGGTCACTAGAAAAAGGAATATGGTACAAAACCATACAGTGTCAGCCTCTTCATGTGCCCTGATTCATGAATACTTGTTTAAGTAGGAAATTAGTTACTACTGCTCATAGACTTACATATGGACACGTTCCTTGTAAGAAATTTGTCTTCTTGATGAGAAAAACAACCTCGCCCAATTGTGAAGACTGTGGAGTTATAGAATACCTACACCATTTATTGATGGAATGTGTTCGATTTAGAAGTAATATAATAAGGGTCTTGAATTTGAATATGATGATGATGAAGGATATTCAATTTTGTTAAAAGTTTTGATGCGGAATTACAAAATACAACGGAACTCATAGTCAGGCAACAGGAAATAGTTCTTTTAATAGATCAATATAATGATGTACAATGTAAAATAGAAATAATTGACAACGATTTAACAAAAGAGCCATTACGCGACGCAGAACGGGATTTCGTCGAAAATAAATGTTTTACAGTTCAAGCAGATATAGAAAAGCTGCTAACTTTGAAAAATTCACATCGTAACAGTACAAGGACTCATCGTGAAAAATCAGAGTCTTAGGTTCGGCTACCTAAGCTGGAACTACCTACGTTTGACGGTAACCTTAAAGAGTGGCCTGCTTTCAAAAACCTTTTTATGTGTTCTGTTGACAGTGCAAATATTCCAAAATTACAAAAATTTCAATATTTGGAGACATCAGTTAAAAGCGAAGCAGCTGGTTTAATTGATCCACTATTAATTATTGAAGACAACTATAATAATGCTTTAGAATAACTGACTAAAAGGTATGAAAATAAAACAATTATTGTAAATCATCATCTTAAAAGTTTCATAAATTTTCCTACTATAACGAGACATAATTTAAAGCAATATTTCACAGTATTTCAACAAAGTCTAGGCATAAGAGCATAAGGCGTTACTGAAGATTATTGGGATCTTATTTTAGCTTATTTAATAACACAAAACTTAGATAATTCATTGGGTGCCTTTTGGGAAATAAGTAGGAAAGATTCCAACATTCCCACACTAGGAAGAGCTGTTAGATTTCTTAAATCTAAGAGCTATTGATCTTATGAAAGACTCAGATAGGATATCACCACAAACATCAAAATTTTCCCCTAGACTATCTTAAGTGACAACTTCATTAGATACAAAACCAACAACGCATTGCATATTATGTTAAAACGTTCATGTTTAATCTACATGTCCTAACTTTTTAGAAATGTCAGTTGATAAACGCGTAGACTATATATAATAATTGCAAATTCTTTATGTTTTAATTGCTTACAACCATTTACATTTCAACACAAATGCTCTAAGAGTCGATGCGCTTTTTGCCATACAATGCATTACACAACAATACACAGAATCCTTCCAGGAAAGTAAACACAGTTACTGCAACACAATTATATCCTGATCATGATCGTCTTCAACAGACATCATCGCTCACACATAAGTCTCAAAATGACTCACACATACAGCATACACAAAATAACATAACAAAAATGCAACATACACAACGCACACAATCTTGTAGCAATCACATTTCTCCGATCATATAGTCTTATGCACTCAGACCACAGTCATCTAACATTAAATCTCCTCCCATGAACACAAACGTAGAACATATTCAAGTAACTCCTTCCACAGTGCTAATTTCAAATAATAAACATACCCAAAGATTGCTTTCTACAGTTATTGCGAAGGTTTGAGACTCTGCTGGTCGCTGGCACTCTGCACGAGCACTCTTGGACTCGGGAAGCGAGGTAAACATTATTACTCACAAACTAGCGAGTTTATTAAAATGTAAATTTCGTTATAATCATCATATAATTCAAGGCATCGGAGAATAAAGTCAACAAACGCAACTATGTATTAACACAAAAATATGTAGCTTCGCATCACACGGATTATAAAACAAATCTTAATTTCATCGTAATGAACAACATAATTGTACCTCACCCTCACTCATACATACAAACTGATACATGGAACATTCCATACAAACAATCCAAGCTAATCCCCAATTTTACATGAGTAAAGAAATTGATCTGCTTTTAGGAACAAGAGTTTTCTACGATCTCCTATTATTAGGGCATATAAGTCTAGGTCCGCATCGACCACATCATATAGAGACAGTTCTAGGATGGGTGGTCTCGGTACTTTGGTGATTGACTGTCAAGCTGATATAGTTAATTCACAAGTTTCTTTACGCAGTACAAACGTATCCATACAAACACTGAATGATAATTTAGTTCGTTTTTGGCAACAAGAAGAAATCATACAAAAGGACGTAATCACTCCAGAACAAGTATAGAATAATTAAGAACAAGTAGGTGAAGAACTATACATTAGTACAACAACCCAAGATGAAAGAGGAAATTACATAGTAGAACTACCTACACAGATTGAGAAAATTTCACAACTAGGAAATTCATTTAAAACTGCTTATCGTTGCTTTCTACAAATGTTACACAGATTTAAAAATAATCCACAATCACACGTACAACATAAAGAATTTATACACGAGATCATACGCATAGGGCATGCAGAATACATAACGAATTCCCAAAATTCAGATAACAATACGCATTACAATCACACTTCAACACGATGCTATACATTGTATCTAGAGCTCAGTCTCAAATATTCATATATTCAACTTTGCAGACTAAAACAAAGAATACTTATTTGCTCAATAAGCATCTCTAAGCTTATTTATAATCAAGCACATCCAATCATAATTCCTGCGAAATACCATATAACTACATTCATTGTACAGCATTATCATCTACGTATGTTACATTCAGGCATCGAAAGAACTATCTCTAACATAAGATTAAAATATTGGCCCATCAACGGTTGCAATGAAGTTAAAAAGGTAATACATGGATGCGTTCGTTGTGTAAGATTGCGACCGCAAGTCTGTGAGCAGCAGATGGCTTGCCTCCAAGTACCAAGAGTGTCCCTGGACCATCCTTTTACTCATGTTGGCTTAGATTTTAGTGGAGCTATATACATAAGAATATCTATGAATTTTAACTGCAGATATGATATAGGATATATTTGCTTATTTATATGTTTAGCTACTAAAGCTCTTCACCTAGAGCTGTTATCTGACCTCTCTGCAAATGCATTCATTTGTGCTTTAAAAAGATTTATTTCAAGAAGAGGTATTTGTTGCTATATTTACTCAGACAATGCCACGAATTTCAAAGGAGCTCATCACGAACTAAATGAGTTATACAAGCTATTCAAGTGTGACAGATCTTACAGTGAAATAATAAACTATTGTAGTAAAAACTCAATTCAGTGGTCTTTTACCGTTCCTGTTGCAAGTCATATGGGTGGCCTTTACGAGGCTGGAATAAAGTCAGTCAAGTCACTGATTAAAACGTCACTTAGGTAATGTTAAGATGACCTACGAATTATTATACACTATTCTTGTACAAATTGAGGGAATCCTTAATTCCCGACCCCTTAGTCCGCTTAAAGATACACCTGCGGATTTGGTATGTCTTACCCCGTCGCATTTTCTAATAGGAACTACTATGACGACTTACCTGAACCTAACATATCAGAGATTTTGGATAATAGATTAAGTCTATATCAGAGAGTCACAAAAATAAAACAACAGTTTTGGAAACATTTTATAATTGCTACATTGTTGAACTACAGTCAAGAGGTAAATGGTTACAAATCAGAACTAACTTGAAAATTGATGATATTGTTATTATTAAAGAGGAAACTGTCCAGGTTTCTTGCTGGCTCTTTGGTAAAGTTATATCGGTTAACAAAAATAAAGATGATGGTTTAGTAAGATCAGTTAGGGTTCGTACTTCTAAGGATGAATTTACCAGACCTATCAATAAATTAGTTTTATTATCATATACTTAAATAATAATAAAATTAAAATAACTTTATTCTATATATACCTACAACTGTATTTTATATATAATGTGCTAACTTGCAATATTATACTTTCAAAAATAGTTATTTGTATTAGAATTAGGCAACATTTTATTTTCATTTAATAGAAGTTGAGAAAACTTATAGGGTTGAATTTTCTAATATACGTTTATATTATAAAATTTTGTAGTACAAACAAAGTTCTCTTTTACATTTATAAATAGATTCAAGAAAGCAGGCGTGAATGTTTAAGCCTCTGTCCTCGGAAGAACCAGCAAGAAACCCAGCGGGACTTTTTTGTAAAACACAATTTACAATACAATATTTTAAACAATTGTTATGAAAACATTTAGAAACAGCATGGTAGCGATCACCTCATTCCCAGGGGTTATTATCAGTCATGTACTATTTAGCACTATAATAAATTGAAAGTGACAACCCTTGGTTGTAACAAAACATGGCAAAGTAACCGTCACATCATGGCATCACTAGTATGGTGACTTTGCCAAGTTAGTTTTATAGATAAATGTTACGACCAACATGTTAAAAACGATATTATTTGATAACCATTAATATTACGTTACTACAAAGATATAGATACCTACATTCAGTATTTCAAACAAAAAAAAAACTTAAGTTCTGTAGCACTGAACAAAGAGGTTATTTCGCCGGCGAAATTCCGCGTCAAAATAAAATACCAAAATTAACTCTTACGCTGCCATATCGAAAGTAATGCTGTCAAATAATTATTGTATTTTTATCCAAAACATGGTTTATCTCGAAAAACGTTACGTTTTCCGTGTTAATCGTAATTTTCTACCATTACACCCCTGATGGCATAGTTAACATCCATTGGTAAAGTTGCGAGATCTGATTGTACATACATTAAATTCTCGTAAAAATATTGAGAGGTCAAAGTTAATATTTTTTTTTAAATTCTTTCTCGAAGGGATATAAATTGCTAGATTATTAATTGCTCTTAAGGCTCTCTTTTGCACAACAAAGATAGTTTCAATGTCAGTCGCATTACATAAAAACATAAAATGGCCGGGTACATATAATAGAATCAGGATAGTAGAACTTTTCTGACTAGGAGTCAGTTCTGTCGCCAAAAAGAAGTGCGTGCACTGCTGTGTTCCAGTATGAAGGATATAGAGAGAAATTATGTTATAACAGGCTGTGAAGATACTCTTAAACTAAGGAATTACCCAGACCAACTACTAAGCAAAAACGAGCCCTATTATATTGTTTGTCCATATTTAGATATTTTGTCATTTCTTCGCGTGGATGTCATAAGAATTGAATACGTGAAATGACATAAAAATCTAATAATGGCTTCCGATAGATGGCGGAATAACTATCTGCTCGCGTCGGGCTTTAGGCGTAAAATAACGAGACCAGTGGGGTGCAGCTGCGTCAATTTTCGAAACGTCTGGTCCTACCAAGCGTGACGATCAATGTGTTTCCTCTTCAGAATGGACTTTGACGGGTTGATAAAGAACAAGAAGATATTTCCTTTAGAGTTCTGTACCTCAAAAGGGAAAGACGGAACCCTTATGGGATCAATTGTTTAACGTTCGGCCGGCCGTCGCGTCGTCGGTCCGTCTGCTGAACATAGGCCTCCCCCAAGGAATGCCGCAAAGGACGGTCCTGAGCCACCTGCATCCATCGACTTCCTGCATGTCTTACCAGGTCGTCACTCCATCTAGTGGGGGGACGCCCTACACTTCGCCTGCCGGTACGAGGCTGCCACTCGAAAACCTTTCTTCCCCATCGGTTGTCGGTTCTTCGAGCTATATGGCCGGCCCATTGCCACTTCAGCTTACTAATCCGTTGGGCTCTCTGTTTTTCGGTCACTCTGGTTCTACTGCGGATATCCTCATTTCTAAGTTTATCACGCAGAGAAACTCCGCGCATAGCCCTCTCCATAGTTCGCTGAGCGAACTTGAGCTTCCTCATCCGGACAGTAATGAAGGACCACGTCTCAGCTCCATAGGATACGTCAGAGAGGACATCTGTTTTCGACGCCTCGGCAGTCTTGAAGGTACAGACCTGTCCATCCTATGGCTGCGCGTAGACAGCGACGACCATCCCCGCGTCTACGGGTGCCTCTATAGGTCCCATAGCGGTAATGCTGACACTAACCGACTCATCGACCACGTCCAAATGGCTGCAGACTCCGTGCTACAACAGGTCCCTTCCGCAGAGATCGTGATGCTCGGTGATTTTAACGCCCACCACGCTGAATGGCTTGGTTCCCGTTTAACCGATCATGCGGATAGATCTGTTTATGAATTTGCCTTGGCATATGGTCTGACACAACTGGTTACTTCGCCTACGCGGATCCCAGATGTGGAAGACCATGTACCTTCCCTGTTGGACCTTCTGCTGACCTCTCATCCGGATGGATATCAGGTCTCCGTCGATGCCCTCTTGGCTCTTCGGACCATTGTCTGATCCGAGTACGGTGCCACTCACGCTCCCATCGCAGTTGCGATCTGCAGCTCACCGCCATGTTTGGCACTATAGGTCAGCCGATTGGGATGGGATGCGGTCTTTTTGCATCCCACCCTTGGGTTGCTTCTCGCTGGATGATCCCAACGTTGTTGCTGATTCTGTCGCTGATGTGGTACTTCAGGAATGGAATTATTATTCCATCATCTGTGGTGCCTATCGGAGGCAGAACTCAGCCATGGTTTGGTCGCTCCTGTAAAATTGCTTCATGCTATAAGCAGGAGTGCTACCGGGCCTAGGCTGACGCATCAACTTCCCGGGATGTAAACACCAGCGCTCTTAAAAAGAAGTATAATTCCGCCTCCAGGTCCTTCAAAAGTGTCATTGCCAAGGCAAAGTCAGAGCACATCGGCAGAATTGGCGAAACTAGTTCGCCTCCTTCGGGAACAAGTGCATTCTGGTCTCTCGCCAAGGCTGTCCAAGGGAACTTCTGTCAACCATCTCTGCCATCTCTGCACAGGGTGGACGACTCACTGGCCCATGACGCAAAGGAGAAAGCCGATCTGATAGGCTCTCTTTTTGCTTCCAACTCGACTCTTGATGACGGGGGGAACACACCGCCTACCATCCCGCGGTGTGAGTGCTCCATGCGGGAAGTGGTGTTTACACAGTGCTCGGTGCGTAAAGCACTTCTCTACCTGGACGTCAACAAGTCGAGTGGGCCTGATGGAGTCTCACCTATTGTGCTGAAGACGTGTGCTCCGGAGTTGGCACCGGTTATAACGCGTATTTTCCGGTACTCCTACTCCCTAGGCGCAGTCACGAACTCATGGAAGACAGCTTTGGTGCACCCGATCCCTAAAAAAGGTGACCGCTCAGATCCGTCCAACTACAGGCCTATCGCCATCACCTCCTTGTTCTCCAAAGTAATGGAAACTGTTATCAACTGCCAGCTCATGCGGAACCTTGAGGATCACCAGCTGATTAGTGACCGCCAGTACGGTTTCCGTCGAGGTCGCTCGGCTGGTGATCTTCTAGTTACCTAACTCATAGATGGGCGGAGGCAGTGGGTCAAGGGAGGCGTTGGCCGTTAGTTTGGACGTAGCGAAGGCCTTTGATCGGGTTTGGCACAGCGCTTCTTTCAGCTCCTTCCTATGGGCTTCCGAGAAATGTGCAATTGGATCACCAGTTTTCTTGCAGATCGGACATCAAGGTCGTAGTAGACGGTGCATGCTCCGATTACAAACCATTAACGCGGTGTTCCACAAGGCTGCGTGCTATCACCAACGCTGTTTCTTCTGCATATCAATGATATGTTGCAAACCGGTAACATTCATTGCTATGCAGATGACAGCACTGGTGATGCTTTATACACCGGCCGTGCCAATATTTCTCGGGAAAACGTCACTGATACCGGAACAAACTTGTGTCTGAAGTCGAGACTTTGTTGAACAAAGTCTCAGACTGAAGCTACTAAATCTAGTCCAGTTTAATCCTCAGAAGATACAAATTTGCGCGTTTACCGGCACACCGTTTTCATGCCGGCACACCGCTTGTAACTTTACAAGGCGCAGGTTCGGCCCCACATGGAATACTGTTCCCATCTCTGGGCAGGGGCTCCCCAGTGCCAGCTCCTTCCACTCGACCGCATCCAGCGCAGAGCGGCTCGAATCGTCGACGACCGAGTTCTTTCCGATCGGCTGGACTCACTGGCACTGCGTAGAGATGTTGCATCTCTTTGCGTATTTTATCGCATGTACCACGGGGAGTGCTCTGAGGAATTGTTCGGACTAATTCCAGCCGCTCAATTTCACCATCGCACATCGCGACAGAACTCGAGATACCATCCATACCATCTGGATGATTGGCTGCCCACCACTGTGCGATTTAGAAGAAGGTTTCTTCCTTGCACAACCTCCTTGTGGAATCGATTACCACCAGCGATTTTTCCGGACCGATACGACTTAGGGACCTTCAAGAAAAGAGCCTACTCCTTCTTAAAAGGCCGGCAATGCATCTGCACTTCCTCTGGTTCCCCTGGTGTTGCAGTTGTTCATGGGCGGCGGTAGTCACTTACCATCAGGTGAGCCGCATGCTCGTTTGCCCCCTCTCCTATAAAAAAAATAAAACGCACTGGTTGTACTGGGTAGAGAGAGTAGTAGATCAAGTTGAAATTGATATTAAATACTAAAGGCTATTAGTAGAGAAGTAAATAATTTATACTTCTAAATCAACACAATTAAAAGATAAAAAATAACAAGGGCAGAAAAATAGTTGACAAAAATTATTGCGTCTAGAATTAACTTATATATAAAATGAGTTTTATTATTTTTCTATGATTTTTCAAATAAAAATATATGTTAATTAAAGCCACAGAAAAAAAAAACATTTTTGGAAATATCAAATGACTTTAATCATTTTACTCTATTCAAGTGTTGCCATTTACTATATTCATACTATTTTCGTATACACTGTGTAAGACTACCAACACAACATACAAACACAAAATATTTTTATATTAATTTATTATTAGTAATAACTATACTATAATACGAGCATACTATATATTATATCGAAAATAAGTCTCTTACAAAGAACTTCCTACAATAATACATTATCTCAATCATAGGACTGTCAGGATCGTGCCAAATGGAAGTCCATAGTCTCTGCCTACCCCTCTGGGTGACAGGCGTGAGTGTTTATGTTATGTTAGTACTATGTAACAATTCCATTTATTGTTATGGCAATACTAGATTAAACAAAATGTCAGTGATTTTTTTTAAATTGCTTTACGGCTCTGGGTTCCAGCCCTTCTGAGAATGTCACTGTATGACACAAAGGCCCTGGAGCCATGCCAGATATATACATTTATAGTATTCAAATATATAATAGAGATACAATAATCTAAAAACTCTCAATTATGTTGAGAATGTATTAAGCTAACATCAAACAATCACAGGACGCAGGACTTTTTCCACGTGATATAAGACATAACCTAAAAAGGTTCAAATCTAAATATCTTTTTTTTGACGCCTTCTCAAGACAAAATTCTTTGACAAAGTTATTCAGGGACTGACGCTTATCATTTTAAGATATTTTTGATATATAGACGCTACCATTCCTTCTCAACTAATTTTATGTATGAAAGTCTGCCATTGTACTTTATGTCACATATTTAAATACTAGCAAACTCACTAATTAAAACCTATAATTTCTGTTTACATAAAATCATAAATAATCATAAATTTGGCAAGAAGCCAGGTCAATTAACCCTCGGTATGCCTGGTGGATTGAAATCACGCCGTATGCCTGGTGAGTCTGACGGACCCGAAATTATTTTATTATTATTTACATAAAATAATGCTCTAGGGATATCAGATTGCATGTATTTTGCAAATATGTTTATGATATTTGTAGGAAATAACCAAAAAGTAGAGCTATTCATGTTTAAAAATTATTTATTTATCAAATGAAAATATTGCTTTTTCAAGCTAACAAAAAATAGACTCATTAGTATTAAATCAAAATCTTAAACTAAAAACAGGGATAAAAATCAGACTTTAGTTTATTTAAGGCTCTGATAAATTCGCTACAGTAAGATAATACTATAATGAAAATTAACACTGGCTAACGATAATTATTCTGTGCTCAGATAAGTCACAATTTTCGCATAGAAAGTTTGTTTGCTTCATGCAAATGTGACTCAAAAACACAACATAAATGTATTTTGATTTCCGATCTTTTTTTACTAGACACAAACAACAACGTCTTTTGACATCAGCACAAGGTTTATGGGGTGGAGGGCCTGATGGTTCGCCGAGGTGAGTACTGATTCTTTTGCGAAGGCTCACTAAAAGGCGCAAATTAGCTTTTTTTACAGCTTGATGTGGAGCTGTCAATGCCATGCCTGAGCTTTTTAGGAATTCTCTTCTGGTTGGTGGTTTATCATGTGTTCAATTTTTGCATTTATTGCAGAAGTATTGAGAAAACACTGCCCTGATCAGACTCGTCCCCACTTCCCTCTAAGATCACGTCATCTTCCACATCTTCCTCTATTAAAACACGTCTTATGTCGGCATTACTTAATTGTTTGGGCATTTTTACAGTAACAATAGATTTTTTGTTGTTCATTTACGTCATAAAACCATTAAATCACAAAAATATTAAACATTCCCTTACCAAAAAAAAGTCACGCCGTATGCCTGGTAGGGTCTCTCACACCCGCGCGCACTACGCGCAATGCATAATACCAAAAACTAAAAAAAAATATTAACATTTTTCTGAAGTAGTGGGTCTGTTAGACCTACCAGGCATGCGAAGGGTTAAAGGAAAATATCCAAAAATCGTAAAGTCACATAAAAAATCTAATACTCGCAAACTCACTCGTCAAAACATTTAGCGTACTTCCCGTTGACCTAGAAACACGAAATTTGGCAAGAAGCAGTCCCACAGCACAAGTACAAGAAAAAAATCCGGAAACCATCAATTTTTAGTTAGGTATATCACATAAAAAAATTACGATTACAATCTTACTGACACATGTCATTTTATCAGTGTGGTATTCAGCAATTACCTGTACCTTGTTAAAGAATTAAGCTTGGGCCAATTATGTGAAAATTTGACCAACATTTCAAGAGTCGCGTGACATATATTTCGATTTGGATTATTTCAATAGTGACATTTTACTCGTACAAATCTGTTCACAGACGTAGAAATTGCTTTCACGTTTCTGTAAACATCAATCACGTTCAACCAACAAATCTACGCCTTCACCGATAAACCAAATAGAAGGTTTGACCCACCCTTAAAACCGATTTTCTGTTTTTATTTTATATCAATAAATAATTTGGATATCTATCAGATTTTGACAGGACTTTCACTAGCAGATAGCTGATGTTATAAGGATTAACTTAGGCTACTTTAATTTTAGAAAAATAATTTGGGTTCCGCGCAAAAAAATGTAAAGCAATCAAGTCCAATGATAATAAATTCCACGTGGACGAAATCACGGGGGACAGCCAGCTGAAAATAAAAATGCAGTTCTTGTCACCCACCCTACGATACCAACATTATCGTGCTGCTCTTTCACACGCCCGCACTGGATGGGCGTGGTCCTTCCCCGATAGGGCCGACCCATTCGTGCTGCATCCACACTACGCTGCAATATGGTTTTAACACGTACGATATGTTGTAGCATCCTACACCCCTACTGGTGTGGATCTTGTGTGTGCAAAGTTTAAAGTACAGGTAAATTACAGGAATATGTGAAACCAATACGGTTGGACAAAATCTATTTCATTCGGTAAACCACAGATGTATCTTCAACCCTGTTTATAGATCAAGACTGTATTGTATTGACAGCTCTGTAGCGCAGTAGCTAACCTTTTGGTCGCAGCGCTGCAGGGTTGCGAGTTCGAATTCCGCAAACCGAACAAAAATTTATATCGCCTAAAATAATTAATCCTGGTCTGAATGTGTTTACTTGAGCAATTTTTCTATATAACATTAAAAATATATATTTACAATCAGTGAAATCCAAGTTGAAACAACCCATTTTTATCACTTAAAAATTAGCTATACATACGTAATATTATTTTAATGTTACATCACAGGCAATATCACAGGTAAATATGTCCTTTTTGAAAAATGACTAAAAACTATGAATAAAAACTTAATTTTTTTTGACCAATGTTCTTGACCAATTTTTTTATTAATTTTATTTATAAAAAAAATTGGTCCAATACTGAACATAAGCATCGGCCACAGATTGCCTCATAGTTTCCAGCTGCTATCAGAACATGCTGCTGCCCTCTCCTACTTTCAATTCCCTCTCTAGTTCCAATTTCCTTCTGCACCGCTTACGACACCTACGAGATGTTATATTTTAATAATCCATCATTAAGACATAGGCCTCCCCTTAAACAGTCTTATAAGGGGATATATTCCATAGTTGCCACGCCTGGCAGACGGGTTGGCAACCGCGGTTTTTTATTTTCTTGTTGTTATTAGGATAACGCTGCTGCCCATCTCCTGGTTCTTTCCCTCAATCGCCTCTTACGACACCCACGGGACGATATGGGGTAGTTCTTACATCACCACTAAACGGTCTTCTTAATAACTCCTAAAAAATGAATAACCGGCCAAGTGCAAGTCGAACTCGCGCATGAAGGGTTCCGTACCATCATAATACACGTTCCTAGTAGGGTAGCCCCCTTTAATTTTAATTTAAATTTTTATAATTTATTTTTATAGCGGTAACAGAAATCACATTCTGTAACAGAAATACAAATTTCAACTGTCTACCTATTACGGATCATGATATACATCCCGCTTACAGACAGACGGACGGACGGACGGAGAGCGGAGGCTTAGTAATAGGGTGCCGTCGGTTGCCCTTCGGGTACAGTACCCTTAAAACTATGCTTGCCAACCCACATGCCAAGCATGGCAACTAAGGCAAATATCCCCCCTGTGAGAAAATCTATGGGGTGGTCCATGTTCAGCAGTGTACTATGTTCATCAGTGCTATTTGGCGGAACATTCAGTTGTCTGGTCTTCCTATTATATTGTCCGCCTAGTAGCGCTTCAATTCGTCATCTCATAGAACAATAAATGACTATGTTTTGTTATATAAAACTAGCGTTACGCCTCGGTTTCGCCTGTAGCGAAAATTTATATTAAATATAGTTTAAATTTAAACTTAGGATAGTCAAAGACCATTTATGTTAAAAACAATTCATTTTGCAAAAATATTTAAGTTTATCGGATAAAATATAGCATAAATCTCTACAGACATAGCTCTCTATCTATTCGTAAAGTTTCATCATAATCGGTTCAGATATTTCGAATATTAGGCCGGACAACCAGACAAACAGAGAGATAAAGTTTTTAAAAATGGTTATTTATGTGATGAGCTTAATAGAAGTCAGTTATTTCAATATTACAGACAGACACTACAATTTTATTTATACACTAGCTGTTCCCCGCAAATTCGTCCGCATGAAATTTATTACAATTGCATTTCATGGGTTTTAATTTTTTTGCGTGGAACCCTAATTATTTTTCTAAAATAAAAGAAGCATAAATTACTCCTTATAATTTCAGCTATCTGCCAGTGAAAATCCCGTCAAAATCGGTCCAGCATTAGGACCAAACAGACAGACAGACAGACATTCAATTTCTTTAAATTGTTTTTTTGTTTTAAGTACCTATAATTTCATATGCATTTAGTAAAAGCTCTTATTTTGACGTTACAAACAGACACTTCATTTTTTTTATTTGTATAGTTTATGTATGTATAGATTGAGGGCTGTGAAGCCGTGCTGTAATTTATATTTAGATTTACGTATCTTTATATACTTTTAGCACCCTCATAATGTAGTATAAGCACGCAACGAAGGCGTGCCACGTCTTTACAGGGCGGAAATTAAGGGTGATTGTCGGAATGAGTTTTCGATACAGTCAACGTCTGGATCGAGCGCAAGATGTTCCCGTCTTACCCCGATTTCGACGAGATAGAACTGAAAAGGGGTTCTTACCGGTTCAAACTTACTCCTGTTTATGATGGAAATGCCTGTTTGCGATGATAAGAAGTTAAGGGTTGTGTTCTGTCAAGTTATTTGATTTAGAATAAAGTTATTTAACGGAGGATGTAGAGAGGTTACTTTAATAAACTTTGCATGTTTTATAATTTTTATAAAATTGCATATATAACTACTGATACAATATAAAAACGATTGAAAAGATGAACGATTTATTTAAAAATTCTAATAAACCATTTAGTCCAAGAGGAATCGGCACATGAGTACCGAAAACTATTCCACCTAAATTTTTTATGCGAAACTTCAAATTGTCCTACTGATGATATAAATGCATGTTGCAATGGGGCAACTCGGGGTCATATTGTTTAAAACATTTTTTTTTTCCAATTGCAAGGAATTTTTATTTTCAAACGGGGTAATTTTTTTATATTCTTTGATAAATGCTATTAAAAAGGTTCTATGTCTTTTTAAGATAATTTAATATCTTCGGAGTTATGAATTTTTAAAGGTTTCAATAATCCCAAATTCGGATACTTTTGACCCATTTAAAATACATATTATATACATACCCATTTAAAAAGAATAAAATTTAAAAGATATTTTTTTATAATATATTTTGATGAAATACGAATAAATAGGTCTAACTTACATATTTTAATGAGTCAAATGTATCCGAATTCGGCATTTTTCAAACATTAAAAATTTCATAACTCCGAAAATTAACTTTACAATTTCCTGTAAGAAAAATATTGTTCTGAGGAAGCATAACAAAATGCCTACATAGGCAATGCAGAAGTAATAATGAATGATAATGAGGGTAAACACTTCAATTAAATAAATAAGTATATTTTTTCTAAGAAAGAGAGGTGTTTGAATTTTTCAATAAAAATCGGCATTTTCGTTATACGAGGTAGAGCCATGCTGCAGATATATTAATTGTATAGTTGTAGCAAGAATGAGTCGGCTCGACCGGGGAAGGACCACGGAATACCAGCGTAAAATAGCAGCTTAATGCTGCTGTGTTTCGTATGGCAAGTGTAGAGAAACAGAGACCCTTTTTACTGGAAAAGAGGCATTCCATCTTAGCCCTCACGGCTGACAACGCATCTGCATTTTGAATTCCAGTCCACTTACCATCAGGTGGACTGTGCGCTTGTTGTCACCCTTATCCCATAAAAAAAAAATCTTACTTAAAATTAGCCTACGGGATAAAGGAAAGATTTTATTGAGAAAAAAGGAAGATAAAGTCGTGCTTAACGAGGTGCCGTGGTTTTGTGTGAGCGAAGAAATGAATCACACTGTTTCACTGAAAGCTGTAAAACATGAGTTTGTGACGCAGTAAAATCACTGCGAACAAAATGTTGCGAAATGAACGAAAATATATCACATCAGTTGTTTCCTCAGGGACATATTTTATTGAGAGAGTACTGACGTAAAAATCACAACTACCTGTTACTGCTGTCGTGTTATTGAAAATAATGACATTGCTTCGTTCTTCGTTCGCCGAAATAAGCGAGCATAGGGCTGTCGTCTGTTAATGGTTAAATTAAGATAAGAGAAAGTTAATTTGTAAGTTTCAGGAAATATTAGGTGTTAGATGGTACGCCTCGACCGGGGCAGGACCACGCTTTCACAGAATAGAAGCGTAAAATAGCAGCTTAATGCTGCTGCGTTTCTTATGGTGACTGCAGAGCACCGTAAACTTTTTTACTGGAAACGAGGCATTCGATCATAGTCCTGATGGGTGACAACGCATCTGCATTTTATTCTTAATTGAGAGTAAATGAAGATGTCTATGGGCCGTAGCATCCACTTACCATCAGGTGAACTGTGTACACGTTCTTCAATCTTCTATATATAATAATCTATAAAAAAAAGATATCAAAATTTTGTAATGTTTCATGCGAATTTGGACTGAAAGGTGATTCCAAATAACAAGCGCGAGTATCATCACTTTGTTCATCAACCCTCCTGCCCAGCTTTGTAAGTATGGACAAAACTTTTTAGTAACGGACTATGCCATTCAGTGTACTTTATTCAACATTTGACGGAAGAAGAGGAAGGGATGTTAAAACTACAAAATTATAAGTTACTAGCTGTACGCGGTTACGCGTTGCTGTGAGACAAAAAGTATTTTAAAAAGTATATAAAAACACGCGCGTATTCGAATGTCACGTTATGTAAAAAATTCTAAACGATTGGTTTTCGGAGATTTTTTCGCAAATTTAAATTCTTGGACAAATATTTTTATTTAATGTACTTAGATAATAATAATTAAGCTTGTGGACATCTGTCGAGCTTGTCGCCATCCCGGCTAGTCACAGACATGTCATCACCGGTTATTCGGCGTTTTATAATTATGAGAATATTTGCATGACCCAGTAACCAGAATGGGACTATACCACCATATGACCATATAAGGACTCCGGGCTGCTATTGATAATTTTTTGACACAAAACCCACCAGCTGATTTTGGCCCGACCCGAGATTTGTGCCTCGGCTCACATGATCAGCAGTCGCGTTTATGACCACTAAACAGTTATACTACCGTGATTATGATTAAAATGTAGTATAAATTAATTCGATAGTTTTTATTTCATTAGTTGTAAAGTAATAATCGCAAATTTTCATAAATGTCCTAGAAGCGATTACAATTTTACCAGGCGTGTTGCGAACAATGTAATTTGTAATAAAACTTTATAAATTTTAATTAACTATATTATAATTGTATATATTGTATGTTAATAAAAAATGCAATTACTTAATTTATCCAGCAAACACCACATGATCATATCCTGGACAATTCTGCAGCATTTTCAGATTTATTATTCAATACATGATAGATTTATATCGCAATGTATTATTGCGCCTGCAGTAAAGTCTCGGCTCGACCGGAAAGGGTCACACTCTCTTAGAATATCAGCGTAAAATAGCAGCATGACGCTGCTGTGTTTCTTATGATAAATGACAAAAACAGAGATTCTTTTTCTGGTAATGCGTTCTATTTTAATTCTCAAGGATGACAACGCATCTAGAGGATGAAGGTATGATTATTTTAGTATGAATGTACTTAGGCTATTGCCATGTAACCTTCTTATAACCTGGCTAAACGCCTCGACAGATTTTGTGATTTGTGTTATTTGTATCTTCATAAGTATCATAACGTACATTTAGCTAAAACAATATGTCGCGTTAATAAAAACAATATTATAACACCGATCTACGTTACCTACAGTGATACTCATGATTAATGGTGATTACCGGATGTCCTAAATATCCGAGTCAATCCGTTTTGATTCTCACGGAGCATATACATAGGTGATAAACTGCCGCACTCAGAGACGTTTAATGATATCTTAAGCCGTCACTACGTAAAGACTTAAAAGTTGACTCTCAGATGCACAAATACTCAAACGCTACTCAATTTTAAGACGCTGTTAAATCTGGTGCTGTCTCTTTCACTTTAAGTCAAAGTGAGCGTAACACCACGAGACTTAACGGCATCTTAGAATTGAGTAGCGTTTGAGTATATGGCCAAGAGTGAGTTAATGATTCATTAGTAGGCTTAAGGAACCGTTAACTTTAAGTAACGCTCTACCTCTACTTAACTTTGTAATGAATGATTTTGAAAGGTCAATTTGTGAGGTTATGTGTGTCAGTGCGTGGTTATTTTCAAGGATTTGTTTATTGTGATCAAATTGTGATATATTGAGAAAATGTCAGATTATGAAGAGTTTGTTGGACTATGCAAGAAGATTTAGAGAACCAGGAACAAGACGTTATTTGCGTAATTATTCGAATCCATTTCAGAAGTATACTGTTCAAGAATTTTACTCACGATATCGTTTTACCCCCCAAGTTATAAAAAGTACCATAATGCCAATGTTAGAACCATATTAGAAAAAAAAACTAGCAACAAAGGTCTACTGTTTGCTCCAGAAATAATCATTCTCGTTCGTCGTTCTCGTACGCTCGAAAATCCGATACTACAATAGTACGACGAAGTAATAACGAAAATAACAACAACTAAACACGATACAAAACAATTAACACAAAGGTATGAGAAGTAAGAAAGTTTTTTTGACAATGACATTCACTCATCTGGCATCTGGTGTCGCTTGCCACAATAAATAAATTTGTAATTTCAGTCATTACGATGCTGTGTACGGTTTTAAAATTCTTTTTATATGTTATGTGTTGGACTGAAGTTTTTCCTTATGTGTATTAATATTTTTGTACTGAATTAAGACGAAAAACTATTATTTCCGTAAACCAATTTATTTACAAAGCAACCGTTACGATTTATCGATATCTATCGATATTGCTCAGCACGGCGACACGTGTCCTTAAGTTACTAATTAGCTAATGAATCATTAAATTTAGTATTTGGGACGCATCACTCATTAACGAAGATAATGATAATTTGTTAATTGTTCGTTAGGGTGAATTTAATTAAGCTCTCTGAGTGCGGCAGTAAGTGATGTAGCAAATTAAAATAAACGTAATACATACATACATAACAAACAAACATAGAAACATACATTCCATCTCCAAGTTTCACTCTGTAGCCTCATACGACACCCACGGGATGATATGGGGTAGTGGATATTCTTACAGCGCCATGTAGTGTCAAGCGACGACTTCTGTAGTTTTTTTTTATAGGATAGGGTGACAAACGAGCACACAGTCCACCTGATGGTAAGCGGTTGCTGTGACCCATAGACATCTACATCTATCTTCAATAAAGAATCAAAATGCAGATGCGTTATAACCCGTGAGGACTAAGATGGAATGCTTCTTTTCAAGTAAAAAAGGTCTCCGGTTCTCTACACTGACCATACGAAATACAGCAGTGTTAAGCTGCTATTGTACGCTGGTATTCTGTGAGAGCGTGGTCCTTCCCCGGTCGAGCCGACCTATTCATACTACAACTATACTACTAATATAGCTGCAGCATGGCTCTACCACGTATAGACGGGTGTAGTAGTGAAACGTTTTCTTCTAGATCGAAACCAACCAATGGAACATCTTCTTTATACTATAATCAAATTCATCATTCTTTCTTTTTGGGATTGCAAAATTTCACTGATGGACAAGAGCCTTTTCCATTGTGGAGAAGTTTGATCTCAATTGTCACGCTTAGTAGCCGGATTGACGATCGCAGTGCAGGTAGGACCACGCCCTCACGGAATACTTAAATAATGCTACTGTGTTTCGTATGCTGAGTGGAAAAAACCGGCCGTTTACTGGTAAGGAGGAATTCCATCTTAGTCGTCAGGGGTGACAACACATCTGCATTTTAATTCCTAATCGAGAATAGATGCAATTGTATGCGCATTTACTTACCATCAGGTAGACTGTGTGCTTACTTGTCACCCTTATTCCACAAAAAAGAAAAAACATGTCCTTAGTTATAAACTCGTCCGTGCCAATGTAATTTGTTTTAAATATTATATACAATTTGCTACGGAAGAAGTCAACCAAATTTAATGTTAGAAAATACCTGCATGCAAAGCTATAGAATATTTTAATGACTGAACGCTATTTTAATTAGTTGGTTGCGGTCACCGAAGACCGTTTCAATGCACTAATGAGTGACTTGCAGTGCGTTAATGTTTGGCCTGGTTCGGACCAAATTTGTATTTTTGATTCTATTTTTACGAATTTCGTTTAATCCAAATGTAACTCATGTTAATGCAACTTCAATTAATTTTATTTATTTTATTAGAAATAATCTCCGGTTATTGTCTCTCCTTTACTTAAATAGTCGATCATTATTATACCTTCCGTATCCCAGAAGACAGAGGTCATTATTTTTTCAGCGGACGCAGACATCTTGAAACTCTTGCTTTAGTTTTCCATCTCCGGGCCAAAATGGTGTACCCACGTTTCATCTACGGTTACGAAACGAGCGCAAAAATAATCTGGATCTTCTTCAATTAAATTTAGCTTTGAAATGCTGACGCCCAAAGAAATCAACTCTTACTTTCTATGGGCGTCAGTTAACATTTGAGTAACCCAACGCGTGGCCACCTTTTGAATTTAGGGTATGAGTGAAAATAAACTGAATTGGCCGTAACGAAAGCTTTATCTCAACTAAATAACGGATGGCCGTTGTTGGCCGACCAGAGCGAGTGTCGTCATTGCAGGCGGTTCTGCCTCGTTTGAATTCAGCGCACCAGTATGCCACTGTAGAATAAGATAGAGCATTGTCTGCCAAAGTAGACTGCAGTTCCACAAATACACTTTTTGTAAAAAAAAAATCAGGCAGAAATATTTAATAACCGCACAAAGTTCGAGTTTCTGCATTTTGCATACGAATCGAATTGCCGCGAAATGTGAAGTATGAAAAAGTGGATATAGTTTTTAATTTAGTTTTTTCTGGCCTTGGCTACTAACAAATTTAAGATTCGAAAAAAATAGAACGCATTTCTTTAGCTCATTGATAAGTGTCCTATTTCGAAAACTTATTGGTCAACCTAGATTATCACTATGTGTCACAGATAGCCTGCTGACTCACTGAAGTCCCACACTTTTTCAGAATAGTCAGGTAAAATAAAAGTTAATGGTTTTTCTGCTATGAAAAAAACACGTTACAACACACGCACAGAGTATAGGAGGTTTTCAATGCGACTAACTGCGTAAGTTCTTTTTGTATGTATATGACGCGATTTCGTAATTAGAACCGATTTTGATGATTATTTTGCAATAAATAGTTTTCAGGGTTGGTCCTATATAAATTCCATCCGTGATAAGAATGGCCAAATAGGAGATGCAAATTTTTTATGTATTTATTTGACGACATTGTGATTGTGATATTCAATAATACTTTCAAAATGGTAAAATTATCCATTATTAAAAAGTAAAATCCGACTTCAAAGAACTAAGAATAAAATAATTTATTATTCTGAAGCTTTCCACTATTTTATGTGCAATTACATTATTCATTTATGTCAGCTATTAACTTTTATTAAAATATAATTTTTATTTTAAGCCTTCTACTTGACCAGACGTTTTTCGCGTGTAAAACGAACACTCATTCCATTCGTTAGCAAGTGGATGCTGGTCCATACTTTTATCTATCCTCAATTAAGAATCAAAATGCAGTTGCTATACAAATGTCATCATCTGCAAACTAAGATTGAATGCCTCGTATCCAGTAAAAAGGGTCTCCGGTTCTGTCGGAGTGACGAATTCTCTTACACCGCCACCGCATGGTAATGTACCTAACCAACTATCTGACAGATGAAATTAATGACTAACGTGGTATGACTAACTATTATACGTGGTAGAGCCATGTTGCAGTTATATTATGGTTGTAGCACGAATGGGTGGGCTCGACCGGCGAACGACTACGCCGTATGGGGTGTAGAGAATCGGATCTTTTACTGGATACGAGGCATTCAACATTAGTCCTTAGGGGTTACAACGCATAATATGCATTTTCATTATTAATCGCGGATAGATAAAGATGTCTTTGGGCCACAGCACCCACGGACCATCAGGTGGGATGTGTGCTTGCTTGTCCCATGTATTCTATAAAAAAAAATGTACAACCTTTTACTAGATAATAGGGCTTCTCTTCTAACTAGGAGACTACTTACTTACTGCCTGCACCACTGCTGTGTTACGGTCTGAAAGTTAAAGAGAACCATATAATAAGAGAGTGTGAGGTATTCTGGGCTAGTCTGCAGTGGTTACCACGCATCTGTAGCCTTTTTTGTTTGAATTTGGTTGCAGGCTGCCATGGGTTACAGTAGCCACTAACCGTCAGGTGGACTGTATGTTCGATTTTCACTTCAATTTTACATTCTACTTGCTGAATGGTTAAAGCGGTAATTTAAAAAAAAACCCAACTGCGTTAAAAAGTTTACTCAAAATACCTTCCCCCTCCCTTTTTTTTGTATTGGGAGATGCAATAATTAAGACGAATCTAATGACACCTTATAATATGTTAAAATCCATCAAGCCGTTTTGGTGATATTAATTTAGATATTCTATCATGTAACTTATCAGCATCCTCACAAGATTATTTAAATATTATGGCAGTGCACACTTTAACATAAGGCATTGACCGTCCAACTAGATTCAATACTTGCATTGATCATTTCATGGTCAAAAGTTGTAGCACTTGGAAAAACTATAGTTTTTGAACTGCAAATAACTGATCATTCACCCATAATGCTTTATATAAACAATGCTGGAGTTAGTAAAGATATATTAAAATATAAAAAATAACCGTTAATTAAGAAAGAATCAAAGGAGTACTGTTGGGAGAGCCCTGGCATGATTTGCTAGACACTAGAAACGTAAATACAGCCACTAAGCTTTTCACGGATAAACTTTTTTCATTGGTTTAACAGAACTCACAAATCAAAACGATTACTAAAATGCACCAACCTCTCAAACCATGGGTAAAAAGAGGAGTGGTAAGATCTATCAAAAAAGAGATAAATTACATATGAAAACTAAAAAGTTACCAGATAATGAAGAACTAAAGATTAAATACATAAAAAATAGGAATATGTGTAACAAAAATATTAAAAATCTAAAAAAAAGAATATTGTAAAAATAAATTAATAAAAAAATCAGGGAAATACAAAAGAAACGTGGAAAATTATAAAAGAAGTGTGCAATTTAAATGTCGCAAAGAGGCCTTGTAGCAATTTACTAAACAGAAGCCAAAACCCTAGACAGTCACTGAATGAAGTAAATTCATATTTCACCTATGTCAGCGAAATGCTAGCAATAAATACCCTACAGAAAATGAATACTTCTGATCATGAACTTGCATTATTGGGAAATACAGCTAACCCACCAGTTGGCTCTATGTCCCTTATACCGACTGATCCGGTGGAGGTCAGGAATATGGTTCTCGGACTCAAATTATATAGTGCTCCTGGTTGGGATAATATCACAGCTAACTTACTTAAGAAATTTATAATATTCCGCGCTGATCCCATAGCACATATATGTAACTAACTTTTGCCCGCGACTTCGTCTGCGTGGAGTTCGGTTATATCGCGCCCATGTGTGAAAAAGAGTCTGCTGTTACAAGACACAATTATAACTGGATGTCGCGGGCAAAAGCTGGTAAACTATAAAACTTCTTTATACACCACATTTTTTGCTAATCTATTACTGTGTGCCAAAATTATCAGACTACTGGGCGAGCTTACGCCTGAGCAACCACATAGAATTGACCGCGTGAAAAACAATTTTCTCTCAAGTCTTGTTACATTTGTACATTGGTACAAATACAGTTTCCCCTTGCGCACATCCAGTTATAATTGTGGCTTCCACTATTGCCATGTAACGCTTTTACTTTTAGCCTGGTTCCGTTGCTCAGTTGAGGACGTTTTAAATTTCGAAACAACATAACAGGAGTGCCCACGCGCAGAATAAGCTTATGATGTGGAAGACTCGATGGTTTCAGTGAATTAAGAAATTCGACAGGGTAGTTAATTGCGTCATCTGTGTTGACCACAGAGTCTATTGACGTGTACACCATTTCTTCCCCCTCAAAAGACGTTAACAGTATATCGTTAATTGCCGCTGCTTGGTCGTTTTTCGGGGTTAGTATAGCACGTTCACACAACCATTCCATTGGCTTATCGTGGATATGAGCAATATCTGAGTAAATTTTGGATATTAACTCCTGTAACATAAATACAACTGTGCACAAATTATCAGGGATGGTTATCATTCCGTCATTTATCGGGTACCAGCAGACTCTTTTTCTCCTAAGTGTACCCGCATATTTTTTGAGAGCTTGAGGATTTTAATTAGAGTCCATAAAGTAGATCTCTTCCTCCTTTTGGCACTACTGGTAGAGTTTGTCTAAAATCTCCAGCCAGCAAAACCGTTACTGCACCCATTAACTTTTTATTTCCTCTTATATCTTGTAGAGTTCTGTTTAAAGCCTCTACGCCACCCTTATGAGCCATGGTTATTTCATCCCACACTATTATTTTCGTATGTTTTAATACTTTAGCAAAATTACTTTGTTTCGATATATTATATATATTCAAATGGGATATATATATTCAAATGGGAGTATCAGCTGTTGTTAAATTGAGTGGTAACTTGAAGGTAGCTTGAGCAGTTCATCCACCCTCAAGCAGTGTAGTTGCGATTCCAGAACAAGCCACAGCCAAAGCAATTCCGCGAGTACTTCTTACTTTTGCTAATAGCAAATTTATGAGGAATATTTTGCCTGTTCCACCGGGAGCATCTAAAAAGAATATTCTACACTCATTTGATTTAATTTTTGTGTTAATTTGATTTTAAACTACTTTTTGTTCATTATTCAGTTATCCTTCATTATTTTTAACTGTAATTTCTAAAGATGCTAAGTCGTAACTTGTCTCTTTACGAAACTCTCTATTTTCAAATTTTTGTTCTTTGGTTGGCTGAGGTAACCCATACTCTTTTAGTAGCCGACCACCCAACGCTAATACGGCATCTTCTATTACCGAAAGGCTTTTGTTAAATACCACATCTGTTATATGATCTACATCCACATCTCCCTGTCTTTCTTATTGCCTTTTAAAATCTTCAGATAGGTATTCTTTGAATTTCTCCCAAAAGCTTAAAGGGTCTGATACTTAGCAGAACACGAAAATAATCGTAAAAAGATCCCGAATCATTTGCGGTGATTGGCAAAGTGCTGCATCTTCCATTGCTGCGAACAAATGCTGATCATCTTCAAGCAAGCCGAGAGCTTTGCACGCTGATTGGAACATGGAATATACATGAACATCTACAGTGCTTAACGCTTCAAACGAAATTGGGCCCCAGATCTCATGAAGAAGCATGCGAAGGTGATAGCATTCTGTATTGTTCGGATGCACAGTATAAACCCTGCCCAGAACGTGCTCTTTTTTGACCCCTGGCCAGCATTCAACGTTTGCTCCTCTCTTTCTCCTTTGGAACTTTTTTTTATCCCAAACGTAGTATGCAGGTACTTCTAGGTAGAGCAATGTTTTTGCAAATTTGTCCACTTTACACAAATCTAAAAAGGATAGGAGTGTGGTTGTTGGACGACTATTCGCTCTTTCACTCAGATTTTGCTCATTAAAATAAACCCTTTGCCCGTTTTCCAAATGAACAGCGAGGTGGACTACGGGAGGGAAACGCTCATGAATGGGAAATTCAAATGTGGCGGCGCTGTCGTCGCACCACAAGCGAAAATACATCGAAGCCAAAACCGCGCTATCAAAGTTCCGAAGCAAAAACAGTATATATAGAATAGCTCTGAACTACCACTCGGAGCGTTGGCCGCTCCCCGGGCCGCACTCCTTGCCCGGCGGGAGATCTCCCCTTTTCCTTCCACGGCTACAGTGGTTACGACCCGACGTGATATGAACAACGCAACCAACAACCTTCGGAAACTACAACTTCAAATCCTCCTCATTGTTCTCAAGTATCCCAATCATTCGCTCCCGAGCAAATATTCAGTCTTCACATCCTGCAAGCTATCTAGCTTTACAAAGGTTCATCGCAGCACTATAATAATGCTTCCTGCTCCGAACTACCACTCGGAGCGCTGGCCGCTCCCCGGGCAGCACACCTTGCCCGGCGGGAGATCTCCCCTTTTCCTTCCACTGCCACACAAGGATTCGCCATACTGCCTCTGATGAACTTATATATCTTCCACTAGTGTAGGTTTTAACTTCATCCTTCTCATTCTCTAAAGCAAACAATGCCTGGTCTGAACCTTTATTTACGTATTTACAGACGTATTTTATTGATTTCACCGAATGAAAATATTCCACATTTAAGTGAGCGTTAAATGTTTTTAATAATACTGGATTACAAGGGACTAACCAGCGATTATCTATGGTTATGTCTTTGTTATCAACAGAGAACCCACCATCATCAGTAAACGTCTCTTGTACTGCGGATAACCGTCTTCACCAGTTTGAGTTTCCTTAAAAGAGCTCTGGGGTATTGTTTACTGCATGTTATCTTTCATACATGGTGACTTTCGATTTAAAGTTCCAGGTGGAGCATGTATCATTATACATTTAACGATTTCGTGAAGCTTTGGGTCACGTTTGGGATCAGGTGTTTCAGCACAAATTATATTGTCGATTTCGTAATCAGCGACCCGATAAACCATAAAAAACGATACCCATGTTGATTTTCAGAATTTATCACCCCTTTTCCACCTTTTAGGGGTTGAATTCTGAAAGAGCCTGAAACACTTGCTTACTCATTAATTGATAGGAGTACCCCTGTAAGTGTCGAATAAAATACTTTAACTAATGTTGTTTCCCCATACAAACTTTCACCCCTTTTTCATCCCCTTTGGGGTTGAATTTTCAAAAACTCTAGGACACGTCATTTTTTGTTTCTTATTGTTAACCTAATAGCAAAGTTTCAGGCTTCTAGATCTAAAAATGACGGACTTCCATACTAGCTTTTAACCCCTTTTTAACCACCATAGGGGGCGTGCCTACGTTATTACAACTATCTGTATGGCAAATTTCAGCGAAATCCGTTTAGTAGTTTCAGCTGTGCGTTTATAGATGAGTCAGTCAGTTTTGCCTTTTATATATATAGATTTGAGTCTTGAAACAGGCATTTTTACCGCAGCTTTCAAAAAAGCTATTGTGTGTCCTATTTATAAAGCAGGTGATCCCCATAATCCTACAAATTATAGACCAGTCTCTCTTCTTTCTACTCTGTCTAAGGTGTTAGAAAAGTTAGTTAAATATAGGCTCTTGCGATATCTTGAGCTTAATAAGCTACTGAGTGAAAATCAATTTGGATTTAGAGAAGGTAAGTCAACCGAAGGCGCAGTTCTGACGCTAACTAGAAAAATCTCTACATACCTTGATGGTGGGAACAAGTGCATGAGTGTCTTTCTGGATCTCCAGAAGGCTTTCAATACCGTTTAGATCCCTATCTTATTGACTAAATTGGAGAATTTGGGGATCAGGGCTATAGCTCGTGACTGGTTCGCAGATTATCTAGTCGGAAGATCACAACGTGTACGGGTCGAAGGACATGAGAGTGATAGTGCAGGATGTAACTACGGCGTTCCACAGAGCAGTGTACTGGGGCCTCCTCTCTTCCTTTTATATATAAATGATCTATGTAAAATTAATTTTCCTAATCTTGACTTGCTCATGTTTGCAGAAGATACTGTTTTACTCGTCCATGATAAAAATTGGCAAAAGTGTCGAACCTTGCAGAAGATTGTCTCTCTATAGTGACGCAATGGCAAGAAAATAACCTTTTATCCCTCAATACCAACAAAACAAAGTTCATGTGCTATATCAAGACAACAACAGGAGGACCTGACACCGACATTAGAATTAAAATTCACACATATCCACGCAATCGTAGCAGTCGACCTGACGAGTGTGACTGTTCCTTTTTGTCGCGTGTACATTCTATAAAGTACCTAGGGGTCGAAATTGATGACAAAATAAATTGGAAAATGCATATAATGTCTTTGTCTACAAGATTGAGAAAACTCATTTATGTTTTTAAAACTCTAAGAACACTTGTTGACTATAAATTAGCATTACAAACATATAAAGCCTTGGATGAATGCATTATTAGATACTGTATCTGTGCATGGGGCACCGCAGCAAAATCCTATTTGATCACTGTAGAATGTGCACGACGTGCAGTATTGAAAGTGTTATACTCCTTACCCTACAGGCACCCTACAACAGATATCTATGATAAAGCAAACGTTCTTAGTGTTAGAAAGTTATAAAAAAAATTGTTCCTTTCCTGCCTAAATCATCTGCAAGGCTTGACCGTTATCCTATTCCCAAAATAAAAAACAAGATTCGCCCAGAAGCAGTTTGATGTTATTGTTCCACACCTATATAACAGACTTAATAAGAAATATAATGTAAAAGACTGCAATAATAACGTTATTAAGGAGCATATATTTTTATGGCTTAAAAAACTTGATTATGAAGATGTAGAAAAAATGTTAACTGTTTTTTATTACTGACACACACACACACACACACACACACACACACAGAGAGAGAGAGAGAGAGAGAGAGAGAGAGATGCGCTAGTGAGTAGCCCTTTCTTTATTAACTTTGTTTTCTTGTTTTAAGTAGATCTATTTAATAACTTATAATGTTATGTTAAGACATAAATTAATAATGCAATATTACGGGAGAAGCCACTGGCTCCTGAAACACAGTTTTACACTAGTTTGGCATCCTATGGATTCAATGAAACATTTATTGTAATATTTTCATGTCAAAATAGTTTTTGTATTTGTATTTATTTGTATTTGTTTAGGCTACAGAGCGTGCCAAAGAAATACACATATACAGGGTTACTTTTCAAAGAGTAGCCAAATTTTGAACTTAAGTTTTTATTAGAGTATTTAGATAAATAATAACACTATTATGTATTTTATATTTATCTAGCTTCAAAGTATATTTTATATTTTATGTATATAAGCACTGTCCTCGTCAATTTTGCAGTGCCTGAAAAGGGTGTCTAAGTTGAAAGCACATTTTTAATTTAAGACCAATTATGTTTTTTTTTATCGAATAAGGGTGACAAACGAGCACACAGTCCACCTGATGGTAAGTGACTTCCGCCGCCCGTGAACAACTGCAACACCAGGGGAACCAGGGGAATTGCAGATGCGTTGCCGGCCTTTTTAAAAGGAGTAGGTCTTTTCTTGAAGGTCCCTAAGTCGTATGGGTCCGGAAAAATCACTGCTGGTAATCGATTCCACAAGGACGTTGTGCGAGGAAGAAAACATGTTCTAAATCGCACAGTGGTGGACCGCCAATCATCCAGATGGTGTGGATGGTATAGGGAGTTCTGCCGCGATGTGCGTTCGTGAAATTTGGCAGCTTGGATTAATCCAAACAATTCACTCGGAAAGGACTCGGTCGTCGACAATTCAAGCCGCTCTGCGCTGGATGCGGTCAAGTAGAAGGAGCTGGAACTGGGGAGCCCCAGCCCAGAGATGGGAACAGTACTCCATGTGAGGCCGAACCTGCGCCTTGTAAAGTTGCAGGCTTTGGGCCGGCATGAAATACTGTCCCGCTCTGCTGAGCACGCCAAGCTTTTTAGGGGCTAATTTGGCCTTCTTTTCCAAGTGACCACGAAACTGCACTGCGATATGTCAACGCCGAGGATTCCGATACTGGCTGAGGCAACAAGGGGAGTGCCTTGAAACTGAGGAGATATGACAAAGGGGTTCTTTTTATCAGTAAACGCGTAAACTTGTGTCTACTGAGGATAAAACTGGACTAAATTTAGTCGCCCACAATCCGAGACTTTGTTCAGCAAAGACTCGACTTCAGGCACAAGTTTTTTCCGGTACTCGGCGACGTTTTCCCGAGAAATATTGGCACGGCCGGTGTATAGAGCATCACCAGTGCTGTCATCCGTATAGCAATGAATGTTACCGGTTTGCAACATATCATTGATATTGTAACGACACCCACCCCCTCTTCTTGTTCTTTATTTGTATTTCTTTGGAATCTATATCCATAAGATATTAAAATATATCAAATTTACGTGACCAGTATATTAACCATATATTCATCTTTCTAAAGGTTTAAATATAGGCCGTTTAATAAATTTATGGCGTGATTGTCTTAGTTAGGACCTTTATTTTCGTTGTGTTTGTTTAGTAACTTAGTTCTATTAGGTGTCTTTTGGAAGAATAAATATTCACTAGAGCAGCCGAAAGCTGTTGGTAGTGTCTTATAAGCTAAAGAACCCCGTTATTGAAAACAGAGCTCAAAAAAAAAAGATTAAGATCATTTAATCGTCGCTATTCCACTCGTATCAGGTTCACAACAGTCATTTCCTTATTAATTAATCCCTTTCCGCTTGGAAAAGGCTCACAATATTTGTATAAAATAGCAGATTCAAGGGCTTCGCTCTCCCTCATTTTAAATAAAAAATGAGGGAGGCACACGGCTCCACACACGCAGTGTGCGGTGAGCGCCAACCAATCAACGCGCTCCCCTTGGTAGTGCGTAAGCACAAACATTGACCGAAGTCGCGCATGTCAATGCGTGCAAACGCCATACAGAATACGATCAAATCCAGCCACAGTAAATGTACGTCACACGGGTTAGGCAACAATAGGCACGCTGGCCATAAAAAGCCTTCCGTGAGCGCCACCACCTGCCAGACCGCCGTTCCTGCAGACTTGATGTAAGTGTAAGGCATCACCACCAATTGCATGATCAGCACGGCCTATTGGCCGCAGAGCGTGTCATGAGTCTACCGCTCACCTCAAGGGAATGGGGTCCCACGTTGACCCCATTCTCTTGAGATGAGCGGACTCAGATTCTCCCTACAGCTACCACCCGCATGAGGTCTACACATATGCTCCACCAACCAATACAATGGCAAATATAGCCAATAGGCAGTTCTAAGATATAAGTAATAATTCGCCATCAGAAAGGGTTTGTGTCACTGACGTTGAGTTTATGCATTTTTCGATCATGTTTGTCTTACCCACCAACAAGTCGCCTTCAATAATTCAAAGGTGGGAACTTTACTGAGATATATTATTATGTTGTTATATAAAACATCATGGAGGTCAGACAGTCTGCAGCCCCGTAATGAAGGGACCCGACTTGGGCAAAACTACTTAGGTAGTGAGTCAAACCAAGATGCAGACAGCGCCATTGAGAATAACCATAACAGCCAAACAACCATCGCAGAGACGCGATGCTGCAGAACGCAACAAGCATCAATACGACTATCGCTGGCTTAGACCATCCCAAGGTCCCCCATACAATCCCAGCAGACATCACCACCCGCATACCTCCATCGACCAGAACTCAGAAATCAGGCGCAGCACACCCGCAGATCCATCACAAGACGCAATACCGCAAGTAGCAGTAAGTATCAATGCAACTATCATACGGATGGCGCCCAACAAACCCACATGATCCCTATCGTCTTAGGTAACAAAATTGATAATGTTGTTAATTAAAAATACCACCAACGTATCATAGTAACACGCTACTAAGACGTCAGTAACCAAAACTCCACGTATCATAACGCTATTGCACTAAGACATGGAGTTAAGTATGCTTGCTGCACTTAAAAGTACTACCAAACACACTCACCTAATCCGAAAGATAGCCGACGTATCATAACGCTATGCGCTAAGATGCCGCCCACAAACGGTAGGGGTGTGCGATGTCCACGGGCAAGTCGTATTGCTACAACAAACCCGCTTACCACCGCAACTAAGATGATATGTCTAGGACACATCGGTTAGCGAGTCCAAGTTTACCTCGGTCTCGGACGCTGTGAAGCAATCTACACGCCACTATAATAATCCTTTTCAAGTCCCATTTCTTTCAATAAAATGCTTTTACATATTTGAAACCTTCCACATATTCGCTTTATTACATAGACCATACTATTATATGTCTTATACATATGGGACTTCAAGTCATAACTCTGCAATGATAATACGTATACATCATAGAGACCATATATATTAATGTTTTGTATCATAGACCTTACTACCATAAGTCCCTAATATAGGACTAGTCATTGTGCAACAATACTAGTAGCAGTCGATCAGCGGACCACCCCATATATATATATGTACACCCATGGATATGTGTCTACGGCTACGCCCTTCATATAAGCAATCGTTACAGGAACACCCACATTAACTGAGAAAATCTTTGACCCATTTTTATCAATTATATTGCAAATGTTATTTATCTTTATTATTGCAATATAAATGACTTTTACTTGTATTATTTAATACATTTTGAATATTTTAAGCAGAATTTTGATATATTTAGAGTTATAAACGACAATTTTATGCGTTTACTATACTATTAGGTCCTTACATATGAAATTGGCGTTTTGTACGGGAGAAATATAAAGTCAATTTTTTTTTGGAAAATATATTTAATTAATCAAAGTATGCACCGTTGTTATCTATGCACTTTTGCCATCTCATAGGTAGTTCATTGATCCCTTTACTAAAAAAACCATGGGGGCGAGAATCAATAAACTCTTTGAAGGTGGTTTGGTCTGCCGCATCGGAGTTGATTTTTTTTCCTTGTAAGAAGTTGTCCAAATTCCGGAAAAAAATGGTAATCTGTTGGAGCAAGGTCCGGGGAGTATTGTGGATGTCGCAGACATTCCAATTGTAGCTCATCTAACTTAGTGGTTGTTTGTTGTGCAGTGTGTGGTCTTGCGTTGTCTTGAAGCAGCAGTGGCCTAGAGCGATTGACCAATCTTGGTTGTTTAGCAGCTAGTTCTTCCTTCATGGTTTGCAGTTGCTGATAATAGATATCTGCCGTAATCGTTTGGCCAGATTTTAGAAAGCTGTAGTGAACGACACGGGCGCTAGTCCACCAAACACTCACCAGTACCTTTTTCTGAGTCAATTTTCGTTTAGGGCAGGATTTGTCTGGGTCTCCAGGGTTCAGCCATTGCGACGAGCGCTTCCGATTATCGTACAGTATCCACTTTTCATCACAAGTAATGATTCGATTTAAAATCCCTTCATTATTGTGTCGGTTGAGCAAAGTAACACAGCAGTCGACGCGTGTTTGCAAGTTCGATTCACTAAATTCATGAGGTACTCATCGTTCAAGTTTTTTTACTTTCCCCATTTGCTTCAAGTGGATTAATATAGTTTTATCACTTACCCCGAAGCCTACAGCTATCTCTGAAGTGCTTTGTGATGGATCCGCTTCCACAATAGCCTTTAATTCTTCATTTTCCACTTTGGTCTCCGGCCGTCCACGGGGTTGGTTCTGAAGGTCGAAATTTCCAGAACGAAAACGTTGAAACCAAAAACGTACCGTGCTTTCTTTTACGACACCAGCGCCGTACACATCATTAATCCTTTGAGCTGTTTCTGCAGCACTGGTGCCACGGTAGAAGTCGTACTCGTAAATATACCGATATATCATGTTTTCCATTGTGCGGTAATAAGCGAAGCCAAAGAATAAAATAATGAGGAAAAAACAAATGAATGACTGTTATCAAAACTCTAATGTACCAGCTAAATGAATTTATAAATTTGAATTTGGAATTTTTAACCAAAGAGGAGATATTTCAGATCAAAGTGGTCAGTACGACAAAACGCTAATTTCATATGTAAGGACCTAATATAATATTCAATAATCGAAATGAATATATTTGAGCTTTATGCTTATTAATGCATTTTTAATTATTTAAAATATAATTTCTATGACATTTTTAAATGTCTTTATATTGAATTTAATTATTATTTATTAATAATAATTATTAGGCGTCACAATATGCAGAAGAAACAGCGTTGGTGATAGCACGCAGCCTTGTGGAACACCAGCGTTAATAGTCTTGTAGTCGGAGCATGCACCGTCTACAACGACCTTGATGCTCCGATCTGCAAGAAAACTGGTAATCCAATTGCACAATTTCTCGGGAAGCCCATAGGAAGGGAGCTTCGAAAGAAGCGCTTTGTGCCAAACCCGATCGAAGGCCTTCGCAATGTCCAAACTAACGGCCAATGCCTCCCACTTGGACTCGTCAGGTAGACCAGAAGATCACCATCTGATCGAACCCGACGAAAACCGTATTGGCGGTCACTAATCAACTGGTGATCCTCAAGGTACCTCATGAGCTGGCAGTTGATAATGGATTCCATTATTTTGGAGAACAAGGAGGTGATGGCGATAGGCCTGTAGTAGGACGGGTCTGAGTGGTCGCCTTTTTTAGGGATCGGGTGGACAAAAGCTGTCTTCCATGATTTCGGGACTACGCCTAGGGAGTATAAGTACCGGAAAAGACGCGTTAGAACCGGTGCCAACTCCGGAGCACACGTCCTCAGCACAAATGGCGGGATTCCGTCATACCCACTAGACTTGTGGATGTCCAGGGAGAGGAGTGATTTGCGAACCGAGCGCTGTGAGAACCACACATCCGGCATGGAGCACTCACACCGCGGGATGTTCGGCGGTGTGTTCCCCCCGTCATCAAGAGTCGAGTTGGACGCAAAAAGGGAGCCTAAAAGGTCGGCTTTCTCTTTTGTGGCGTGGGCGTGGGCCAGTGAATCGTCCTCCCTGTGCAGAGATGGTAGTGATGGCTTACAGAAATTACCTTGGATAGCCTTGGCGAGAGACCAGAATGCACGGGTTCCCGAAGGAAGGCGAACTAGTTTCTCGCCAATTCTGCCTATGTGCTCTGACTTTGCCTTGGCAATAACTCTTTTGAAGGACCTGGAGGCTAAATTATACTTCTTTTTAAACATGCTGGTGTTTACATCACAATCCGCCGAAGCCTCAGCCCAGGCCTGATAACACTCCTGCTTACTGAGTAATGCAGTCTTACAGGAGCGACCAAACCAAGGCTGAGATCTGCCTCCGATGGGTACCACAGATGATGGAATAAATAGTTCCATTCCCTGTAGCACCACATCAGTGACAGAGTCAGCAATAGCGCTGGGATCATCCTGCGAGAAGCAAACCCGCCCCCATGGGTAGGATGCAAAGAAAGACCGCATTCCGTCTCAATCCGCCGATCTGTAATGCCAAGCACGGCGGCAACCTGCAGAACGCAACCGCGAGGGGAGCGTGAGTGGCACTACACTCCAGATCAGACAATGGTCCGAAGAGCCGAGAGGGGCATCGACGGAAACCTGATATCCGTCCAGATGAGAGGTCAGCAGAATGTCGAACAGGGAAGGTGTATGATCCTCCACATCTGAAATCCGCGTAGGCGAAGTAACCAGTTGTGTCAGATCACATGCCAAGGCAAAGTCATAAACAGATCTCCCCGCATGATCAGTTAAACGTGAACCGAGCAATTTGGCGTGGTGGGCGTTAAAATCGCCAAGGATCACGATCTCTGCGGATGGGACCTGTTGTAGCAAGGAATCTGTGGCCATTTGTACGTAATCAATGAGTCGGTCTGTTTCGGCATTACCACTATGGGACCTATAGAGGCACCCGTAGACGCGCGGATGGTCGTTGCTGTCTACGCGTAGCCAAAGGATGGACAGGTCCAAACCTTCAAGACTGTCGAGGCGTCGAGAACAGATGTCCTCTCTGACTTATACGCCAATTCCAGCCCGAGGCACAAAGGAGTGTTCCAATTTGTACCCCGGGTAGGAGAGATACGAAGTATCAGCCGGAGAGGACACCTGCGTCAGAAAGAGCAAGGCCGGCTTCGCTGTCTCGAGATGGTAGTGGACGGCGTTTTCTGGGCATCCGGTCACCTGCACTCATCAGATGAAACGCAACGAAACTTCAAGCCGGTATTGTGTGAGGTCGTGGTACCAACCCGGCTCGAGTCAGCCCATACGTGCAACAACAAAAGCTGCCGCGTGGTTCTACCACCGTTAATGTGAATGTGATTTATGAACAACAACGTTTTTGCCTACTGATCGACCCTTACGAATGTGTGTGTGTGCAATAAAATGAGTTAAAATAATGCATTACCATGTATTTTGAATTTAATTGATAAAAAGTTGAGATTTATTGAGATTTTTTTAGTTAATTTTTCTTCACCATTTGCCTATATTACTTATTTCGAACCTTCTCTGCAAATTTGGCCTTGGAAAACTCTTGGAAAACATTATCCTCCTTTTGAGGCAATAGGGTAAAAAGTTGCCGAAATTGTTTTATAAGCAAATTACGTTGTTTATTAAACAAATTATTTAATTCAGCCCAAGTAGAAAAAGTTTTTCTTTACATCCATCAAGAGGCAGTTAACGAGATCGTTATGAATTTAGTTAGATAATCTGCGAAGCTATTAACCACGAAGAGGCAATTTCTTGAATCGTTGGAAGACAATATAGGGAGTGTAAACAATCAGTAGAGCAGTTCATTTATAATCAAGCGCATATATCAAGGCAGAGGTCTTGGACTGTAATTTTTCAATGTTTTCTTTCTATAAGTCAATGTTTCTTTGATATAATTTATGATTTAAACATTGACTTATATATTATTAGCGTATTTAAACAATTTGCACGGTTCGGGAATCCTATAGATAGTACATATTAATTAAAGATAATATGTGGAATGTTTTATGGTAGAAAAGAATCGTGACATTTTCATGATTTTTAATTTCCTCTAATGAGAAAATATGCAAGTCATAATTAATTAAGATTTTGTGTAGAATTTTAATATATTCTAGCAGCGATGCACTATTTTTATACGTTTTTGAACCTCTGTTATTCTACTTAAACGTAATGCGCAAAAAAATATTTTATATAAGTGGAAAATACTGACTGGTTGGAAGACAAAAAGGCGTACCATAATAATAGGCTCCATAAAACTCAAAAATATGACATTAAATCGTTTTATAAACGTATACTTTGCAGAGATTGCATAATGACGCCGTGTTTTATTACCTATATTTATTGTGATATTACCCTCACTTACCTTATTATTAATTCATGTTGAGAACCATTTTTCAAAGTCCTTTTTGGTTTTTATCTTATGAAAAAATAAACAAAACGGAACAAAGAACATCAAAAAGATCTTTGAGATTACGGTACGTTGTATTTTTAATATTAAAAATACTAACATCGAGATAAGTAAACTATAATTACTAATAATGTAACCTATAAATACTAATCGAGTTTATACTAAAATTTCACTGATTTAGTACCAATTCTGTCGCAAGTTGCAAGGTATACCTACACACCGTACTACAAGAGTTATTTATCTAGCTGTCATCCGCTTCCCGGGGCGTAAATGTGGTGTAAATGAAACATTGGTATGTAACGGTATCATATGTCCCATTTGACGACATACTCAGCTTCTATATCAAATTTCGTAAGATAAATCGTCCAGCTGTTCAAGCTTGATTTAAAGACATAAATATTTTTAAAATTATAATATTAGCAAGACACAGGAATTTTTGACGTACCTGGTTTTCCTATAGAATAATAAAATAGTCATATTTGCTACAAGATTCTGTGCAACATTACTGTAATTTTGCATAAATTTAGTCTTCTGACATTAAAAAAAATTCTAAACATTTTTTTTAATCAGTTATTGTTAACATTTTTATAGAATGATGGTGACAACCGAGCACACAGTCTACATGATGGTAAGTGGATCCTATGGCCCATAGACACCTATATCTATGAATTTCGCTTTTCCAGTAATATGGGTATCTAGTTCTCCATACTCAACATACGAAACGCAACAGGCTACTATTTTACGCACGGTACGTTACGGTTACGGTATTCTGTGAGAGCGTGGTCCTTGCCCGGTTGAGCCGACCCGTTCGTGCTACAACCATATACCTACCTGCCTGTAGCGTGGCTCTACCACGTATATACGTATTGAACTATGGGATTTATTTGAGAGTTATATAGCAATTATCCCACCAAGCTACTCCATCCAGGGCGCATTGACGGGCTGCGGATATCCGTCACGTGGTAAATACATAAAAATTTCAATTTGCAATTAACAATTGCATTGGTGCTGACGGAGATCGTACACGGGTCACTCGCGTACCGTGAAATTTATAGCGGGAGTTTAGCTAAACTACTACGGCTTGTAGGTCTATACGAAAAGAATAATAATAATTATCTAAAAATAATTAAAGATATTTAAAAAAAATCTAACAATGCTATTAACATTTCTAATATTCCCGACAACCACTTCTGGTAACCTTAAAATGCTTGAGTTAGGAGTGGTTCACGATAGTAGTCGAATGGCGGCTTCGAACCCACGACCTTTGAGTTTGCCATCCGCACCCTAGCATTAGGCTACTGTTGCTTAAATTTAAATTAAATTAATTAAAGATATGTGGCTAAGGGTTTGTGGCACTCGTTGGGAGGTCTATGTTAAGCAGTGCGCTTGTGATGGGCTGTAATGGTCATCATTATAATGATATTGATAAACACAAGATAATTTTATGGTATTATAATAATTTTAATGTATAAATATGCCACACAAAATCATTTATGTCAAATCGTTATCGGTATTCATGCGCCGATCTTGATATTGATGCCATTATAGTCTAAATGTCACAGCAATTGATTTCAATTGTTTTGTCATAGATAAAGCAACGCCTCTATTGTATTTATAGTTTAAAAATGAGATAATATTTCTATTTAATTCTTTCGTTCAAAAAAATTAAGTAAAGTTATAACATATGTATATGTCCCACAGCTGGGCATAGGTCATTTGTAAGAGTTACTGTTACAGCTTATCAAAGTCCACTGCTGAAATTAGTACCCGCCCATAGATTTCCTCATAGGGGGCATATTTGCCATAGTTGCCAAGCTTGGCAAGCGAGCTGGCAACCGTATTTTATTTTTATTTTTAGTATTTATTAGGATGACGCTGCTGCCCATCTCCTGATTTGTTTTCCTTTGTGGCCTCTTACTTCTGTGACTTTATTAGGCTGTAACGGTAACGGGAACGGTGCATTACTAGGTGTCGTTAGAGGCGACAGAGGTAAACTTAACCAGGTAATGGGCAGCAGCATCTTCCTGATCACAAGTAAATTAAAAAAAATGGCGGCTGCAAAGTGCCAACCCGCTTGTCAAGCGTGGCAACTATGGGAAATATTACCCCAATGAAGAATCTATGGGGAAGCCTATATTCAGCAGCGGACTTTTGATAGGCTACAATAATTCCACTCACTATCAATTGATCTGTCAACTGGTTGTGACCCTTCTCTTGTAAAAACGAGTGCTTAAAACGAAGTAAACAGCGGAAATGTTTCATTTAATACAACCATTTGAATTTTACTATAGTCCACATACAAATGTCTGTCCAGTGGTCAAGACAAATATCATATATTTACATAAGTCTAAATTGCTTAACTTCAGAGTTGAATCTGCTGGCTGTAATTGTTCTTTGACTAAGGCTCGTTATCAAATAAAGCACTGCAAACCGCATCGCTTGCCTGATGAATTCTAAAATACATTCACTAAATAAGAGTAACACTATTTTATACAGAATTATTTACTACAAAATTAGGTAGATAAAAGTTTCGTTATACATGCTGCTATGTATGAAAGTGGGCATAAAATGCTATTCAGTGAATTTGGTCATCTGTATGAACACATGTAAACAAAGAGTTGTCGAGTCTTTGGTCAGATTAACTAACAGTAACAAGAAAAAAAATTAACCACGTGTTACATCCAGTGTACTCGTACTGGCTTGCCTTCCTTACGTTTCTATCGCATCCTACGTTCCCATTATATGCAAAACAAAACTTATGGCGCCATCTGTTGGCCTACAACAAAAGCATCTGTAAAAGGAATCGACGCGATCGATACCTACATGTAATCACGAATCAAGACGAACTGCATCGGTAATGGCTGTGCTTGTCTAAACCTTCCAAGATAAAATCAATGTAATTAACTGTTAGTGAGTCTGCCGGGTCGACCCAAAACATCTGATGTCATAATTATTAACGGCTGAGGTGTACTCCAAGGCCAACTGTGCTTCCTAATTAATGTGATAATAGCAACTTTTTGCAATTTAAACGGCCATGTCAATGATCACCTCCGGTGGAGAAATTCAGATAATAATTATTGTTGCACAATATTATGAATTTTAAGAGAATTTATATTTGTAAATATAATGTGCATAGTAGTAGTAACCTAGGTAATAAAAATTACATTTAATAAATAATTACGTGTACATAAGAATTCATGTACATAAAAAAATAACATATTTTGACTTTATAAGTGACCATCCCTGAATTATAAAAAAATAATTAACAACGCCATTTTTACAATTGACATAAATATCGCGTAACATACATACTCGTAATATAAACGTGTTAGAGCCATGCAGCAGCTATATTAATTGTATAGTTGTAGCATGAATGGGTCGGCCCGACCAGGAAAGGGCCACGCTCTCACAGAATACCAGCGTAAAATAGCAGCTTAATGCTGCTCTGTTTCGTGTGGTGAGTGTAGAGAACCGGAGAACCTTTTACTGGAAAAGAGGCATTCATCTTAGTTCTCACGGCTGACAACGCATCTGTAGTTTGATTTGCAAACGAGTATAGATGTAGATGTCTATGGGCCACAGCAACCACTTAACATCAGGTGGATTGTATGCTCGCTCGTCACCCTTATCCTATAAAAACGCATACAGTCCAATTGTAAACCTCCTCCTTTTTTGAAGTCGGCTAAATACAATGCAACTAAAATCTTTTTTTTTGATAAAATAGAAACAAAAACATCATGGTTTACCTTTATAATTTTTAGGTTTACCTTTTATTTTTGTCACGTGGTAGAGCCATGCTGCAGCTATATTGTGGTTGTAGCACGATTGGGTCGGCTCGTCCGGGGTCCACGCTCTCGCAGAATAGCAGCTTAATGCTGCTGTGTTTCGTATGGTGAGTGTAGAGAACCGGAGATCCTTTTTACTGGGAATGAGGCATTCTATTTCAGTCTTCAAGGGTGACAACGCATCTGCATTTTGATTCTTAATTGAGGATAAATGTAGATGTCTATGGGCCACAGCATCCACTTACCATGAGGTCGACTGTGTGCTCGTTTGACACCCTTGTTCTATATAAAAATATTCAAATAAACTTAAGGTATTCGACTCTAGACCGTGAATCTTGTTCTAACGTTCTCAAAATTCATATCCCACAGCAGAGCACCAATTTCTTTAATTATTCATTTAGAGTTCAGGCAATACTCCTCTGCAACGCTCTGCCTATTGATATAAGACTAGCACCGATTGAGCATACGTTTAAATAACTGGTTTGGTAACATTATCTAGAGTGAAACAACTTCTGACCTTTATTTTTGTTTTGTTTTGTATATTATATATGCAATATATATAATATATTAATGTTTATCTATTTGTATTATATGAATATTAGTATTAATGCATATATTACATTGTATGTTTGTAAACATATTCCGTTTTGTTACCATACTTGGTTTATTGATAGTCTTGGATTTAATCTATGGTTTAAGAATAGTCCTTCTAACTAAAAGAAGTCCCTTAGCCCCGGCGCCATAATTTTTGCTGTCAAATACCATACTTTATATTTTAGTTCACATATTTCAGATACTCTAATTATAATATTTATGAAAAAGATTCTAGTTTAAATCTGAGACTTTATTAAAAAATTGTGTACGTAATTGTTTTACTTATTTTAGTAGTATTTTTAACACCTTTTTTCTTTAATTCTCCTATGGTTGATGGGTAGAGAACGCCTTAAGTCATTAAGTCCAGCCATTGTAACCCATAGTTTAAGGTGTATTATAACAAAAACTTATAAATAACTTGGAAAACATAAGCAAAATAAATAAAAAGCTCACTGTAAATCGCTGAATGGAGAATGAAAATAATCCCAGTGCGCTTCGAACCTGATCCCGACACCTGTCACTCTCAAGATTGTGAGATTATACCAACTGAGTCGCTCCAGGGTTTTGTACATTGAACTCCTCAACTCCCGCTTAAATCGAGCACAGGGTTTTAGCGCTTTCAGATAAGAGCACACTCGTACGTAAATATCTCGGCTAAAATGTCCTTCCTTCCAGGGCACTGGGCCGATTTATTTTTTGACAAGGATCTCAAATCTTAACTCTTGAATTGGGAGTATTGTTTTGTACTTGTAAATATGAATGCTTCAGTCTACGAGTATGTAGCGATTTAAGATAAGAATTTTGTAATAAAAAAATACATTTAGCATTGGGTTTTCAATTCGAAAAACTTACAAGGGAAGTTTGTCTCTGTATGTCTATTTATATAAGCAACAGTCGCCTAAAAGTTAAGGATAAAATTTACCTATTCTGTGTAGCGATTTAAGATAAGAATTTTGTAATAAAAAAATACATTTAGCAATTGGGTTTTGAATTCGAAAAACTTACAAGGGAAGTTTGTCTCTGTATGTCTATTTATATAAGCAACAGTCGCCTAAAAGTTAAGGATAAAATTTACCTATTTTATAAAAAACATTATGTTTTATTAGAATTACTTATGTCAATATAAAGTTACATATTGTATTCTTGTTTATTTACACAGGTAAATTTCGCGACAAGCTTTTGTATCATATAAATTGTGTAATGTAATAAATTGGGCTTGATTTAATTTAAAGTTTATTTTCTTCTTTTTAGAATATTTAATAAAAGCTTGTTTTTAAAAATATTTTTTTCTACTAATTTATTTTTTATGTTTCAGTTAATGTGTCATTGTTGAATTTTGGTCGCCATCTTAGATCCGCCGCTGGGGTCAGGAAAGCTAGTAGGTACTTCTGAGTACTCGTTTTTCCTGGCCCTATGGCCTTCGCGTATCGGACCCGGGGCGTCCGTTACGCAGGTTAAGTTGGAGTTCGCGGAGGAAGGCGCGCCATGTGTTCTAGTGCACCTTACCTGAGAAGAAGATGGGAAAGGAGTAGTCCTCTCCCGAGGAGGCCTCGCCATGGGGCGGCCGGCGCTGGTGGGACCGCGGATGTGCGCGAAAGCGTTCCCGTGGCCCTGCCAATATGCGACGAAGATTGAACACCATGGGTTTTTTGTTGAAGGCGGGTATGCGTAGGCATTACCCAATGTAAAAATAAGGTCGATATTTTTTGTTAAGACACAACCCCGTAAAGTCTTACCGTTTATTCGGACAGAATTTCATCATCTCCTCGAAGAGCTGAACGCGGACGACAATTTATTCGTATTTTTCAGTGAACCCATTCATTTGATATCCATATCATGGGGGTGAATAAAAAAAACATAGTCCGCCATCTTTGGTAGTCCACCATATTGGATTTAGAATGACGTTACTTAGCTAACCATTCATTGTCATCCAAACTAAAAATGTATGCAAAATTTCAGCTCAATCGGTTGAGAAAAGCTTTTAAAAATAATAGGAATGCCATATCTCAATATTATTAAGTTATCATTCATTTTGATAATTTTCGATCGTAGAAAGTCCTGTTATATAAAAAACAAGACATAAGAGATCCCCCTTCTTAGACAGTCTAAGGGGAGGCCTATGTTCAGCAGTGGACTTTAATAGGCTGTAATGAATGGAATGGATAATTGAAGGTTGTTTAAAGCTTGTATAAATATGTAAAATATACACCGCTTAACAAAAACAAGAGATTCTTAGAGAAGAACTAGCTGCAGCCCGTCTTCAGTCGTTGTGTTTTACTACTGGCGTAACAGAACGGTTATACTGCCATCTATTGGAAAGTATAAGGACTTTCTGGCATATTTCATAGCCGCTTATAACAGCCATGGAACGAAATGAGGTGATTGATTATTTTAGGCTGCCACCACCTTGAATACTTTGGTTTCGTAATGATTTTAATCAAATATTATGAAACCTTATGAATCACAACGAGATTTCACAATATTTTGCAATTAAGTTATTTGCTTGTTTTAGATCATTATATTCTTAACAGTTTGTTAATTTATCTGAATATATTATGAAGAGAGGAAATCCTCCCTCAGAAATGTGAGGATGTCTGTGCCCAGCTGTGGTACGTATATACACTTAACCTATTTAGGCTGAAGCAGGAATGGGTTGGCTCGATCGGGGAAGGAACACGCTTGCAGAGAATACCTGCGTGAAATAGCAGTATAATGCTATTGTGTTTCGTATGGTGAACGTTGACTAGAAAGAGAACGTTGACGATTTGATTCTTAATCTAGGACAGAATTATGAGTGTGTAGGCCACTGCATACACTGAAAATAGACTGTGTACTTGTTTGATATTCTTATTTATTTATTCTGTATAACAGTCTCTATTTAAAAAAAATACAAAGATCGGACTTAATGCCTTAACGCATCCTCTACCAGTCAGCACATCGCTTCAAGCATCAGCCAACCCTTAAATAAAAATATTATATAACGTAATATTAGTTTATACACAAGTTCTGTCCATAAACTTAAGATAGGTATATATTCTAAGTAATGGTTTTTGAGAAGTATTTTACGGATATTCCGATCTTAACCACTATGTCACTGAATTCTTCTCCTGCCGTCGCCGAATCATTGCTTAAACAAAATGTAAATGAGTAAACAAAGAATTTTACATTTCATAAAATATCATCAAAAGATATTGTAAAATATTTTAAAACTATTGATGTTAAGAAAACTGCGGATCTGTGGGGCATTTCCGTTAAAGTTATTGCGTCTATAATCGATATAATAGCGCCTCAGCTAGCTATTATTTTTAATACTAGTATCGAATATGGTGTGTTTCCTGATTTGATGAAGCATAGTAAAGTAATACCTTTATTTAAATCTGGTAGTACATTAGACCCCGCCAATTTTAGACCCATTTCTGTACTGCCAACACTAAGTAAAATTTTGAAAAATTATTCTTGATCAAATGTTAATTTTTTAATGTTAATAATTTACTTCATAAAATCAATTCGGTTTCACAAGGGTCGCTCGACAACTGATGCTGGTGTTGAGCTGATTAAATATACTTTCAATGCATGGGAGAATTCACAGGATGCTTTGGGTATATTCTGTGACCTATCCAAAGCCTTCGATTGTGTTCACCATGAAACATTAATCAGGAAACTACAACACTACGGTGTAAGAAGTAATGCTCTTAAATTAATTGTTTCATATTTAAGTAACAGAACTCAAAAAGTTGTCATTAATAGTATGAGCTCTTCCGGGTCGATAGTACAAATGGGCATGCCTCAAGGCTCAATTCTCGGCCCTTTTCTGTTTCTTGTATATATTAATGACTTACCTTACATAGTAGGGGATAACCATAATATATACATTATTTGCTGATGACACTTCATTAATTTTCAAATTAAAACGACAATTATTAAAATATGACGAAGTAAATAATGCTATATCTAAATTAGTAAATTGGTTTAATGTTAATAACTTGCATTTAAATAGCACTAAAACGAAATGTATGAAGTTCATGACTCCAAATGTCAGACAATTAAATACTAATGTAATTTTAAATGGGGAGGAACTGAGTCTTGTCGATACCACCATTTTTCTTGGAATAACACTAGACGCGAAGCTTCAATGGAGCCCCCATATATCAAAGTTAGTAAAAAAGATTAGAAATCTTACCAGTGTGGAAACAGCTAGACTTGTTTACTTTAGCTATTTCCATAGCATAATGTCGTATGGTATTTTGCTATGGGGACACGCAACTGACACTGAAATTATATTTGTTTTACAGAAGAGGACCATAAGAGCAATCTATGATTTAAAACCTAAAGAGTCGCTCAGACAAAAATTTAAGGAAATTTATATATTAACTTTGGCCTCTCAATACATTTATGAAAATGTAATGTACGTACACAAAAATAAAAGTAGTTATACAAAAATAAGTGATATTCATTCTGTAAATACTAGGAACAAACACAAGCTAGTAGTACCAGTTACTCGACTCCACCGAGTCAGTAATTCATTCTTGGGGCGATGTATACGCTTTTACAACAAAATCCCAGAAAATATACAAAATTCGACCTGCTCAAAATTCAAAAACTTTATTAAACATAGTTTGTATAAAAGGGTTATTATAATATTAAGGAATTTATGGATGATAATAACCCCTGGGAATGAGGTGTTCGCTACCAAGCTATTTCTAATTTGTTTTGTGTGTTGTGTTTAATTATGTAACATACATGATTGTAAGCTGTTATTTAAAAAAAAAAAGTCCCGCTGGGTTTCTTGCTGGTTCTTCCCAGGACAGAGGTTTTTTTCGAACCAGTGGTAATTGAACAAAAGAGTGACTTTTAATAAGTATTATTTATAATCTATATTGAATAAAAAAGTTTCTGTTTCTTATGGTTCTGCCCAGCCGTCCCATAAGGAGTTTTATGTTAATAAGGTTTATGTATTTACTATAAATGAATATAAAATAAATTTTGAAGAATTTTAAAATCTGTAAAAATAAGATACATTCCAAGAATAGTCATGGCGTAAACATAAACCAACCCAATAAACGATTGCACAATATTTTAAAATACTTAATTCTGTGAACTTAATATTAAGAAGTTATTTATTTACATTGATTCATTGATATAATAATTTTCTAAAAATAAGAATTATCCTGAAATTGTAAATATTTCAAACAATTTCAGATTGCCACAGAATAATTAAAATTTCACAATGTTTTGCAAACACTTAGTATATAAGGTATGTATTCTGAACTAAGTGCTCAGTGGTATTACACCGTTCAAGTAGACACTTTATTGGTCACTTTACTTACAATGCCAGGAAAAATGGGACGTTGTGGTCTATATAGCAAATATGGTTCGGGGATTCAATTCCGTCAGCATCAGCACATAAACGATCATCATGGCTGCCACAAGCACTCCTGTTTCGAATTAGACCATGAACACGGACATTTTGCTCTCAACCACGGATTTGATTTTCGCTCAGGATCATGTGGCACAAGACAGCATAGTCACCCACATCACAAAGGATACGGAAGAAATCATCATGGACCAACGCATCATGGCGGTCATCACAGGTATGAACATTTTTGTGGAAGATTTGAGCGACGTTGGGGACAAAGTGTACCTAAATCACCATCGCCACGACGCCATGCTCATTTCATTAGAAGGGAAATATGTTGTAATAAGAGACGCAGTGAGCCGCAAGTAACTGGACGTCGTTGCTCTAAAAATAATCAAGATATGGATAAGGAAAACTCTAGAGACCGGGCGGTAGTTGTTAGAGGAATTGTTATTGAGAGGGCTACGCGTTGCAATTCTGTGTGAGGCGATACAATATGTATTATTCATTATCCACACTCATTCATACTATCCTTTGTTGTTACTTAGGATTCATCATTTTATTTGTCTATATCCTCATTTATAAACATTGGAAATATGCATTAAATTGTGTTACTTTTTTATTGTGTTCCAAATATCTAAAATTATTGTTCATGTTAATTTATATATTCATTTAGAAGTTCTATTAGAAATAATGTTTACGTGTAATAAAATCTCGCCTTTTTGTGCAAGGTTTTCAAGTAAATATTTTAATTTTATATGTATTGTATAGTTTGCAGTGATATGAGAAATTAAACAGTTTATAAAATGTACATAAAGACGTAGATTTTGCTTGAAACTAATAATAATGAATGCGCGCTGAAGATAAAAAGTATAAAAATAAAAGGTATTAAGCCTTAATGTAATGTAATAATTTGATTATAATGATAATTATTTTTCTGTTTTCTTATAACATGTCTCGTTATCATAAATGTTTTCATTATATTCCAGAAACAATTATGAAATAAACACAAAAGTAAATATTTTATCGTAAATGTACATAAAAACAATGACAAAAGTTTACAAATGAGGAAAGTTTTAAAAATGAAAGGAAACCAACGAAATAACAATCGTGACAAAGTAACAGTATAACGAAGAAACTGATAGAATATAAACAACAAAATAAATCGAAAATTGGAAACGTTGAAATGATATTGCATCGAAGAAATAGAAAACTTAAGTTGAGAGTACCCAATGATACCATCCTTGAAACTACGGTGATGAATTTGAATAGAAAAATTCTTAAATTAAATTTGCGAAGTAAAAAATTTCAAGAGTTTATTCATTCGATCATGTTCGATTTCTTGAAATGAAATTGGAAATATCAACAGAAAGTTATTCTAGGATATAAAACGTTGGCTATAATATTATTCTCTGGAAGATAAACAGCTGCAATGTATCTTCCTCTACGTTTAAATTTCAAATATCACAATTCACAATTTATTTGTTTTAAAGATGGGAGATTAGAGATAGAATGTATTAATATAGTAATGTGACTATAAGTAAAATATGCGAAATTAATAAAAAAAATATTGGCAAAAATGTATTTCATTTCAGTGTAAACCCAATTATGGTAAGGCAATTTATTGTCGTATGGTGGTGGTTTAATTGAAACCATCGCCCCATTTTGTCCCGTGGGTATTGTAAAAGATAACTATGGAAAATATCAAGTTTATCTGATATTTCGATGACGATGTCTCGATTATGCCAAACGTAAAATATCTAAAATGATGATGGACATTAGTTTAGTTATTTTACGTTAGTATGCTACTAAGGTCTGGTACTGCGATTGGAAATTCGCCTGCGAAGTGTGAAGATTAAGGTAAATCCTGTAAGGCCTGTGACCAGAAAAGGAATGTTATAGGCGGATGAAGAAGTCTCTAAAGGAGCGCGGTAGAAAATTTCCTGCTTGAAAGTCTCTCACAAATCAGAGGAGGCATAGCCCGTAGTGAACGTAGTTTGGATGAAAATTTAATATTTTTAAGTTTTGTCTATCGCATTTTAGATGCTGACCACTTTACCGCGTGGTCTGTGGTGAAGGAAAACATTGAGAACACGCAGGTCCTGTGTCTAAGAAATTTATATATTTCGAGGACATAATGTAATGAAGTCAGCTAATACGCCTTGTGGCAGCGACGGAATATGTCTTACCATAATAACTTCTCATATACGAGAACAATTCTATACCCAACAGTGAACTGTAGTCTGTAACTTTACTAGACTTTATAAATATATATATATAGTGATTATATTACGCTTATCACCTTACTATCATAGACAATGGGACGGCAACCCCACATGGTCGGAGAGAGATCAGATGCAGGATCGCTGGCTTTACGTACTTTCCGAGACATGGGGGTTAAAAACCGCCAAATTCTTGACTTTAGACTGCTATAAAGAATTATTCAACAGAAAAACCCAATTAATGATTTTGGATACGAACTATCCAAGATCAGCAGTCGAGTTTATCATTAGACCAACGAGGCAGCCCATTTTAAATTTTAAAACATCATAAATGTTTTACATTGATAGTGTGAACGGTGGACTGCAATCCAAAACGTATACTTTTAAATACTAACTCCACGTTTCTACATTAAAAGAAAGTTCTCTGGTAGAACATTTATGTTAAAACACTTTAAAGTAAAATAAAGTTAAGAAATTTTCTCTTGCTGACTATAAGAGTATAAAGAATAGTGTTTTTTATTTCGCAACATTTAAAGTCGTTTATAAATAAGTTAAATATTAATGATGTACTTGGCCACAAAACTTATCCGAAAACGATTGCATTTTAAATAATAATAAGGGTGATAAAAGAGCACACTTGATGGTAATTAGATGTTGTGGCCCATAGACACCTACGTCTATGCTCAATTAAGAATAAAAAAGTGGATGCGTTATCACCCCTGAGGACTAACACAGAATGCCTCGTTTCCCGTAAAAAGAGTCTCCGGTTCTGTACACTCACCATACGAATTACAGCTACAATAACCTGCTATTTTACATAAGTATTCTGTGAGAGCGTGGACCTTACCTGGTCGAGCCGACCCTTTCGAGCTTTAACCATAATATAGCTGCAGCGTGACCCTACCACGTAAAGAAATTACATTTGTGTTATTCTAGAATCGAACATTATTATTTGTTTACCTTACTAATATTTTAATGGTTTCGTATATTTGATTGTATTAAAGTCTTTTACTCTAAGCGCTTCTAAATTCGCAAAAAGATAAACTTTTATTTTCATTGTTTTTCTAAAAAAAAAACTTACCCTAGGATTTTCTCGTGTATTTTGAGGCCGTTTACATACATAAATTGCACAAAGACAAACATCCAGATCACTGATCGAACACGGGTTGCTCCAATTTGGAATTAAAATACTCAATGAATATTAATGCTTAAATAATAAACTATACAATAATTATGTCGTTAACATGGTTGACTTTTATGTATCTGCTTTTATAAGGTCATAATTACGTAGGTCTATAAAACGATGAACTACAGCGGAACTTCCAACGCTTTAATGAGGTCAATAACTTTATTGTGGTGATCGATATGTTTTCATTATCATTCACCACGCTACATAGAGTATTCCAACTATACCGTTACTGTTACAGCCTATTAAATTCCACTCCTGAAGATGGACCACCCGCATAGATGGCCTCATAGGGGGGAATTTTGCCATAGTTGCCACGCTTAACAAATGGGTTGGCAACCGCAGTTTTTTTTTAAATTTTAGTCGTTACTATTTAGACGATGCTGCCTATCTCCTGATTTTTTCCCTCTGTCGTCTCTTACACACCCACGGGATAATATGGGGTAGTGGATATTCTTACACCTTACTTAGGATGACTAAATATGAAAAATCTTTTAACGGTTCATAAATATTTTAACTGATATTTTGTTTTAAAAAAGGGGGGTTTGGTGCAATTTATTTACTGCAAAACGGCTCGTAAAAGAAAACGAAATATTTTTGAATATAGAAACCCGCCATGAGTCATGCCATTACTACTGACTAGAATTGACATTAATATAGGTAGGTAATACAAATCCAATTGTAACATAATCTCAGTGACAAATGTAATTGAAATCTCGCATAGTAAAAACAACTTGTAAGTAAATACGTCACTCACATTCAATGTTATTGAGTAGCACACCCAACCACAGACTACTCAATAATTCCACGTCATAATTCCACGTGTGTTCAACACAGATAACCCAAATAAACATAGAATCAATATGTGACACACTGGTTGCCACAATAATGAACGGTTTGTGTAAAATAATAACAAACTGTTATTATTATTTTTATTAATTATTTAATGTTTTTTGGTAGCAGCGTCGCGTTGCAGTTATGGTCAAGTTCCGGTAGATGGAGTGATGAACTGATGAAGGAAGGAAGTTAGGTATAAATGTAGGTGAATACGAACGTCAATTGGCAGCTAAATGCTGCTTTGTTTCGTATGATGAGTGTCTCTAAACTCATCATACGAAACACCGGAAGAACCGGAGACCCTTTTTACTGGATACGAGGCATTCCATCTGAGTCCTCAGTTTATCGAGGATGGATGTCGATGTCTATGGGCCACAGAGTCCACTTACTATCGGGCTGTTTGCTCGCTTGTCATCCTTATTCTGTAAAAAAGGTGCTACAGGATCTGGACAGCGCTTTGTGACAATATCTGTCATAATGATGATGAAGTTTATTTATTAGTTTTTTTATCAATTCGACACAACAGAGGAGAGATCGGACGCAGAACCAACTTTACGCGCTTTTTCAGGTTCAGTGCAAAATTAAGAATTTCTTGGCCTAGAAACTCTAATTTCGGCCCGACCCGAGATTCGAACCCGGAACCACATAATTATGGAAAAATATTTAAAATATAACATAACTTATACTTTAACGATTGTCTCCCAGGGGGTAGGAGAAGACTACAGACTACCATTTGATCTACAAATTTTTGTCTAGCTTTGGATGTTCATGTCCATGTTCAATGAACGTATGTAAAATTCCTCCACTATGCAGTAGAAATTCCTACGTGTAAGTCTTCCCCCTGAAAGTATCTATAAACAAATGATACATTAAGTTAGTTTGAATTCCGCACGGAACAATTATTTAGATGGTTTACAAGAAATTGTTTCGGATTTGGATGTTTGTCTTTGTGTAATATTTGTTTGTAAACTGCCTTCACGATATAGAAGAAAATTCTAGTTTAGGGTAATGTTGCTTAAAAAAAAAGATATTAAAATTTTATATGAGTACAGCCATGTTGCAGTCACCTGTATTATGATTGCAGCACGAATATGTCAGTTAGACCGGGGTAAGACAACGCTCTCACAGAATACCAGCGTAAAATAGCAACTCAATTATGTCCTGTTTCGCATGGGAAACAAGGCATTCCATCTAAGCCTTCAGGACTGACAACGCATCTACATTCTGATTCCCAATCGATAATAGATGTTGTTTCATTGACCAATATATCCACCTACCATCGGGTGGACTACGTGGTCGTTTGTCTAGGTACAGACAGAATATAAATAATATGCAATGAATGTATCTTACAAACAGGTCATCCTTAGTAGCTGTGTGTTCTACAACTATCGTTTAAAATAATGACGCTCACCGTGTTCATTAGCATAATAAATCGGAAACAAGACACGCTAATATTTGTTTGAAAAGTGTTGTACAGCTTTATATAATTTTAGCAGCTTATTAGTTGTTAACCCTGTTAGTTTTCACGTAAATTTAACAGATACATTATGTTGCATGTTTTGAATACATTGAGTAAGATTTGAAACAATTTAGTTTAGTTATTTTTATTATTTAGTTTTTGATTTTTTTGTGTTATAGATATTTTATGCTAATCATATGTTATTAAGATGAGAGAAAAATGGTATTCCTTTGGGGAGGCCTAGTGTTCAGCCATTGACTTGTGAAGGGCTGTTATGATGATGATTTATATGTTTTGTAAATAAATGTAATTATTGTATATATGATTATTGCTTGTTATAATCATAATTACCTTTTATTATAATAAATATTTTTATTATTATATAATGTAAATAAATATGTTTGAAAAAAAATGTGATTAATTTGTGTTAAAGTTACTTAAAAATATAAGATGACTCATTAACAGATTCTGATCACTATACAGATCAATATGACAACGCATTAATTTATAGCCTACATAAAACTTGTTTTAGTCGGCATAAAATTATCATATATAACAGACGTAGAGGTCTCAGGACCCTAACATCCTCTTGTCATATGGCCTGAGTTCTTGTAGCTTGTTTAAAAAATTACGTAACTAAACGAACTCAAAATTATATAAAAATAATACTCGCATGTATATTCGTTTAATGTTATTAGTGCGTTTTGTATTTTATTTTAAATGATAAAGAAAAACACTGTTAACGATATAATAATATGTATAAATTCATTAAATAAGTTAACGCATAATAATAACAAACCGAATTTCGGTCACGGCGGCCAGTCTCAACGGAGACTAGCCATATGCGCAGGACAGGATTATATTGCCTAAGTGTATGCACGAACACAGGTTCACTCTCTATTCCCCCACTCTCATAGTTCGATGACACACGACACAACTGAAGAGAGATCAGGCGCAGGACAAACGGCTTTACGTGTTTTCCGAGGCACGGAGTTGTAACACCGCCAATTTCTTGACTTCGGGCTGGTACTGAGACTTTCTTGACAGAAAAACCCATTAACTGATTTTGGCCCAACCCTGGAATCGAACCCAGATCCTCATGATTAGCAATTGCATTTACGTCCACTAGAACAACAAGGCAGTAGTTAACGCATACTTAATTAGTTGCAAACTTTGTATTGTGTAATAATAGCGTACGAGATTTCTCTAACCCATTACATGCCGTGGGTGTCGTAAGAGACGAAAGAGAGAAATAAAACAAGACATAAACAGCAGAATCCTCCTGATAACAAATAAAAAAAACTGCAGATACTAACCCGCCTGCCAAGTGTAGCAACTATATCAAATATCCTTCCTATCTGGCAATCTATGGGGGCGGCCTATGATTGGCAGTCGCATTTTGATCAACTATGAATACAATATATGAAATATATTAGAATATATGAATTAATTAAAAATACAAACTCGAATACTGTTATTCGAAATATAATTGTTTTTCTGGACCGATACGACTTAGGGATTTTCAAAAAAGGAGCTTACTCCTTTTTGAAAATCCGGCAACGCACCTGCAAGGTGTTGCAGTTGTTCATGCGCGGCGGTCAACACTTACCATCAAGTGAGCTGCATGCACGTTTGCCCCCTCTTCTATATAAAAAAAAAATACTACAGCAAACTCTTTTGTCATTTCGATTAAATATAAATTATGCAGAAGTCACGTAAAGAATGGCATTGAAATCATTGTGTTCAATATTTATAGAACGTTGACTTTCAAAGTATGGAAAGTATATTGTATGCTAATGGATTTATGCTATTTCTTCTTAGAAAACGAAAATGACTGTTATGGTAATGTTTTATTAGGTGACAGGACTACTTTTCTGCCGAGCAGTCCGTCTGAGTACGAGGGCGACACTGAATGTTTTTAGAACTGGCCATTTGTAAACGATATAATAAAAAAATAAGTTCAAATTTTGAAAATGGAACTTTTTGCCAATATTATTGTGTATATATTTTATTAATTTGTCAATTGTTTACGATTTGACGACAAATTGAAAATTGTCTGTATCTGTATCACATCAGCATGAATTTAACGCGAGAAAAATTTTCGTACAATGATTTTTTATGACTTTCGATGTCATTTAAGTCAACAAGAAAGTTATGATAGACTTCAATTGGCCTTTCACGATGAAGCCCCATCTTGTGCCACTGTTTACAACTGTTTTAATGAGTTTAAACGTGGTCGCACTAATCTCACCGATGATCTGCATGAGGGACGACCTTCTACGGCGACGACTGAAGATAACATCAGTGTAGTGCGACGTATGATAGAGACTGACAAAAGAGTGACTTACCAGCAGATTCGGACAAGCTTAGCCATCGGTATGACTCAAGTGCACAAAATCCTCTATGAACATTTAGCGGCCCAAAACCTCCGTCGTGTTGATTGGTGCCGTGAAATGGTTCAAAGATTTAACGGAGGTAACTCAAATGCTGTGTTCGACATACTTACGGGTGACGAAAGCTAGATTTATTGTTATGATCCTGAAACTAAGAGACAGTCTGCTGTCTGGGTGTTTCCTTCCGAGGAGTTGCCAACTAAAGTGAAGAGCGGTCGAAGTGTGGAAAAACAGGTCATTACGCAACAATTGTTTTAAAGGATCGAAAAACAATTACTGCAGAGTGGTCCACTAACAATTGTTTGCCACTTGTCTTGGAAAAAGTTCGGGAGAAACGACCTCACAGTAGGATTCCCCTTCACCACAACAACGCCTCGTCGCACACCGCCAAGCAAACAATCGACTAGTTGGCGACGTCGGACGTGGAATTACTGGGTCACCCGTCCTATAGCCCCGACCTCGTACCTTGCGATTTTTATTTATTTCTGAAAATAAAATGAAAACTTCGAGGAAAACGTTTTACGGACGCCGAGGAAGCAGTGGCTGCGTTTCAATATGCTGTCGAAGAGACCCCTAAGGACGAGTGGGCAAAGTACTTTTCTCAGTGGTTCCATCGGATGCAGCGATGTATTGATGTAAAAGGACTCTATTTTGAAAAGTTATAATAAAACTAATAACTTGCTAGTTTGTTCAGTTTTTGATTTTCTAAGAACTTTCAGTGTCACCCTTGTAGGTACCTTCCTCTTACCTATTTCTCCTGACAAGAGGCAGTGAGACACTTTATAGTTCTACGTTGTGACGCATTCTGTCCTAGTCCTCAGTGGTGACAATGCACCTGTAGTACCCTATTTTTTGGTTAAAGTTCGTTGCAAGTGTCTGTCGAATGCAGTAACCACTTACCATAAGCATACTGTAAGTTTTTCAGTTTAATTTTATATAAAAAGGAGTCACCTGTATCATGAAAGCGTTTTATAATATAAATAAATGTCTTTATAATTCGTAACTCATGCCCAAAATCACTCAGCATGAGAGCCGTGGTTTCTCAGATGGTTAGCGCTCGCTGTAAGTTTCACAGTACGCGAGCAACCCGGGTTCGAAACCCCGCCGGCACCAATGAAATTGTTAATTGCAATTTTAAGTGCTGATTTACCACGTGCTCGGCGGTGAAGGAAAACATCGTGAGGAAACCTGCATGTCTGAGAAATCAAAAAAAAAACTATTTCGAAGACATGTGAAGTTCGCCAACACGCTTGGGGCAGCGCGGCGGACATTTCCTTGCCCTAAAACCATCTCAGAATTGAGAGGAGGCCTGTGCCCAGCAGTGGGACGTATATAGGCTGTAACTTTACTTTACTTTCTTTTAATGAGTTACGGTAAGCTACAACTCCGCATTTTCACTGACGACCAAAGTCTTAGAGAATACAGTCCCGTTACTGTTACAGCCTACCAAAGTCCACTGCTCAACATAGGTCTCCCCCATAGACTGCCTCATAGGGGGGATATATGCCGTAGTTGCCACGGTTGGTTGCCAAGTAGGTAACCGCAGTTTTTTATTTTAGTCGTTAATAGGAAGACGCTGCTGCCAATTTTCTAATTTGTTTCCCTCTGTCGCATCTTACGACTGATACTGAACTGTATGCACTACGCTAGGAGTGCATGGCTGTTTAAAAATATTGCAGGTTATCAATCTGGCAGGTTAAAAATCTTGATTTTAGGTAATAAAAAGCTCGGTCTTCAACCGGCATGTCGGTAATAAATTTATATTGTAATTAAAAATACATCTATTTCAAACCATTGTAACGCTCCCCCCTTTTATATAATATAAAAGCCGTAATAAATTTGCGTGACCAGGCTATTGAATATTGATCTTTCCCTTGGATCTTTATAAAGTTATAGTTATATGCCGTTTTTTATATTTATGGCGCGATCATCTTAGTTAGGACGCTTATTTACGTTTTGTTTAATTAGTAACTTAGTTCTTTTAGGTGTCTCTTGGAAGAATGAATATTCATTAGAGCAAGATAAAGCCATTGTTAGTTAGTGCCTTACGATTATTTTAGACTCACGAAGAAAGAACTCAAAAAGGTTAAAGAATATTATTCCACATGCATTAGGTTTACATCGGTCAATTCCTTATTAATTTACCCCTTCTTCCCGCTGGAAAAGGCTCACAATATATATTTAAAAATACTTCATAAAAGGGCTTCGCTCTTAAACATTTTAAAAAATGTGGGGGAGGCACACGGCTCCACACAGGCCAACGCCGTGTGCGGTGAGCGCCAACCCAAACAACGCGCTCTCACGGAAGAGGGACGATAAGTTGGGGACTGGACGGTAGTCCACAGCAAAATAACTGGTGAACCAGTAAAAGAGGGCTTGGTCCCTTTGTAGTGCGTAAACACAAACATCGACCGTAGTCACGCATGGCAATGCGTGTAAACGCCATACAGAATACGATCAAATCCAGCCATAGTGAATACTTCGCACGGTTTAGGCACACGTCGAATAATAGGCACACTGGCCGTAAAAATCCCTCCGTGAGCGCCACCACGTGCCAACCGCCGCTCATGTAGACGTGATGTAAGTGAAAGACATCACCACCAATTGCATCGACACTGCTTCTAGCCGCAGAGCACGTCATGAGTCTACTGCTCACCTCAAGGGAATGGGGTCCCACGTTACTTACACGTATACCTGTGATTCAAATATTTCATCGGTAAGCTACGATTTCTACGCGTATACATATGTAATTACGCTATCGCGCGTTCAAACTGCATAAAAAATAAAACTAAATACCTCACCAGTCATCTATTTAATGCCTAGTGAGCATCACGTACACAGGACGTGTGCTCGACACAGATAACGAAAGTAAACAGCGAGTCAACACATTAGCAACACACTATCAGCCAGCAACAATATAAAAAAAATTTTTTACCATAGACTTAGAATATTACTTTCCCGTAGTGAAAATTATGAATTTCTTAAATAGTTTTTATATATTATCAATTTAAAATAAAAGCATAATAATGGTAGTAGTATTGCAGGTCGCTCCAGTACATTTTTTTTTAGTTCATTTTGTTAGAGTTAAGGTTTTTTGTCTTAAGGCTTTTTTTATGTTGAAGTGACAAACGAACTTACAGTCCATCTGATGGTAAGTGGCTACTGTAGCTAACTTCCAACAAAAAGGCTGTAAATTCGTTGTCACCTATGGGAACTAAAATGGAATGTCTCTCTGCCTGTAATTATACTGGCTCTATGTACCCTTCAGAACGGTGCAAGCACTACCATTTGACGGCAGAAATAGGGTGGTACCTACCAAGACGGACGCCTAGGCAAAAAAGGAGTACTACCACCTAATAAGAAAGGTGTCATAAGAGACGAGACCTCATGGCTTCCGATAGATAGGATCATAACCATCCGGTTTACGACAGACATAAAATATCCAGACTAGCAACGGGAGCAGGATCTATGTTGTGAAATGTCCAGTTCTGCGTTCGTTAATCTAATTGGATTGGCTTTGAAAGTGGCTTTGTTCGCTAGTCTAGGATTATATTTGGCAAAAATGAGAGAAAATCTCTTACGCCGATACAAAACACCTACTGTTTCCTAAAATTAATAAATGTCTTCAGGTTCCATGTTTATTTAATTTAACCTAAGAGAAAAAAGGAAAGAAAACGGGGCGCTGAGTACATTTCAAGTAACGCTAAAACTAAGCCAAAACCACGCTCAATTTATTACAAAGACCCACGCACGTACATATATGCATCTAAAATTATTTGCAATTAACACATGGCTTAAGGTGTATGTGTATCCGGGCGTGAACATTTACAGCCTGAAAATAAAATAAAAAAGAAAGATTTGTGCGTGAATGTGTGTTAAGAAGAGGAGTATAGTTTTGGCATCACTTGAAATGTACGCAGTGCTCCGTCTATATTTTTTTGTTAGACTTAGATCACTGTATTATCTTATTTACAGCCCATAACAAATCAATAATATAGGCAACCCACAAAGACTGATTAGGGGAAAATTTTCCAAAGTCGCTACGCTTGGCAGGCGAATTGGCAACCGTAGTATTTTATTATTGTTCTGTTCAGCTCTCAGGAAGCCATTTCATGGCTCAGTTTCATTTTATCGCCTCTTACGACACAAACGAGATGATATGGGTAATGGATTTTGGAGTGTTTCATTTGAATTTAAAAATTTCTTATTTGTGACTATATTTTAAAATGAATTTTAGATACCAAAATGATCATCGTTCGTAACGACCGTGTGTTCTTATTTTAACTAACCCTTAAAAGCGCACCGCTTGGATTCATTAGCATAATAAATTGCAAACAGGCACCGCCAGTAATTGTGTTAAATAAGTAATAGAGGCTGATAATATAAGACTTTAACAACTCTTAAGTTGACCTCCTTGTTCTTGTCTCGGTGCACAATTCTAGCATAAATTCCGTTACCTCGCCATTGTGTGTTTTGCAGAAATGTAGCGGTTACAAGTTACAATGTGTTAAAAAGTTATGTTGGTATACTGAGTCAACGGTATCGTTTGCTTTGTTTAATTTATTCATGTAGTGAATGTGTCTCAGTTTTATTAATTTGTTTTTATTTTTTTGACGTTATATTTATAGTCCAAGAGGAATCGGCGCATGAGTACCGAAAACTATTCCACCTCGATTTTTTTAATGCGATTCTGTTCAAATTGTCCTACTGGTTTAATTGACTGCCATGGGGCAACTCGGTGCCATATTGTCTAAATCGATATTTTTTTAATTGCAAGGAATGATTATTTTCAAACAGGACAATTTTTTTATATTTTTAGATAAAATACAAATAAAAAAGGTCCTATGACTTTTTACGATAAAGTTAATATTTTCGGAGCTATGAATTTTTAAAGGTTTGAAAAATCCCAAATTCGGATACTTTTGACCCATTAAAAATACATAAAGAAAAAGAATAAAATATAAAATATATTTTTTGTATTGCTTGATACAATACAAATCAATGGTCTGATGACTTTTTAACGTTAAGTTAATATTTTCGGAGTAATGAATTTTAAAGGTATGAAAAGTCCCGAATTCAGATACTTTTGACTCATTAAAATATATTAAGAAATGTACAAAAAAAATATTTTTATAGATGGCTAAAGAATAGAAAAAAAAATCTTTAATACTTTGTTATTTTTCTTTATATATTTCTAATGAATTCGGGATTTTTCGAATCTTAAAAAATTCGTTTCAAAATATTAACTATATCGTAAGAAGTCATAGGACCTTTTTATTTGTATTCATCAAATATATAAAACAATGTCCCATTTGATAATAAATATTCCTTGCAATTGAAAAAAAATCGTTTTAAATAATATGGCACCGAGTTGCCCCATGGCAACATGCATTTAAATCATCAGTAGGACTATTTGAACAGAATCGCGTAAAATAATAGAGGTGGAATAGTTTTGGGTACTCATGCGCCGATTCCTACTGAACTATTAGCCGTCTTCAAAAAAGAGAAATATCACAATTTGAGTGTAATATGTTCTTTTATTCTTTTTTGAATGTATGATATTTTCGTCGATTGTGGATCGATTTTAATGGCATTTTTTTTATTAAATAGTTAAATATTCAGGGCGTTCTTCAAAAGTATAGTCTGTTCAATAAAAGAGGACACCCCTAAGGGTAAAAAGGGGATGAATTTTATCACTCTAGAGTAAAAGGAAATTTTCTTTTCGTTAAAAGTATGAGCTAGCTTTTAAGAACTTAAAAAAAAAATTATTTCGCATTCTGAAGTCAATGACTTTAATTTTTCTATAAACCATGTCTTAGCCGATTACAGAATATGAAACTATTTATTATTTTTTGTTTCTTTAATGTCGGTTTTACTTTTTATTATAAGTTAATTCTTATTAAATATAAAATATATTGGTAAATCCAATTGGGCATGCCCTAAGTGCATTAAAAAATGTATACGGAATTTTTTAAAGTAGTTTAAATACACACAAGTTTTCACTAATAACCTTATTATACTTCGAATTTTTCGATAATTTTATGTCAAACTTCAATTAAAAAAAAGTTTGGAAAATCCAAAAGTGCACGACTCATAATGCTCATATGATCATCATATCATCATTCAGATCTCTGATTATTATTATAATCAAGTATGTAAGAAATTTGGTTTTTCGAATATTGTGTATTTATACAGCGATATTTCTGAGCCGCTGCAAACAACCGATACAGTGTTCACTCACGACTTGACTTGACTTGACCCACGATTGACGCCGAACTAACTGAGTGAGTGACGCAGTCTCTATTTAGTAAAAAATGAATTCATACAAGGCTGCTAAAACACCGAATATTTCGACATTTTGCAGCCGGAAAAAATTAATTATAACTAAACTAAACAAAATTAAACTGCCATTTACATTCAATGGCTTCCCATTTGATAGATGAAGAGTTTTAAAATAGATTGAATTGAACAATTGATATTTTCAAAAGTTATCTTTATAAATTAGTATATAACTTTTGAAACTCTATTACTAAGGCTCCATTACTAAGGTTCCATTACTAACGCCTAGCAATGAGTTGCGGTGCGGCCGCGGGTTTGAATCTCGCACATCGCGAACAGACCCTGACCCGGGACAATTATTTGTAGCCTATACATATACTTGTTCCGAGTCTGGATGTTTTTCACACACTGCGGCGGCAAAGTTATTTCTATCAAATTGATTTTCCCTCTATAAATACTGAAGATTCGTGTTAAACTGGAAAAATTTTCGGTACAATAAGGCTGACATATCTTTGTAGGATAAAAGCCTCCTGAAACAAAAACAAAACAATTGTACTTTCATAATCACACTCTCTTTTCTGTTCAAACTAGAAGAAGTGAAGAAGTGTGTTTTATGTACTCGTAAAGGCTGCATAAAGGCAGCCTCGTACCGGTAAGTGAAGTTTAGGGCAGTCACAAGTAGAGCAGAGAGAAGTAAGTAGAGAGACTAGAGAGATGAAGTAACGACCTGTTAAGTCATCAAAAAGTGGATGGATGCAAGTGGCTCAAGGTCGTGCTTAGTGGCATTCCTTGCGGGTGGCCTATTTTTAGCAGTGGACTCGTGATGGACTATAATGATGATGATGAAATAAATAAATATTATGAAGTGGGTATAGATGAGAAGTGTTAGACAGAGATGACGTGAGCAACTGCATGGCGATTGTGTAGCGCTGGTAGGACTTGTGGGAATCTTTTGCCCGTGGGATACATTTCGCGTTCTTTTTTCATTGTCGTCATATTTTTAAAATAAGATATTAAGATAAAAGAAATTGATCAGCTTATTATTGATATAATACATTTATATAATCCAACAACGTTAAACGTTAAAACGAATCACTCAGATTCCCCAAAAGTGTGGAATTCCCAAAAATACTTAAACCGTGATTAGGGGAAGTTCACAAAGGTCACCGCGCTGGTCCCACTCGTATTAGTCAACTTCTTTATACTGTAATATAGTGGAATATTTTTAAGTTTCCAAGACATACAAGTTTCTTCAAGATGTTTCACTTCACCGTAGAGTACGTGGTGAATTGCAGTTAACATTTTTATTTGTACTGGCAGGAATCGAACTGGGTTTTTAAATCAAGTACTTATCTTCTAAGCAACAAGGCTCAATTGAATGTAAAAGTACTTGAACATATTACAAGGAAGACTGTAAATCAGTGTCTGAGATACTATTCCTAATTTTATTTATTCAGCGCTCCGCTTCCGATTTTTCTTCCCTCAGGCGTAACTGAGGTCTGTTCAGAAGAAGAAGTCTAGAATCGCTTTGAAATTGCCTTATATCGCAAGAAGTTTTTATATTTTCAGATATCATTTTATTGTTTAGGGAAAAGAAACTATATATATGATTTATGATAAGTTTTTAAGTAATAAACACATTTTGCGTTTTTAACTGACTTCAACAAGCGAACATCATGACATACTTTGCTGTGTAAAACTAAAGTTAAGTTAAAGTAAAATGTGAAATATTAATTTTACTATTACCCATTACAGTTTCAATTTCTTTTTAAACTGTCCATATGACAGAGAAAATACATCAACATGTGAAAAGATGTTATTATAAGATTTACATGCCCGAGTTATAAAATTGTTCTTCCCATATTTAGTGCGCATAGAAGAAGTACAAAATAAAAGTTTCTTTCAAAAAAAAATCCTTTGGCATCTGAAATTTATTTCACTTAGAAGTGGTATAGAGTCGACCGTATTATGAATGATTTTATATAAAAACATCTGATCCCTGATAGTACGGCAAGATTGCAGGTCAGAGGCTAATATACACAAAATTGAGGCATCAACGGCTGACCTAAATTGGATATGCTTCAGAAATTTATTGTGAATTTTTCAATTGACTCTACATAAATATTATGTTGAGGATTCCAAACTGTTGAGCAATATTCTAATATTGAGCGGACCAATGAGTTATACAAAATAATTAGAGTTGAGAGTTTTTTAAAGTCTTTAGTAATTCGTAAGACAAATCCTAGCATCTTTCTTATAGGACTTGTTAAATATTTTATCAATATGAGATTTAAATATTAATTTTTGATCCAAATACACGCCCAGGTCCCGCAACTCGGTTACTCGACATATTGACTCATTATTTATTTTATAATCAAATTCTATAGGTTTGTTTTTCCTGCTGAATGTTATAACATTACATTTTTTAATATTTAAGAACAATAGATAATTTGAACAATATGAGTATAATCTATTAATATCTTCTTGTAGTAGCTCACAGTCATGTTCGTTTTCAATAATTTTAAAAATGTTCTTATCATCAGCAAAAAGGATTATGTTCGAATGTTGGAATTGCAAAAGAACGTCATTTATATAAATATTGAACAAAAGAGGACCGAGATGCGAGCCCTGGGGAACACCCGAAGATATTGGTAAAAACGAAGAACAGTACCCCTTAACTGCTACTGCTTGAGTACGATTATGCAAGTAATCAGTGAGGTCACCGTGCACACCGATTTGGTCTAGTTTTTTGATAAGGATATCGTGAGATATTTTATCAAAAGCTTTGGAATAATCGGTGTACACGGCATCCACCAATAGCCCTACATCCATTGCTTTCTAAACAATATCAAGATATTCGCATAAATTACTCTAGATAATCTCTAATCTCTGTAGATTTCCTAGTCATGAAACCGTGCTGCTGGGTCAACAAGACGGGTCTAATGGTGGGGTATATAGCATCGTAAACAATTTTCTCAAAAAGCTTGGGGATAGTATTAAGTTTGGATATCGGGCGATAATTTTATATATCTTGTTTATTACCGGACTTAAACACAGGTGTTACAAAGGACTGTTTCCAGGCATATGGCATCAATCCGTTTTCAATGAAAGATTAAACAATCTAAAAAGCGGCAGGGATAATTGCTTGTAACAGTGCTTCAATAAGATTGGAGGAAGGCCGTCGGGACCAGCGCCTTTATTAATATTAATGTTTTTGAGGTACGATTCAATTTTGGCTTTATCTATAAAAATGTGGTTGACATTAATCAGGTTATTTCCTTGGTTGACATCTATATGATCATGATCGGATTGACTATGAGATTCAAGTACCGAGTTAAAATACTGATTAAACAAATCGCATATGTCCTCGCCGCTAAATGACCTAACACCCCCAATAAACATTGAGTTAGGCAAATCATTCATATTTTTCCTTTTTGATTTAACATATGCCCAAAAGTGTTTACCATTGTGAGAGATCTTAGATTCAGCATCAGATATAAAATTATTAAAACACTCCTCCTGCAACACCTTTTGCCTTTCTCTGAGTAGTCTAATGTATTATAATTAGTTACACAGCCATATATTTTCCACTTCTGATGATATTTTAATTTTTTATTAATTGTTTTTATTAGTACTAGATTAAACCATATGGGGTATTTATTTTTAATATGAATGACTTTGACTGGAATAAACTTAATCATAATATCATTAATTATATTATAAAAAGTTTTAATATTATCGTTAATATCATTCGAAGTGAAACATTCATCCCAATCTATGTTAGACAGAGCATGGTTTATATCATCATAATTGGCTGTTTTAAACAACTTAACGGACTTGGTGTTTTGGCTGAGTAACATCTGCTTACAAATCGAGACATCATAACAAAAAGCTGGGTGATGTTTATCCTCAGGTACAAGAGGCTCAGAAGCTGATACACTACAATCCACGTTTGCAATAACTAAATCAAACACTCGGTTATTATCATTGTAAATTAAATTAAATTGTTTAAAGTCACTAATGGATATAAAATTATATAAATCATTTACGTAGTCTACTTTAAAATTTCCAGAAAGTGTAGAAAATGAAACATTTTTAACAGGCAACCACTCAGCACAAGGGATGTTAAAGTCGCCAAAAATAATATAATATTCGCCTTGATATTCGAGAGCCTTGCTAGTTAGTTATTCATAAAAAATTCTTAAAACCTCTTTTTGAACATTGCAATGCAGAAAATAGCACGAGTACAAGTTATAAATGTTTTTTGAGGTTCCATTGAGCGATAAAGATACAGATATAAGTTTGGCTGCCGAATTTACAACAGGAACGATTATACAATTACATACATGTACACACATGTACTGCTATTAAAACCCTACCCCCCATCTTATCGCTTCTGATAGCATAGTTTCAATTGCATCTGTAAACATTATATCGAGAGTCAAACAATTCCAAATCAAAAACACCCGGTCGTAACCATGTTTCGGTAATACAAATAACATCATATTCATTTAAAACAAAATTCTTATAGAACATGCTAGTTTTTGTACGCAACCTTCTGACGGTTTTGTAATAAATTCGCAATTTATTATCTATCTTTAAATACTATAATATAATAACTCAGATACATAACTCCAATAATAATATAATAATGCCGTATACTGTCATTATATAACTTTAAATTGTTAGGGTTACAAAAGGAATCAATAAAAGCGATACCACTACTGTAAAGAACAACAAAGCCTGCCAATACGCACGAACGAAAACAAAGTATCAATGAACGTTCACTCCAACCCAAACAAGGATAAGTATATGCAAATCTTTGTATTTTTTATTATTCTGTGAATAAAAATAAATAATAGTTCCTATTTTATTTTGAATAAATCATTTGTGGAGTTTATATGTAGCACAGGACTACTTTCACTTTGGCGCACCATAATAGTACAGGTTTTTACTCGCACGAATTTTTAATTGCAGTCTTTAGCTTTAGCTTTTGCCTTTTGAAGCAGTAGTTTATTAGATGTAGTTAAATGATCGTTGAAGAAGACATAAGAGTTGTTGCCTGAAAACCCGATGTCGCTAGCTTTCAAGTTTTTCAGCAGACGTACCCTGCACAGAAACTCATCCTTAAAGTAACGAGACATGAAACCCACAATTATACGTTTGGGTTTTTTCTTATCTTTTGATAAGGACGCAACACGGGTTACGAAATCCATATCAGTGGGGGCGTTAAATGGTATATCAGCTTTTTTGCCAAGTTTTCTATGATTGTAATCAAGTTCTCATTTTTCTTTTCAGGAACTCCACAAATTTCAATATTTGAACGTCTGGCCCACTGATCTCTTGTATTATTCTCACTTTCCAGTTTATTAAATGAAGTCTTCAATTGGGCCATATCAGCCGATATAACATCCATGGATTTTAAAGATTTTTCTTGGTTGACCAACTGAGTCTTGAATTCTTCATATTTGTTGTTTATAAACGAGACTGATTTCTTGAACTGATTTCTTGAACTGATTTCATCTTCTATTTTCTTAAATTTTGCATTTAATAGTTCCTCAAAGCTGGCTTCCAAACATTTCTGTAATTCTATAATTTCCCGTCTAATTTCCTGCCTAATTATCTCACGCAATTCAAGCAAAGAAACTGTGATTTGACCAACTGCATCACTGGTTTGAGCCTTTGATGAAGGTTCTGAAACCGTTTTTTTCTTTTTATGACGTTGGGTAACGTTATTATTTGCCGCTGCCTGCGATGCTCCTGAACGTATGGGAGTATTGTCACCTTTAATTGCCTTTGGTTTTTTGGCTGTACAAATGGGACAGGTCCAGTTGTTTGTATCGATAGTTGAAAAATCACAGCTGTTTGCCGGGTTCACACAACTGTGATGAAACGCTCCACCACAATCGGTGCATAACATAGTCGATTCCTCGTCCATCAATCCCTCGCAGCAGGAGTACATTGTTATACAAAATCAATAATAAAACTTCGCAAAAGGCACAAACTTTAAATGAATATCCTTCACTAAACAACTTTCATACGTCGTACTCTCTCAGCGACAACTCGTGTAGATGCGCAATATGCGATTAATAATCTTTAACGAATAGCACTGCGCATGCGCGATGACGTACGATCGGCGCGCGGTCAATGGGCGCACGTGAATATGATCACTGTGCGCTGCGCTTAGCACTGCTTATTACCTGCTGTACTGCTTCGCCCGGCGAACTAACTGTTATGGCGGCCGGCTGATTTTTGCACAGTAATTGAACTGTTTGGATCGTTAAATCGCTGTATTTACTTCGTTTACGTTTGATTTCACAACCCAAGTACACGGAACCGACACTCGTTTATAACGTGATACTTATTTTATCTAGAATTGTACGATAAATATAAATTTTTCAATAATAAACCGGGAGCTCACTTGTTAACAATGTTTGCCTTTTGACGAGGCGCCAAATACTGATTTGTTAAATTATTAATATCTATTGTCATCCATATCTCAAATGAATACAATTAGAATTAGAAAAGAATTTGAATTTTTCCATTTCATTTTCGTAGTAGGAACGCAGCGGGAAAAAACAAAATGTTGTTCTTAATTTCAACTTCTAAATTTTAGGGGTTAATCAGAATGTGATCGTTAACGCTATAGAAAAATATAAAAATTAGTTATATTATTACTGAAAGTTCTGATGTGTCATTCCTGTTCATTTGTATAGTTCTCTATTAGCAATAATGGTTGTATAGAAAGTCAACCTGGCCATCAACGCAACGGGGTTAACCAAAATGACATACTACGATCTTTAACGCTATGGAAAACTGTAAAAATAATTGCCTGTTACTGCAATATGACTGGACGTTCTAATGTGTCATTCACATTAATTTCCATAGTTCTCTATTCGATCTCAGTCTACTTGATTTTGATATGATTGTCTTAGCATTTTCTTGTTTTCTGGTGTTAGTAATATGCTTTTCGTTTTGTAAAACGACTGTAGTATTTTTTTCCCTTTCAAACTATGTGCTGACTATTTTTCTCTCTATCTGTACTCGTATTAGGTATTAGAATATAAATAACTTTACTGTAAAGCACACAGTTTGAAATCCGTAATTTGTTCTTAGTAGTTATTGTTTGTGGTTATTTTTTTATATTATCTTAAGCCTTTTTAGCGCCATTTTGCCCTTCACTACATCGTTCTGCTCAAGTTGATTGCCTTGTTGTGACAGAACGGACTTAACTGTGTTGGCTGTTTATATACTTTTTTCTTTTTTGCTGTTTATGTATTATTATTTATCCATCAAACGATATTGCCGATTCATGTGTCGATTTTTTTGAAGATATAAAGGGTATCACAGAGTCTCTTAATAAATTTAAATCGAATTTAGATACCTTATCTACATCTCTAGAGGATAATCTGATAGATCGAACGCGTTCTTTGCTAAACCAAATTTATCATCGAATACGTTGCGTAGAATAACCTGAAAATCCTGAACGAACCTCAAAGTTAAAATATGTGTCCAAAACTTTTGATGAATATTCTAATCACTTTAATAAAATAACGAAATCAGAAAATCCTAACGATTCTGATAATAGTTCATCTGATGTTGTAATGGCTGCCTCAAATTTAGAAAACCTAAATATTTCTGTGAGCTGCAATCGTGCTTTGTCCTCGGATTTAGTAAAACTTAAATACGATGGTAAAACTTGTGTTCGGTTATTTATTCAAAGACTTAAGGAATTTCGTACCGCTAGAAATGATCCGATGATAGACTGTTATCATCCGCTTTTGAAATATTTGTAGGTGATGCTCTTCACTGGTATTGGGCAGTAAAAGACAACATTAGTAACTTTAATGATCTAGTTACTCATCTTCGTATAGAGTTTAATGTTTTTGACTACGACTATCGAAGGATTACCGAGATTCGTAACCGCACGCAGGGTGAATCTGAAAATATAATTATTTATATGGCTGTAATGCAACCTATGTTTTTTCGATTAAGTACTCCTATGAGTGAGAAAGATCAACTTGAAATTCTCCTACACAATATTCGTCCATGCTACGCAAATGTTCTTGCTAATTGTCCTAATCTAGATTCCATTAATCGTCTTAAATCAATTTGTCGCAACTACAAACAAGTAAAAGCCCGTTCAGATAATTTTAAAGAGCCAATTGCAATAAGATCCAAAACATTGGCACCTCAATTTGCATACCAAACACCAAATAAAAATTTACCTAAAAATTATAATAGCGATAAATATTATGCTAATAGGTCATTTGCGAATATAAATAAAACACTTGCTGTGGAAAAATGCAAATTTTGTTAACGTTCTCGCGTTGAAACTCATAACATGAAGGAATGTCCGGCTGAACGAGTTATTTTTTGTTTCAAATGTGGCAAAAAAAATGTACGCTCTACTGAGTGTCCCGAGTGCAATAAGACTAAAATTGAAACCAACCAAAAAAAAAACTAATTCAATGAAAATTTCTTATTGCTTCAATTTACACCACTAAGCCGAGCAGTGATCCGCGCCCTTATGCCAAAATATACATTAATAATAACTGTAACTTATGCCTATATGGCTTGTTGGACCCCGGATCAGTAGTAAGCATTTTAGGAAAACACTATTATGACATCTTACTAAAACACAGTTTTTCACTCATTGATGATCATCAAATTTCTGTTACTGCCGCGGGTGGACAGAAAAAGTCACGAGGCTACACATTACATTGGTGTTTTATAACCAAACTCATGTTATCCCCGAGATAGACTCAAACTCAATACTTGGTATTGATTTTTGGTCTAAATTTAAAATACGTCCTAATAACTTATCCAATATAGATTATATATGCTGGGACAATCATAAGAAAATGGAACTCACCTCAGAGTCTCACCAGGTTTTTCTTCACTGTTATGTGAACTTAGATAATTCTGAAAAACCAATTGCTGATTCTGTAGTTGAACAGCATAAATCTATTTCATTTGAAGAGAAAGGTCTTGGTAGAACAACTATCATTACACATAGTATAGACACCGGGGATTCAGAGCCAATTCTTCAAAGATATTATCGCATGTCTCCAGATAAACAAAAGGTAATTACCGAACAAGTCGATGAAATCTTATCTTTAGGCGTTATTGAGCCATGCGAAAGCCCTGGTCTTCACCAGTATTGGTCGTACGTAAAAAGACGGCAAACTTAGATTTTAGCTTTATTATCTCAAAATATTAATGGTGTCGAACACCCTGTTGCCTACATGAGTAGATCTCTAAGCGGACCTGGTAGGAGTTATAGCGACACGGAACGTGAAAACTTGGCTGTTCTCATAGCGCTTGAGCATTGGCGATGTTATTTGGAAAGTAGTAAACCTTTTATTGTATTCAATGAACACTCAGCTATCAAGTGGTTTTTATCACTAACGAATCCAACAGGTAGGCTCGCTCGGTGGGGAGTTCAGTTATCGGCCTTCAATTTTAAGGTAAAGCACCGTCGTAGAAAAGATAACGTAATACCTGATTCTCTATCTAGGCTACCAACCCTTGTTGCAATATCAGACACTTCCAATCGGCCAGTGACTCAGGATCAATGGTTTCTTAATACATTTTATGGCTGTCAAAATTCACCAACAAGCTTTCCTAATTATTGCGTCGAAAATGGCTCCATATACCGTTTTATGAAAGATAAAAATATTGTAACCTCAGAATTTGCATGGAAGTTAGTTGTCCCAAATGAACAACGTGATCTTATTCTAAAAGAAAATCATTCGGAACCTACTTCGGGTCATTTTGTCATTTTCAAAACGTACAAAAGATTATTACTACGTTACTATTGACCTAAAATGTATTCTGATGTAGTTAAATTTGTTACCGATTGTGACGTTTGTCTAGCATATAAATTGCCAACTCATTGTACATTAGGAACGATGGGTAGACCAAAAGAATGCAGTAGACCTTTCCAGACCCTATCAATAGATTTGATCGGGCCCTTACTACTAACTAGGAAACAATATTGCTATATTTTTGATGTAAGTTGTTGCTTCTCTAAGTATTGTCTTATGTTCCCTCTACGTAGAGCCACCGCCGATCTTGTTGCTAAGCACTTAGAAGATTACGTGTTCCTTGTTCACGGTATTCCTCAAACAATTATCCTAGACAACGGAGTCCAATTCACAAGTCGTGAAATGGACAGTCTTGTAAAAAAATATTCTGTACCAAATGTTCATTTCACACCTAATTACACTCCACAGATGTATACTGTAGAAAGGTATAATAAAACCATAGTAACAGCTATTTCTACGTTTGTTAATGACGACCATCGTTCGTGGGATGTTAATATCCCGAAAATCCAATTCGCTATAAATAATTCTGTGAATGAAACAACTGGCTACACTCCAGCATTTTTAGTCCATGGAAGGGAATTGGTTACGTGTGGGTCTCATTATATTGATAATGATATCCCTAACGAATTAATCAATTTATTAATTTTATTTAAACTTTAATGCACAAAATAAAAATCGTACATATGGCTAAGCAGAGAAAAACATATGGGTGCAGCAAAAGTAAACTAATAATGAGAAAAAAAGGTAACGAAGTTCGAATAAACCAGAATATATATATATAACACTGTATATAACACTAGCATCATTTTTTACTGCTATCTTAAACAGAATTATGCCGCTTCGTTTCCGGTACTTAACCCGCAAGGACATGCTGTCAATAGCTCCCGGATTTTAACTAATAAAAGTGTTATAAACAAGTGCATCAGTGCTAAAACCATAATAATTGTATTCCAAGAACGTCTGCAAGAAAACTTTGCTAAAAATTCTCACGGAAAAGTGTACAATAAAGTAAAATACGACAGGGTTAAATAACCGAAACGAATTTTGAGGTTACAACCATTTATCAAAAACTAATCAAGTGTACGAACATTGACGGATTGACACTTTGACGTATAGTGCTGGCTAGATGTCAAAGTACATTGCGTGTTCGGGCGCCTCAATTGCAAGTTGAGGTGCGTTCCATTTTAAGCGTGTTATTGTTTACATTGGTGAACGGCACGTTCATTTGATATTATGAGTACTCAACTGTGTCATTGCTCCTTGACAAGATGAAAGAAGAATTAAATAAACAAACAATAGAAATAACAGTAAATGTCACAAAAACGGTACTGAAAGTATTGGACGAGAAAATACAACCAATAATAGCGGAAAACGAAAGACTTACACGTGAAGTGGAAAAACTTAACAAGAAGCTCCAGACTTTGGACATAAACGCTAGGAAAAACAACATCATTCTACATGGGATCCCAGAACCTAGTACCGAAAAATACGAAGATTTAAACGCTTTGGTAATAAAAACAATAACGGATTTGGATGTACCACTTGAAAATAGTGAAATAAATAAAGCACAACTTCTTAGTAAAAAAGTGGATAGTGGAAAAATAAGACCTATTCTGCTTACAACAACAACTCTGCAGAGAAAATTTCAATAGAAACAAAAAGAAAACGAAAGAAAACACATACATTACCAATGACTATTCTAAGGACAGCATGGAAAAACGTAAAGCAAGAGCCAGTAACATTCGTGAAAATGAAAAAAGAAAAAGAACCTCAGAGACACCAAGCTCAAAAAAAACAACCAACAACAATAGCAAGAAAATCCAACGAACGCACGCATTTCAACTTATGCGCGAGCGAACGTACTCCTTGTCCGAAAAAAATACTTACCTCAAGTACTAACCTGAAACGAAATACCACACAGTCAAAAAAAACCACAACAAACAAACACACATTCCCCAACCCGGCTGGTCCCCGTGTTAGAGAATGTGTGTTTGTTTACCCCAATACCCTTCAATAATAATAAATCAACAACATGAAGATGAAAACAACATCGAACCAACTCTACCCAAGAAAAAGATTACCATTGAGAATCCATCAAACAAACATACAAGACTATACGTTGCTTCTCTAAACGTATTAATACTAAGATCAGAAGAGAACTTATTAGAATTATCACTGGCATTACAAAACACCAACTGGGATATCCTCGGCCTGAGTGAAGTACGAAGAATAGGAGAAAACATTGTCGCACATCCAGACTTCATATTCTATGACATAGAGGAAACCCCAGGAAAATATGGTGTGGGTTTTTTTGTCAAAAAATATCTAGCAAAGCACATAAATGGATTTTATGGTGTATAAGAGCGCACAGCATTGTTGAATTTAAAATTACCAGATTATAAAGACCCATGGACCATTATTCAGATTTACTCACCCACAGAACAAGCAGAGACCGAAAAAATTAGCCATTTTTACCAGGATTTGAACAAAGCTTTACAGACACATGCTCACAAAAACATCATCGTGATGAGTGACTTTAATGGTCAAATCGGAAAACGTCAGGGGGATGAAGATGCAATTATAGGACCTTATACATACAATACAAAATCTAGAAGCAGGAATGGAAAAAGGCTCATGAACTTTGCAATGGAAAATAACCTGACCATACCAAAAACACCATATTCAAGAAAAATAAAAATAGAATGTGGACATGTTTATCAAATGGCAAGTCAAAAAAAAAATTGATTTTATAATGGCCAATAAACCTAATTGCTTCTCAAACATGAATGTCATCAATAATCTTAATTTTAACACCAACCACCGCATGGTCAGAGCTGAACTGAATTCATCCCAACCCAAGAACCCCAGACCAAAAATAAATCCAGAGACATAAAACCTAACAAATATCTAATAGAAGAAATAGCCAATTCATTAAACTCAAAACTCAAGGAATACAAAAGAGAAACAAAATATGCCGACATATAGGAAAAATACAATTGGTTAGAACGTACAATTACAAACACTAGTAAAAAGCATAGCACCAAAAAAATTCAAACAATTGGATGACGAGAAAAACTACCGACCTCCTCGATCAAAGAGCAGCTCTAATAAGTGCGAAAACTACAGACAACAATAGAAAGAAAATAGCAAAAATTAGCAAAGAAATAAAATAAAACATAAGGAAAGACAGGAGACAACGTCGGATGGAAACAATAGAGAAACATAAATATTAGACAGACAGGAGGAATAAAGAAGGCATAAAAAGAATTAATTAATAAAAAGAACGGATTATAAAGATGAAAAACAGCAACGGGACCAAGAATATTAGTAGACAGGAAATATTTAAGATCGCTACAGATTACTACACTGAACTATACAAAAACAACACAAACGAAAGAGAAATAGACTTACAGAGAACGAAACTGTACCTTACACCATGCAGGAAGAAACGGAAAAAGCTATTGATACCCAGAAAAACGATAAAGCTCCAGGCCCTGACGGCATAAGCAATGAAATAATAAAACAAACGAAAGCAGTAATGATACCTCACAGAAATTTTCAACAACGTGATTAACACAGAAATCATCCCAAAACAATGGACTGAATCCAACATAATCCTTCTGTTCAAGAAAGGGAATCACTGCGATATTAGAAACTACCGGCCCATTAGTCTAATGTCTAATATTTATAAGACCTTTGCAAAGATTATTTTGAAAAGAATAGAAAGGAAATTAGACGAACAACAGCCAATAGAACAGGCAGGATTCCGCAAGGACTTCTCGGTACTAGACCACATCCATACTGTAAGGCAAATTATAGAAAAATACGCTGAATACCAGCTTACATATTACATAGCCTTTATTGATTATAGTAAAGCGTTCGATTCTCTGATACACTCAAAAATCTGGGAAGCCTTAAAGGAACAGGGCATAGAACACAAATATATAAGGATTATAAAAACATTTATAGTCACAGTTCGGCATGTATCCAACTAGAAAAAAAAGGAAATATGTTTCAAATACAAAAAGGCGTTAGACAGGGGGACCCCCTCTCACCAACACTTTTTCTGGCTGTACTAGAAATGATCTTCAGGAACTTTGAATGGAGAGACATAGGCATAACCATTAATGGCCGCACGCTAACGCACTTACTTCAAAAGAATGTACACAATAAGAAATAGCAGCATCAGAAACAAAATCAATTCGAAAACAGAAGCAATTCGGTTTCAGAACGGGTATTAGCACAGAAGACGCGGTAAAAGGCTTGACTGAATTTGTAACCAATAAGTTGGATCAACAAAAAAAATGTTTGGGTGTTTTTCTCGATTTAGCCAAGGCTTTCGACACCGTCTCGATTCCCATTCTTGTACACAAATTGGAAAATATCGGAATTAGAAATTCGGCCCTCTCTATTTTTAAAAGCTTCTTAAGTCACCGAGTGCAGAGAGTTAAGATTAAAAATTTCATCAGTTCTGATGCTAGTGTTACTTTTGGTGTCCCTCAAGGAAGTATCTTAGAGCCAAGTCTCTTTTTAATTTATATTAATGACCTTTGTCGTATGCCATTAATACATGGTAAATTATTCACTTATGCCGATGATACGGCTATAATATTTTATGGAGAGACTTGGGCTGACGTTCAGGTGATTGCTGAAAGGGGTCTCCAATGTGTGGCACAATGGCTTGAGGACAGTTTACTAACACTAAACGTATCTAAATCAACGTACTTACAGTTCCGTATTACCAACACTCCAGCTGTTGAGGATATTGAACTGAAGGTACATTTTTGTGATCTAAAGTCAACATACAAATGCTCTTGCCTTAATATAACTAGATCTAAAACTGTAAAATACCTCGGTGTGTTGTTAGACGAAAAACTTAGCTGGCTCCCACACATTGATCTTATTTCATCCCGGACTCGTATACTTACTTGGACATTTAAAAAGCTAAGACACATTGCTGATTTTGATTTATTGCGCACAGTATACTTTACTTTAGCACAATCAATTATAGGCTATTGCATAAGTGTCTGGGGAGGATCGGGCAAAAGTTTTTTAATTAAGCTCGAAAGAGCACAAAGATGTTTACTAAAAACTATGACTTTTAAACCTTATAGATACTCAACAAAATTATTATACAGCGAATGCAAGTTGCTGTCTGTCAGGCAGTTATACGTTCAGAATTTGATCACCAAGCAACACGATCGCACTCCCTACGACCCTGAGATCTGTCGTAACAAACGTAGAATATCCAACGTACTGGCACCGTTCAGATGTCGCACTGCTTTTGCTAGACGGCAAAGCGCATATCTCTCTATAGTACTCTATAACAAACTCAACAAAATTCTAAATTACTATCCTCTTTCAAAACATGAGTGTAAAATTAGAGTTCGAGATTGGTTGTTGTCGTTAGATTACAATAATACAGAAAATTTATTAATTTAATTTATAGTTTCAAAATAAAATAATAAACAAAAAACAGGGAAGCGATTAATATGTGAAAAATTAATGTTAACGTTTCGGTTATGTTAATGCATAAATTATATATGAACTTTAATGTTTATGTATATATACATATATATGTATATATACATATATATGTGTGCTCGTGTTGTGTATATGTATACTAAATATATGTATAGTATGGATATTTAGTATTAAATAAAACACATATAGAATACTTTATTATATTATAATTTTATTATATTTTTTTTAATTTAATTTTGTAAATTTGAAATTGTTTGCTTTTCTTTTGTTTCTACTGTAACAATGAAAACATGCATAGTTCTCTTAGTGTTATCTGTGTTACAACTCTGGGAGGCCGCTGATTCTAAGATACAGACTCGTCTAGTTTAGAGTCAGAGACTTCATAAATTTTGTGATTTATTTTGATAATAAAGAATTATTAATATTAAAAAGAATTATTAATTATTAATAATAAAACTAAGGTCAGGATATAACTCTGAAAATAAGAAGACAAAAGTGGAAATGGACAGACCACATGATCAGAGGAAAAGACAAATGGAATAAAATAATAACACAATGGTACCCAAGGGATGGAAAAAGACGGAGAGGTAGATCACGGAGAAGGTGGGATGACGACATTAGACAAGTCGCTGGAATTACATGGGGTAGAGTGGCCATAGAAAGGCCAGAATGGAGAAGATTGGAGGAGGCCTTTGCCACCTGGCAAACGGACACACAAAAATGGAACAAAAGAAAAATATATGAATAACAAAGAAATACTGTTTTGTCCGACTAAAGCTTATTATATATTATATAAACACAATTATACTGTTTGTATGTACAAAACCACGTGTAATTATTTTATAAGCTCAAATTATCACGACATGTATGTACTACACGCCACGTCTTGTTAGGGAAGGAAATATAAAGTGTATAAATAATATTACTTTGTCTGGCACGCTCAATGTCTGTAGATCTGAACGAAACTTTAAATGTCGGTCGGCAGCAGCGGTAAACAAATCCGCTCGTGGCGTCCCACACCGACAGCATACTTCAAGACATAGACTTAGAATATACTAGCGTATAGACCACCTGACAGCCCGAAAACGCGTGACCAATTTTGATTTGTCATTGCGTGCGTTAGCTAGTGATGTATATTTTACTTAAAAGGACTATCGAAAACGATTGTTAAGGAAGCTGTAAAAATTATAAAAATTGTTTAGTTCATGAAGTTGAATAACTTCAAAATTAACTGAATTTTACCATGACAGTTCTAAAATAATTAATAAATATTCATATAACATGTTCCTGGGAATAATCTGAACCTACCTGCCTTTTGGTGGATTTTTATTCAAATGTATAAAATCCCAGGTGACTACCGAAAACTTAAAAACTCCCCAATAATCAGATCAGAATAATGTATTTTCGAGCTATGATCTTTGGAGAAAAATATTTACTGCCGTGGGCAGTTTCCCCGAATTTATTTTTTAACATATTGTTATTATAAATAGGTAGATACATAACTAAGTATATACCTATTTATATTTTATATATTTTATAAAATATTTTGATGGGGAAACAAAAACGGTGACACGGAGTACATAATGGCTGCTTTATTTTTCATATAAGTATTACTTGTGATAATTACAAACATTTAATAATTAATAATTAAATAGATTATAGAAGTTTATTTTAACATTCGACTTAAGTATGAATGTAAACTTAATAATTTAAGGAAGGAAACTTATAGGAATCAGTTAAATAAGATTGCTCTGTTTAACGGCCAATATGTTTATGAAGCTTCATCATGCTTCATGTTTATATTCTTTCATCTGTCCCTGAAAAGTATAAAATAATAATAAACTTATTATCATTTTAGCTGCATGAATTTTAAAAACATAATGATCTTAACACAGTAAAGTGAACTAAGTGTCTGAGGATACAGATGCGAATAGAGTCTATTCTCTCAATCTCGGTATGTTAAGAAAATGGTCACTCATTCATGGACTGACCGCGGCAAGTGCAACTTAATTTCACAGATCTATTGATCTGCGCAGCTATTACTTAACTACGAGTTCCTCTTCTCTACGACTAACGCTGTAGGGGATGAACCACACTATTTAAGCCCTCGCGACAATGTCGTCGGCCATCAAGCATGAATCGGGCATTGACCGTTGTGAGTATCAAATACTATGGAATTTATACTATCATGTCTCATGCGCGGTCGTCTAGTAGCGCTTGAGGAGCATTACCAAATATCTATACCTAACTACGCTAAAAGTTTTATCGTTATGATTTGGGAATATAATCCGAAGTTCCGAAGTTCAAGCTCCGCTCAACCCTTGGGAAAATAGCATGATGCTATGAATATTGTACTAGTGTGACCGTGAGGCTGTGCGGTTGGTTAAGCAAGGTTATACATTTTTTTTTGATAAATAGATACTTAGTTGAGTTCATAATGGCTTAAAGAGGATAATCTCAAGATTTTTTTTGTCTTTAATGTACTACAGTTTTATAATGTATGAAAATTTGTTTTTATATTTATCTAAAGTTTTGAAAGTTATATTTTGAAGTCTTATTATAACAATATTTTACTTACTGGTACAAATAACGTAGAAATGACTCCTTTTAATAAAAATGTTTTATTCTACTTTTCTTTTATACTTCTCAAGAAAATGTTTGCTGCAAATTGTTGAGTCCTCTTTGCATTCCAACCAACCCTTCCAATGAACCTTAACCACTTTTTCTAATTATAGAATCCGGAGGGAATCTGTTTGAAAAACGGCAAAATAAAATTACGTTTTAGAACGCAAACCGAGGATTTATTTTCTTGTTGTGTAGGCAAGTCTATCGATTCATTATAAACATTCAAGATAAATATCGACATTAATTTTGATATAGTTGAGTCAATCCCTAGCGTACATGTAAAATATTTTGTATAAAATGTATTAACCAAATTCATGCAAATTATCAACAACGTGACTTTTTCTTTGCAAAATATCATTATTAACAAAATAATTGAATATATTCTATATTTCAAACAGTATGTAACATAAATTTTAATCAAAAATAAACGCGTCATAACATTGACGACGTCTTGAGAATTTACCTGTGATATGTGAAATCATCAGGATTATTTCTATTATTAACAGCACAGTCACTCACGGAACAATTAACCATTTTGGAAAAAGTTACTTACTAAAATAACCACTATTATACTTTAAAAATTACAAAATATCTCGGAGCTATTTCTTGCGTGCCGAATTGTGCCGACCTGTCATTCAAAATCGGTTACAGAGTCATTAGATTTGGTATCCTTTTCTATCTTGCATTTTTGCTATAAGGAATTTTCTTCTCCCTTGCACGCTATGTTGGTCTACGCTAGTATATCCTAAGTCTATGCTTCAAGAGCGTGCGGTACACTATTCGAAGATTATATTAGGGCGATAACAGAAACTTGATCCCACTTCTGATGTAGGCGAAAGAGGATCATCCTCAGATGCACTCATGATGGATGGCGCAAATATGCGTGCGTTACAACATAAAGTGCAAGAAAATAAAATAAACAGATCGTTAGGAATTCGTCGCAAATATATGGTACGCTTCTCCGATAATGTTTTTTTTTCAAAAATCCTCTAAACAACAACTGTTGCCAACAACAACAAAGAAACGAAGCTTCGCTAGAGTAAAATCTTTACTCTCGATCTAGCCAGTATTTTATAGACATGCCTATTATTGTGTCATTTTGTTCAATAACTTGTTGCCATCTTGAAGTAGAGACATAATCCCGTTGCTGTATTCTTGGGATTTATTATTTAAAAAAAATGAGACAAGTAGTTTTGACAGTCCTCTCTTGATGTTAACCTAACACTACCCAAAGAATTCTGAAGAGACCGAAACAGGTAAAAATCTGAGGGTGCAAGGCCAGTACTTTAATTTTAGTTGGATAATTAATTCGTTTGCACGAATTAATTATCCAACGAGTCAAGGATAAGCTAGTAACGGAGTACGACAAGCACACCGTTCCACGCCAGAGCCAAGACTGCCTTCACGGCGGCCGCTCCGTCAGTTTTATACAAGCAAAACAAGTAGCTAGATACGGGCGTCACCGCAGGTGCAATGGCGCAGGTGTGTGGTGCACATGTTGTTTACAAGAATTCTGTCTAGGAACACCGGCGCCGCCGCACATGCAATGGCGCAGGCACCGTCATATTGATATTAAAACCAGCCAGATACAAACAGTACAACCAAAGAGATTTTTCTTCAATTTCATACAAAAAAAATAAGAAGAAACTATTTGCCTGACCTATTATTATATTCTTTCTTGAAAGAAATGGTGTGTTTCTCAATGTATTTAATAAAGAAAAAGTGGTATTACATATTAAGAGGATATTTAAAGACATTTATTTAGTGTTACTTGTACATAAAATTTCTATATGGATAGCTTTTGATGTTTTATCACCGATTTCAAAAGCTATTATCTGGATACTATTTTAAAATATTTTGTTCCTTGAAATCAGTTTTTTCTTTTAATAGAAAGTTATTTTTTTACTCTTTAAGGTAGACTCATGTATACCATAGACTCATGGTAAGGTTAAGGTTAATGTCTCTGTTTCGATTTGACTCCTTCGCATCTCACATGATCCTTAGATAGTAAATTTGATTCAATGGTCAATGTTCTGTGGGTCACAATTATTGACGAAGTGTCACTCATATTCATAAGAATATGAATAACACTCCATCATCATTATGGTGGATATGTTTTGAATTTTTATTTAAGTTTATAACTATTTATGAGCATTTTGGTTGTAGGCATGAGAGCATGCACTCAGATCAATGTAGATTCGATTAAATTAAGCATCTTATGCTCATCCCCAATGGTGAAAATCCTTAGACCAATAATTTTCCTATACAGTATTAGAGCAGTCTAGATTTTTATAGAATAATGATGACAAACGAGCACACAGTCCACTTGATGGTAAATAGAACTAAATTGGCATACCTCATTATCAGTAAAAAGCGTCTCCGGTACTCTACAATCGTCATAGAGAACACAGCAGCATTATACGGCTAATTTAAGCTGGTATTCAATTTTTTTTATAAAAATTAAGCGACAAGCACACTTAGAGTTCACTTGATAGTAAGCGGCTACTGCGGTTCATGGACAGCTGCAGCCAATTTTAAACAAAGAAGGCTGCAGATACGTTGTTGCCTCTGAGGACTAAGCTAGAATGTCTCACTACTAATAATTGTACTGGCTCTCTATACCCTTCACACCGAAAAACAGCTAGTTGTCGTCAAAAATAGATAAGTTGGTGGTACATACCCGGATTGACTCGTAGGCAGTAATTCATTTTCCGTCACACCGGGTGCACATGCTCAGAAATACTATTTGATTGTACGAAACAAACAATCAAATATTAAACGCTAATTCATTGTCATACTTAGAACAATATTTTACAATGTTTCAGTCAGTTTCACGGGTTTATAATTCATTTTTAAACAAAATTTGCTTATTATTAGGATTACTGAAGGAGAAACAACAGAAATTGATTAACTTATTTAATGTCAAATTTTATTCAGTTACTTAATTTTTTGTTACCCCAAAAATATCTTTTTTTTAAATATTTTACCACAAAATTTGCAGCAGCCGAAAGATCACACACCAGAAGCCGTCACTCCAAACTTCAACAATAACCACACAGTATTTTATCAAAGGTCATGCACGAAATCAGGATTTGAAGATATTTGTTTTATTAAAAAAAATTAAGATTGTGTTTTATTTTAAATTAAAAATGTACGGTCTATTAATAATATAGATTTGACGGCTCCGTGGCGCAGTGGCTTAGCAATGAGTTGCAGCGCTAAGGGGCGCGGGTTCGAAACCCGCGCGAAAACAAAACATTTGTTGTGTGTAATTAATTCCGGGTGTTTATCCTTGTGAAATTTGTGTATGTTATCTGTCGCCACGATTCAGGAGAAAATCTTAGTGTGGAGATAACGCTTTTTAAAAAAAAATGAAAAAAAGAAGATTTCTTTTCTTATATTTACGCGAACACTACACATTTAATAAAACTATTTTTACGGATTTTATCACGTTTAGTTTACTATTTTAATTCCCGACGTTTCGGGTGCTTTACAGCACCCATGGTCACGGGGGGGACTGAGGTGTTTGACGTCCCAATGTCATAGTTAGCCCGGCTACCTTCAGTTTTTGATTTTTTTTTAATATTAATTTTTTTTGGTCCGATCTACGCAGAAACGATTTCGGACCAAAAATTAATATTCAAAAAACTGAAGGTAGCCGGGCTAACTATGACATTTTAACGTCTAACACCTCAGTCCCCCCGTGACCATGGGTGCTGTAAAGCATCCGATACGTCGGGAATTAAAATAGTAAATTAAACACGATAAAATCCGTAAAAATAGTTTTATTCAAAAAAAGAAGAATAAAGAAGAAAGAGAAGAATAAAGTATGATATTCTTAAAATTTAAAACAAAATGTGTTTGACGTCCACGAGACTAGTAAAAGAAAAAATATGCAAATGTAATACACAAAATCGCAGGATATATTTATAATGCGAAAACACTTAGCAAGTATTTTCTAAATCAATATTGTATTCACGTATGAGCCAAACCATCGCTCCGAGAGCACGTGCTGAAGTAATACGTCTGGGACTTAGTTATGAGCATGTTTTGCTTAGCGAAACATTCCGCTTATTGACCTAGTCGTCTAAACAAACAGAAAAGATGTACTTGAAAATTAACTTTTGGTAAACAGTACCAGCCGACTTCAATGAACTTAAAATAATAAAATAATTTCACATTCCGAAGTCAGTGCTAAGACATAGTGTGTAGAAGAATTAAAGTTCTGACTTCAGAATGCGATTTTTTTTTTTTAGTTCCTTGAAGTCAGATATTACTTTTATTAAAAGGTTAACTGATTTGACTAGAGTAAGCAGTAACACAATCTCAACGTCGTCTTAATAGTTACATTAAAATTTCATTACCTATTTTGCCACCTTGATGGTTAAATTTTTTCTCTAAATTTACGTGTAGTATAACCTATTTAATACCCTGAAGTATAAACTATTTAATAAAAAGAAAAGTCAGTCATCAAAATTGATTTCCAATCGAATAAGATATGGCTTAATATTAAAAAAAAATAATAAACGTACAGTCGAATTATTTATTGAAGTTCGCTAAAATAATTTTGATCGTGTATCTTTAAAAGTGTAACAGTACCTACATAAGATTGGCAGTTTATTTAATACTTACTACAAAATATCATGTTGATCATGCAAACGGTCCTACATCACTAATAATCTCATCGTCTTCATTATCAAAGTCGTCATTAAGGCTCATTACAAGTCCACTTCTGAACATATGAGTCAACTTCATTCATTGACTCCTTGATGTTTCAGCGGGTCTTCACACCATCTAGTTGAGAGTTGCCTGAAAATGCACTTGCCAATACGAGCTCATCAAACCTTTCTGTTCTCGGTTCTCAAAGAAATTAAAGAAGTAAGAAATCACACAATTCACAGCCTCTTGACCTGTTCAGCGAGCTATTTTTTATATATATAATAAGGATGACAAACGAGCACATAGTCCACTGGATGATAAGTGGATGCTGTAGCCCATAGACATCTACATTTATCCTTGATTAAGAATCAAAATGCAGATGCTTTGTCACCCCTAAGGACTAAGATAGAATGCATCGTTTCCATTAAAAACGGTCTCCGGTTCTCTTCACTCACAATACGAAACAGTAGCATTAAACAGCCTTTTTTACGCTGGTATTCTGTGAGAGAGTGGTCTTACCACGGCCGAGCCAACCCATTTGTGCTAAAACCATAATAGCGCGGCTGTACTACGTTAAAAATTATCTGAGATAGTCTATGTGATAAAGCTAAAATATTCGCAAATAAACAAGAGAAACTGACATAATCCAGCGGATCAGTTATGATCAGTTAACGTTAAACCACCGCTTGTCAATCCCAATCCCAAATAACAGAGCATAGCCTTATCTTGAGCCTTACACAATTAAATTTCCTTCAACGAGATTGCACAGATCGTCACGTTTGTTACTTGGTAATAAAAGAAACGTTTTTATTCAATATAGATGAATAAAAAACACTTATTGAAAGTCACTCTTATGTTTACTATACCACTGATTCGGAAAATACCTTTGCCCTGGGAAAAACCAGCAAAAAAGCCAGCGGAGAGACTTTTTAGGCAATAAATAAAGGGTCATCATCATCATCATCATCATTACAGCCCTTCACAAGTCCACTGCTGAACATAGGCCTCCCCCACGAAATGCCACAAAGCACGGTCCCGAGCCACCTGCATCCATTAACTTCCTGCATGTCTTACCAGGTCGTCACTCCATCTAGTGGGGGGACGCCCTACACTTCGCCTGCCGGTACGAGGCTGCCACTCGAGAACCTTTCTTCCGCATCGGTTGTCGGTTCTTCGAGCTATATGGCCGGCCCATTGCCACTTCAGCTTACTAATCCTTTGGGCTATGTCGGTTACTCTAGTTCTACTGCGGATATCCTCATTTCTAAGTTTATCACGCAGAGAAACCCCGAGCAAAGCCCACTCCATAGCTTGCTGAGCGACCTTGAGCTTCCTCATACAGCCAGCAGTGAAGGACCACGTCTCAGTTCCGTATGTCATCACTGGCAACACGCACTGGTAAAACAATGTAGTTTTGAGGGTTTGAGGTATGCCTGACGAGACGATGTGTTGTAATCTCCCGAACGCTGCCCAGCCGAGTTGAATCCGTCGATTGACCTCTCGGTCGAGTTGGACTTACCTAGTCGGACTATTTGTCCCAGGTAAACATATTCGTCAACAACTTCGAGCTTAGTGCTCCCAACAACTATCGGCATAGGTGTGACATGGACATTAAACATGATTTTTGTTTTGTCCATGTCCAAATAAAGGTAGTAAATAAAAATTCCACTTTATTTACAATTTGCCCCAAATAAAGTAATTCTAAAACGAAATTAAAATCAAATAAACATCCTTTACATAATAATCCTTGGGGTGAAAGAGAATCCTATCAAACAAACTCATTAAAGGCAGAAAAGAAAAATAATAAAAGAGAACATAGGCCATTATATAAATAATGCCCTTTGTCGAAATCCTATTGTGCCACCGCTATGATTACACTTAGTTCATTTGAACAAAGGACGGCGAACTCTAATAGCGGGATCCAAATAATATATTTTATGCCTCGGTTGTAGTGAAAAGGTTTAGCGGTTATTACTGTATTAGTAACGCTACCACATATCATCCCGTGGCTATCGTCAGACGTGACTGAGAGAAACTGAAACAGGAGATAAGTAGCACCATCTTGCTGTCACGTTCTCAAATAATGAAAATTACGGTTACCAACCCGTCTACGAGATAATCTATGGAGGAGGATGTTCAGCAGTGTACTTTTTATAGGCTGTAATAAAATGATAAAATAATGATGATGATGGAGACGTAGCTCAGAGGCTAAGTGCTCACCACAAATCCAGTATACTCTAGTATCACAGATCGAGCACCGCTGGCACCAACAGATTGCTGATTTCAATTCTAAGTGCTGATTTACCTCGTGCTCAGTGGTGAAGAATAACACTCTGGGGAAACATGCATGTCTGAGGAATAAAATTATTTAAAAGATACGTGAAGTTCGCTAACACTCACTGCAGCACCGTAGCGCATTAGTTGCTCTATAACTCCTTCAAAATAAAGAAGGCCAGTGCCCAACATTCGGACATACATAGACTGTGACTTATGTACTAGAAAATATATTATATTTAGTTTTGAACTAGAACTAAAAAAATATTTTTTAAATATTAAAAAATATTTTTTTACATAATACTATGACATGAAGAATCATAATCATAATCATTACAGCCCGTCACAAGTCCACACAAAATAGATCGCCCCGAAGGATTGCCACAAAGCACGGTCCTGAGCCATCTTCATTCATCGACTTCGTGCATCTTTTACCTGGTTGTCACTCCATCTAATGGGTCCACCTTACTCTTGACTTACCAGTACCAGACTGCCACTCGATAATCTTTCTTCCCCATCGGTTGTCGGTCCTTCAAGCCATATATGATGGCATAGCCTTGCTTGTCAATTCTGGTTCTACGGATATCCTCAATACGATGTCTATCACGCTGAGAAACTATGTAACAGAAATTTAAAGCTATGTATTATAAATAAACGAAAAGATTTTGAGTTCAAAAATCATTATCTTTAAGAATAAATTATTCATTATTAAGGTTTCATAAGTGATATTATATCAAAGAGACAGAAGTCTAATAATAGAGGAACAGTCTCCAGTACTTAAAAGATAATGTTGGAAACTGCTCCAGCATTTTCAGCTAAATTGGGGTAGTTAATGGAACACTTGTAATTTGAAAAGCATTTATAGTACCTCAGTTCAAAGAAATAAATATATTCAATTTCAATTTAGTAAAATTGCCGTGCGGCGGAGACCCGCGTCACAGAAAATGTCACGAAGCGCAGTTTTTTTCAGTTTTAAAGAAAACCAACATGGAAAGTATGTAGGTACGAAATGGTCCTTGATAAATTAGCAATCAACCTTTTATACATACAAAAGCGATATAACGTATAGTTTTCGCGCAATCTGCAACAAAATATGATTTTTTTTATGATTTATTGATTTTATTGTTCAAAGTTTAGTTTTCTCAAAAATTTACCACTTTTCCGCCAATATATGTATGAATTAAGTAAAAAATAGAATAATATGCTCTCTAAAAAGAGGTATAACTTATTTCTCCTATGTATCATGTCTGGTTTTCTTTAAAAGTGGGAAAAGACGGCGCTTTGGGACATTTTCTGGGGCGCGAGGGGGTGACGCTCACCCGGGAGGGGGAGGGAGAGTGGATAAAATTTTAATTCGCTCTATAACGTATATATGCCGATAGATAAAAGTACTTACAATATTTAAGGCTAGCTGAGAGGTGTAGCCACACACTATCTCATACTATTCCTCATGAATCTGGCTATAATATACAAAAAGAATTTTTCAAATTGGACTGGTAGTTCCAGAGATTAGCATGATTAAACAAAAAAAAAACTCTTCCGCCTTATTATATACCGATAGATAAAAGTACTCCATTAATTTTGCAAATTTTGCCATACTTTGTTATCTAGAATGTTTGAACTAATAGAAGCGTCCCCTGCTGGTTTCTCGCGTTTCTCATCGGGAGGCTAGAGTTTGTGCGTCGTTTGCACAATTTAGTCACAAAATTTTGAAATGAGATTGATATTATTTATAAATATAGAATAGCACTGATTCATATACAATTAAATTGCTTAATTTATAATGATTAACTTTTATGTTTAGCTGCATACAAAATTAAAAATATATCATTTTTTACTAGCGCCAGCCAGTATCAGGCGATCTTCCGTACAGGCCCGTACGTTTGGCACGTAAAAAAGAAAAATGCCCAGGCGCTTGACGGATTAACAAAGATCAATATTTAAGATTAGCTGAGAGGTGTAGCTTCATGCTAGATAGCCTATACTATTCCTGATGAATTTGGCTATAATAGTAGTAAGTTTGTACCATTTCTGACTCACTGAGTCAGAAGTGGTACAACTCCCTCATCGACTGACGGTGGGTCAAGGGATCCTAAAAAAAGTGTTTAGCAGTGCTATTGTATTATACTTCTTTGTTCATAACTACCATGCTATTCTGAATCATCAATAAAACACATTCCTTAATTTTGTTACAATTTTTATTTCCAAAATCCGCGGTCCGTTTTTGCGTAGCATGCGCGGTAATCAATTAACTAATATCCAATTGATATCCGGTGGGCCTGCACCCTCATTAGCTTTCCATTGTTCACCCTTTCCTCTTATCTATTGTTTCTTGAACACCTTCATTGCCGCTCTTATCCATTACTCGTACGCCCTGCTTAGCAGTGCTATTGTATTTTACTTCTTTGTTCATAACTACCATGCTATTCTGAATCATCAATAAAACACATTCCTTAATTTTGTTACAATTTTTATTTTCAAAATGTTATTGCTTATTATCTATATAATAGGAGCAAAACATCTCATCCACTAAAATTCTGAATCATCAATAAAACACATTCCTTAATTATTTCCAAAATGTTATTGCTTCTTATCTATAAAATCGGAGCGAAATATCTCATCCACTAAAATATCGTAGTACAGTGTGTTCCCTGTAAATATGCTTGTAAAACTATGCACTGAACATCCCTGAAACTTCTATAGCAAGTACATGAAGCAATATTCACCACAAACTGAAGTCCACTCATTCTGAATCCTATCAACATTCCAGTCCTATCTTTTACAATTCCTTTTTTAAAAATTCTATATGATATCGTGCAGGTGATCGTCCATATGAATCAAAATACTGACCGATGCCATTCGTATCGATATTTAAAGCTATCCAATGTGAGCCTGGTTTATCATATGTAGCCAAATTGCATATTATATACGTTGGTACGTGGGTATACATGGGCGGTCTATTAGCAGCATAAACATTATTTTCTAGACTGGGATGAATCTTTTTCAGATGTTGTTGTACATATAGTGTATCCATGATATTACCACTATTAGTAGATTATTACAGTACCAATCTATTCAATGGCTAACATAGGAATGATCAATTATACTGTTTTGTAAATATTAAATCGCATTCTTTTGTGATGATTTGTAGAAGTCATCGGTGTGGCGCAAGTCGCAACACAAAAGAATGTGAGATAAGCTTGTTGACTCATAAATTTACTATTTATTTCACTGCGGAAATGCTTTAGATTACAATTATAGTGATTTGTAAATATTAAATCGCATTCTTTTGTTATGATTTGTAGGAGTTATCGGTAGTAACAAGCTTATCTCGCATCATTTCGAGTGAAAAAATTCGAGATAAGCTTGTTGACTCATAAAGTTGGGTACCTGTCCTAAGAATATATTATCAAGAGTTTTCCCTTGAACACCCGATGGAATTGTTAAAACTTTTACTTCAGCTCGAGTAATAGAATATTTATCTGTGGTAGAAGCTAAAACTTTTTGAAGTGCGAGTAATAAACTTGGATTAATTCGTGCTCATCGGACAGTAAGAGTTGCGTCCGTAATGCAAACTTAAAGTTTATAATATTACAAATATTACATCGTTTGACCCAGCAATTAAATTAAAACTCTCGTTTGATCGAACTAATTTTACACTCATTTCAACACCATTAATTAAAAATTTATCTTGGTTGAAAATGTCACCGTGAAGATGTCCAATCATTTCTATTTCCCTACTTTCACTAACCAATTCCTGTCTTTTAACAAATCCCATGTTTTTACCATCTGTAGAATCCACTTTTCCTGCTGTATACTCATACCAAAGACTACAAGTAAGATGAGATTGTTTAGCAGCAGGAGCATAGTTTAAAAGGGTTTCCATGTATGCTCGATATGCATAGGTATTATTAGGTGGTGATACAAGTTTTTGGTTTAAATAAACATCAAGTTGACAAAAAAGTGAATGCAGCCAATTATTTACAGGTGCTACTACTGTAGCTGATATCAAAATTGAATCTTGATTTAATACTTTTGCGTTTATGTGGAGTAATGTATGAGACAAATCTATGCAGTCATCGCCTGTCCCATGAACTTGAAACTCAATAGTTCCATCATCAGCAAGAGACGAAATTGGTTTATAGTGAATCCACAATCCATTTTCAATGCTTGCTTGTGTAGACGGTAGTGCAAACAAATCCAATTCTAACTTAACGCACTCACAAGAATGATTATGAAGGAAAGACATATTTAATTTGAAAATATATCTTTGATATATTTTTGGTTTTAGACCAAGTTTTTTCACAGCTTTCACTTTAGCAGTTAATGGTGGAATGAACGAGGCCAATCATTTTCTTTTAGTTATATGCCCAGATCCTGTCATGTTAAATTGATTAATTTTGTCATCAGCCTTTCGTTTTAAATTCGTACTAACTTGCTTTAGACGATCTTTTATTGAGGCTTCCATAGGACGTGCTTGAACCATATCTGATAAAAGTCCTACTCCAGCGCTTAATACCACCTTGGCAATCACTCGAGCACCACTTGAAAGTAAAGGTAAAACCGATGGAAATACCCCCCTAAGAAGCTCCCAATACTATGATCGCGTGGTATAGTGAACCCTTATAAATTACTCCAACTCCTGACCTAGCTTGATGTGTATAATAATTTTCATATGGACATTTATGATGATCACGAAGAGAATTCATTATTATAATTTTCGGAAAGGTAGTTTAATACACACGGCTCCAAACTGGAATGGTATTTTTGTCCTGTGCTCGATCTTATAACTATTTCCAGCGTATCGAACTCTCTTCGCATAACAGTTAAGTAGTGAGGTGGAGGGAAAACGTGCATTTTATTTGCACCATAAATGTATTTTGTAGGATCTAATGAAATTACTCTTAGTATAGGAGTCATAACATCACCCACAATCTGAGGATCGATAATGTCGCAATATAGAAATAGTTGAGATGGTAACTCTAAGTGAAAATTAGCAGGACACTTTCCAAAATTTCTCTCCTAAATCTACTAAAGACTGCAGCTTCATTTCCCGTCTAACAGCCATGACATTAAGAGTGTGATCGGAGAGATTTTGTGTTCTTCTGCGGGTTTGCAAAACTTAGCTCAGACCGTATGGACAGTTTCCAGGAGCTTGTCATTCATGTCATCCACTGCATTGCAATCTTCTAGGCACTGAAAACGGTTTTGTAGCTCAAGCTGAAAGGTTTCGGGACGTTGGATTAGAGCACAAGGGGGACGGATCGTTGACTTCATTAGACGAGACCTCTCCAACTTAACGTTTAGGTTTAGTGTGCCTCTAACCATTCGGTGATCGCTACCAGTTTTCACCCTCGCGATCACTGAGACATCACTAAACAGTTGTCGTCTGGTCGTCATAATGAAGTCAATCTAATTTTTTGTCGAACTGTCGGGACTTGACCAGGTGCACTTCCTGTGGGGCCGCTTCTGGAAAAAAGAGTTCGTCATAAAGAGTCCCTCTTTCTCCATGAAGTCGGCCAGCTGCTGGCCCTTTGGGTTCCGTTGCCCTATTCCAAATTTCCTCACCTTCAGCTCACCGTTCTTTCTTGTGCATAGTTTTGCCTCATTCCCGGACTGAAAGAATAAAGATTATCAATCCTTCTGCCAAGCGTGACTATTAATGAAAAACCTTCCATACAGCGGAATAGTCCTCAAAGTTGACAACACGTTTCTGCAGCCTTTTTGTTTCAAATTGGATGCACGTTTCCATGGACTGTAGTAGCCACTTACCATCAGGTGGGCTGTAGGTTCCTTTGTCTCTTCCGTTTTATGAATAAAAAACTTCACGGTGAAGTTTCTATTTTACCTCTACGTTCAACAACTAGCCGGGCTAGCATAGCGAGTATAGACAAATTTGTCTAATTCTGCATTCAAGTCAAGGCATTCTACATAATAACGTTATTCAGAGGCGGAATAATGAAGGTCGATAAAAAAGAAAGACAAGGGCTTTTTAGAACAGATTATTTTTGAAAATCGTCAAATTTAGTTGTGAAACAGCCAGCCAAGCGCGAAAATTTAGCAAATAAAGTCGAAACCGTATATAGGATTCAGGATAGAAGGGATTTTTATTTCCACAGACCGAATAGCCATTGACCTTAATTACAAAATGTACGTACCCGTACCCGTACCAACCGTAACATGTAGTGGGGGTGTAAGAATATTCACTGCCCCATATTATCCCGTCGTTGTAGTAAGAGGCGACAGAGAGAACCAAAAGCTGAACTTCTGCGTTTTCTTGTGGTAGCCAAACTGCCTGCGAAGCGTAGCAACTACGGCAAATGATGATAGAGCAATCTATGGGAGAGGCCTATGTATGGACTTTTGAATTGCCATAAAACTTCTCATTTAACTCGCTTAACTCGGTAACGTACTAAGAAATTTTCTCATAAAAAACAAGTAATTACTTTTATGCCACTACAAATTTAATGGATGCCTATATTATGAAGTGTATGTTTTGAATACTGAGTTCTAGGCGATCGTTTCGTACGATTGGGTCAAATGTGCCATGTTTAAAGTTCGAAGAACGTGTGATAAGCGGTACGATTCCGCAGCTGATAATTTCCGCTGCAAGATGGCGTGATTTGGTCTGATCGTCTTTGTGTGGAGCGTCAGTGTAAGCGATGTATTGGTAAAATATTTTATTTCCTAAACTTTTTGGTAGATACTATACTGAATTTAGGACATAATTTATCTATACTAGCTGTGCCCGCGACTTCGTTCGGATTTAATACTTTTGTTATAATAAGTGATGATGATTTATTTGTACTATAAATTGTCACAAAGGTCTAGAAGGACACTAATCTGCATGAAAACATTCACTTAGTGAGTCACTCACACTGAGTTAATTAGTAATCAGACAAACTAACAAACGAAAAAATGAACCAAGAAACGAATTGGGCAAACTATACGATTGTGTGTTCTTATTGTATTTGTTTATAATTCCTATATTATCATCTATTTAAACTTTTTTTGTACGCTCTTAATTCATAATTATGTTATGAATTAAGTTATTTAATTGTATATGAATCAGTGCAATTCTATTTTTATAAATATTATTGATCAATCTCATATCAAAATTGTGCAAACGACGCACAAACGCTAGCCGCCCGATGAGAATCGAGAGAAAGACGTTTTTCTGAAGTAGTAGGTCTGTTAGACCCACCAGGCATGTGAAGGGTTAATGGAGCACTTTTATCTATCAGTATATAAAAAAGCCCGTGTAGTGGCGGGTAAGAATACCCACTACCCCATATCTTCCCGTGGGTGTCGTAAGAGGCGACAGAGGGAAACTAAGGCAGAAGATAGGCAGCAGCATCTTTCTGATAACAGCAAAACAACAATAAAACCTGCGGTTGCCAACCCGCTCGCCAAGCGTGCAACTGTGGCAATATACTCCCCATGATTAAATTTACGAAGTGACGGCCCCCAGTCCCTGGCGGCCCCGCTATTCATGGCTACGGTAGCGACCATAGTAACGGAGGGGCAGGGGGTGCTAAGAATCTCCGGTGGAGGTTCGGTTGCCACCTAAGACGACTCGACCTGGCAAAATATAAAGCATGCACCCTGAGGACTGACGAGAAGATCCTGGAGCTGGAAGAAGAGATAGACAAGTTGCTCTGGAATATTTTAGGATTATCTGAGGTCCGAAGAGAGGGGGAGGACATGGTAATCCTCGAATCTGGGAACTTGTTCTATGCACCGGGAGGGCGAACATCTGTCCCAAGGAGGAGTCGGATTTATCGTTCACAAGTCTCTCGTTAACAACGTTGTAAAGATTGAGAGTGTGTCGACGAGGGTTAACTCAGAATCACCAAACGGTATTCGCTGAAGGTCATAAAGGTTTCCCATTCACGTTTGAAATTCACTATAACGTCATTCTGAAATCATTAGATTTTTCTGGCATACTGGGATATTGGGATGAAATGGAGTATTGGCATCTCCTACCTCCCACCACAAGGATGTTTGACTTATTCACAAAAAATGATATTATATTTTGAAATGTAGTAAATGGCTTAATTTAAATTTAAAGCTTGAGACAAACTTCAATTGGGGCATCTGTGGGCAACATAATTAATTTAATGTTGTAAATTCTAGTTTCTATTTTACAGTACATTTAATATCAATGTACAGCGTTACAATGAAATCAGTTTCTAATTTAATTTTAGCATATCTTTAATATATTATTTATCTTCGTACTCATCGTCCCAAAAAAGTCCAAGGCTTCTCACATTGTAAGAATGATTTTATATAATATATCAAATTGAAGTGATCCACGAACTAAAAGATGAGTTGTCATCGCCGAGGGCCAAGATAAAATACCTATCAGCCTGTTATTATACTGGCACTACAATATACTCTTCAGACCGGAACGCAGCAGTGTGTGCTGTTTGGTGGCGAAGCCTACCCAGATGAACTCTTAGTCAGAAAAGCAGTCAAGCGAAATTAGTCTGATTACTTTCTAGAACTTCCTGAATCGTCCGATTGGCAAGCGGATTGACGATAGCAGTACACATAAAATATCGGCGTAAATTTGCAGCTTAATGCTGCTGTATTTCGTATGGTGAGTGTAGAGAATCCGCGACCCTTTTTTACAAGGCATTCCATCATAGTTCTCAGGGGTGACAACCCATGTGCATTTTGATTCTTAATCGAGGATAAATGTAGATGTCTATAGGAGAGAGCATCCACTTACCATCAGGTGGACTTTGGGCTCATTTATGACCCATATTCTATAACAAAACACCAGATGCCTCGTACCCTTGACACTACTGTCCGATGCCGGTTTGGGTATTTACGTCTAACGTAAATGGGACGATCTATCGGAGGCCATTACATTTATCTATGGTCACAAACATTACTTACCGTGCAGTGGCGGTGTAAGAATATCCATTACCCTATATCATCCCATGGGTGTCGTAAGAGGTGACAGAGGAAAACAAATCAGTAAATGGGCAGCGGTGTCTTCCTAATAATGACTAAAAATAAAAAAACTGCGGTTGCCAAGCCGCAAGAGTTGCCTAAGCGTGGCAACTCTGAAAAATCTCCCCCTTATGAGACAATCTATGGGGGAGGCCTATGTTTAGCAGTGGACTTTAATAAGCCGTAACGGTAACATACATTACATTTCCCACAGTCACCTCTTACAACCCTCTTAAAATGAAATGAGGTTACGTTTTTTCTTTCGCCGCCAACACCAGTACCAGGAAATAAATTTAACGCAAGTGGTGCCGCGGCCAAAATCAGGTTTAATCAGTAAAAAATCATTTCTGCTTTTGCCTTTTTGCCTATGCGCTAAGTCTATCTAATGTAGCACAGATATATAATAAAAGAACCCTTTTCAAAAAGATCTTTTGAGTTATTTGACGTAGTTAGTTTTTCTTTCAGTAGATCTTTCACAAGACATCGAAATTAGTCTGATTACGCACTTAGCCTAATTACTCAAATATATACTTAGACTTTGGAATTCGAAAATAATTTTTCTTTCTTTCATATATTTTTTGGAATTTAAAATAAAGTTTTTGACATTATTTGGCCCGTTCCACCTGTCCCTAGCACTCCACAACCACTAGAATAGAGTAGAATAGAAAAACTCCACACCACGGTCAAATAGCTACGTGCAGCTGTGAGATGGCTGCAGCACGAATGGGTTGGCTCGACCTGAGAATGATCACTCTTTTACTAGCGCAATATAACAATATAATGGTGCTGTGGTTCAAATGGTGAGTGTAGAGAATCCGAGAGCTCCTTTCATCATTCATCATCATTACAGCCCTTCACAAGTCCACTGCTGTATATAGGCCTCCCCCAAGGAATGCCACAAAGCACAGTCCTGAGCCACCTGCATCCATCGACTTCCTGCATGTCTAACCAGGTCGTCACTCCATCTAGTGGTGGGACGCCCTACACTTCGTCCGACGGTACAAGGCCGCCATTCGAGAACCTTTTTTCCCCATCGGTTGTCGGTTCTACGAGCTATATAGCCGGCCCATTGCCACTTCAGCTACTAACTAACAACTAATCCGTTGGGCTATGTCGGTCACTCTGGTTCTACTGCGGATATCCTCATTTCTAAGTTTATCACGCAGAGAAACTCCAAGCATAGCCCTCTACATAGCACGCTGAGCGACCTTGAGCTTCCTCATACGGCCAGCAGTGAAGGACCACGTCTCAGTTTCATAGGGCATCACTGGCAACACGCACTGGTTGTACAGTCTCGTTTTCAAGTTTTGAGGTATACCTGACGAGAAGATGTGCCGTAATTTCTCGAACGCTGCCCAGCTGAGTTGAATCCGCCGATTGACCTCTCGGTCGAAGTTGCACTTACCTGGTCGGACTATTTGTCCCAGGTAAACATACTCGTCAACAACTTCGAGCTTAGTGCTCCCAACAATTACTGGCATAGGTGCGACATGGACGTTATACATGCTCTTTGTTTTGTCCATGTTCATCTTAAGACCTATCCATTGGGAGACACTATTGAGGTCATTGAGCATAGTGCTTAGGTCCAGGGATTCTGCCATAAGAACTATATCATCAAATAATCGAAGAATAGTAACGTTGATGTTAATACCGTATCCTTTCCAGTCCAGAAGCTTGAAAACGTCTTCCAATGCAGCGGTGAAGAGTTACGGGGATATAACGTCGCCCTGTCTTACACCTCTCTGCAGTTGAATAGGTTTCGTACTATGATTCTGTACTCGGATAGCCATCGTAGCCCTACTGTACAAACACTTCAGCACTTCAATATACCAACAGTCAACTTGGCACCGCTGAAGGGACTGTAGCACCACCTAAATTTCGACGGAATAAAAGGCTTTCTCATAGTCCACATACGCAAGGCAACGTGGCAGATTGTACTCTTCGGTCTTCCGCACAATTTGCCGAATGGTGTATATGTGGTCTATGGTACTAAAGCCTTTTCGGAAACCGGCTTGTTCGGGAGGCTGGAAGTCGTCGAATCTGCGTGCGAGACGATTCGTAAACTCTCGAAAACAGAAGGGAAATCGGTCTGTGGTTCTTCAAGAGAGCGTTGTCGCCTTTCTTGAAGAAAAAGACCACCGCATTTCTGCATCAAGCCTTCGGTGTAGTGCCACCATGGAGGACGGAATAAAAGAGCCTCTGAAGGACTTCAAGTGCCGGTTTTCCACCCGCTTTCAAAAGCTCCGCTGTAATTCCATCCTCGCCTAGGGCCTTGCCGTTTTTAAGGGGCTGGAGAGCCTTTCTAATCTCGCTCCGACTGACGTCCGGAATATCATCGGAAGGAAGAGCTCCTTTACTGGTAACAAATCACCTAAGTAGTCAAGAATAAAAAAGCATATGTCTGCCACTCGCAAGACAACTGCATTTTGTTCCTAATCGAGGATAGATGTAGGTGTCTATGGACTTCTCCATCCACTTACCATTAAGTGGACTGTGTGCTCGTTCATCAAACTTACTTTTAAAAAAAATATATAACGCGTAAGTCGCGTCGATATACATTTATTTGTTTCATATGATCATACTCTGTTATACTAATTGTATCATTTTATTGCTGTGTCCTTCCTTATACTTTTCATGATTATTTGTCACTTGGGAGTGGCCAGAATTGTACTTTAACGGGCCAGTGTTGGATGGCTATCTTCCATTTTGACTCCATTGAGAATCAGTGTCTCAAACCATTGTTCAACTTCAATTTTTGACTTAAATCTGAATGGAAATTATAATTATAATAATGTTTCATGTTAAAAATACTTGATTTGGTATTGAAATATATAAGGTTTTTTTCTTTCAGAAATAGAAGTGTTAAGTTCGTTTTCGAGTTTAATTATGAGTGTAAGTCATTTATATTTATTTTACGTAATTTTCATATCACGTTATAATTTTATTGGCGCAACTAACTTTATAGTTTAACAAAAATTCAACAATATGAAGATGGATGTGACTAACTTCACTAGTCAAACTATAACAACATAATATTATAAAAATAGGAAGAAAGATAATTAAGATTTTATTTAAAAAATCTCTCGGTGTTTTCAAGGGGACTTCTTTAACGGTTTCTGTTATCACCTTTAAATTTGGTTTGCAAAGAAGAAAAAGCAAGAATCGTCGCGGCACAAAAGAAATATTTAACCTTTATTGGCATTGTCTTGAAATTTTGTATACATGGTGTGATTGATGAAGAAAACGTTATCATAAGTATGACATGAAGCTTTAGCGTGTGTATTTGAACAGGATAATTTACCCATTTTGATGACCTGATGGAGCTCTAGGAATCGAATTTTCTTCTTAGAATTACTACGCTTTTGTTAGAATTACGTAACTGTTTCTGGTATTACCTTGATATTGTGTACGCACATTGAGATTAAGGGAAATTGCCTGTTTAGGTAGGAACCAGCCTTTTTTCGTATCGTATCTGCAGCTTTTTTGTTTGGTGTTGTCTGCAGGTGTGCTTAGTGTGCGACTTACTAGCAGGTTGACTCTAAGTTCGTTTATAACTTTTGTTTTATAAAAAGAGAAGAAAATGATTATAATTACATAAATCACACAAGGATAAACATTTAGACCCGGATCGTTTATTTGTAGGCCATATAAACATATGACTTATATGGCCTATGATATCTGTAGCGTAATATATAATTGATATATATATATATATAAACATTATAAAAGTTTATCTTACAACTATTAATTTATTTGCCTTGACTAGTTTCATATTTCTCATTTACTTAATTGCTTTTGATTACTAAGTATACATTGAACATATTTACGCCAATCACCATTTAGTTAAATTAAGCACTTAAACTAATGTCTAAAATTTTCTTCGCCAGCTGTCTGTGTCTATATATTATATTTTAATCACTACTTTCCGAGTAATGCATGTGGTAAACGGTTTTGATACAACTTCATAATTTATGAGTCACTGCCTTTTTGTGTCCCTGCCACAGTGACAGGTGCTGAATTCTGTCGGAGACTCATGCGCGAGATATATCGCAGTACACTTGTGTTACTCAGCTTAGCTTAAAGAATAATTCAATCAGAAAACAATTACATTATTAAAATATTTTAAAATTAAATAAATGTATGGTATGCTCGTTATAAAATGAGAATATCGAAAAAATATTATACAAATTACATTAGAAGAGAAAGAGATCGGTTTAAAGGATGTCGTTTGTTATTTTATAAATAGGTCAGCCCTAGCCGTATCACTTCACTTAACTGGTGAAAAAGATACTGTTTATAAAAAAAATATGAAATAAGCTCTTGTAGAAAGAATAGATTTCCGTCTTAGTTTTTACGATCGTCAGGCGGACTGGCAATCGCAGTACTAGACGTCTCGCACCTTTGACGCAGCACCCGTTATACTGGATATTTAACGCTTGGCGTAAACGTGATGGTTATACCGCCATCTATCGCAAGCCACAAGATCTTCCTCGCATATTCCTTCCCTTGTGAACAACAACATCCACGGGATGAAATGTGGTGATTCGAGTAGATACTCTTGAGCCACCACGATACACTGTTTATATTAAGGGCTGGCTTGACTTGTTCCGGGTTCGAATCCCGAGTCGGGCCAAAACTAGTTATTGTTTTTTTTGTTTGGTGGTGTTTTATTCACCCCCGTACCTTGGAAAGCACGTTAAGTCGTTGGTCCTGCACCTGACCTCTCTCCGATCGTCGTGTTGGTTTACCGTCCCATCGGACTATCTCTCATAGAGGGAATAAAGAGTGCACTTGTGCTTGCACTTGGGCACTATAATTCTGTCCTGCCTAGATGGCTAGTCTCTGTTGAAGACTGGCCGCCGTGTCCGAAATTCGGTCTGTCATACATTATATTATATTAATGGCTTATATTACACTATATTAATTACTTAAACGTTAGAAACGAAAATACTAATTAACACACATTTCAAATTAACTGTCCGTTATCTGTTATTAACACGAAACTTCCTAAGCTGCACATTAGAGAACTGAGAGAAAAGAAACTACGATTCTATATTTCGAAAATCAGAACTATCTGGACTGAATATTCCATATAACGAAACGTCCGAAATTAGACGGCAAATTACTGCTGACTGATTCCGTTTGTAGGTTATCTTGTGATTGGATTTTACGGACCGTTTACGAACATTAAGTCATTAAATTATTATTCATTAATGTACTTAGAAGAATATTCTTTAATAAATCTTTCTTTAATAAAATAAATATAAATATTTATTTAAGAAAAGTTAACAGTTGTAAATCTAGGACACTAAATCACCTTTATTCTTTGCCAACTTCCCGATTTCCCCGAGTTTGTTCTATGTCAGTTAGCTGATTGTGACGTTAAAAATATCACAGCTGTAATTTCTAATGCAATTGGTTGTGATAATGTCAGCCGAAACATGATTCTCCCGCTATTAGATCTCTTGACTCGAATCTTAATAACCTTTAAATACATTCAAATCAGGCTTTCGTCCTGGCACGGTCACTGCTTTGGTTAAAATCACAAACGACATTCGGGCAGGAGTGGAGAATCGGCAAGTTACTGTTCTTACTCTTCTTGATTTCAGCAACGCCTTCAACACAGTAGATTTCGACATACTTCTAGCTGTACTCCGTTCTATTAACGCATCTCTAGCAACCACCGACTCGTTTCGTAGTTACTTGTTTGGACCCCGTCAATGCGTCCATATTGAAGACACTTATTCCTCGTGGTGTTCTCTTGATGCGGCGTAACACAGGGTAGCGTGTTGTCTCCTCTCCTTTTCTCAATTTTCATACGCTCTATCACTTCAGGAATAACTTCTCTACCATCTTTATGCAGACGATCTCCAAATATTATTTATTCTCAAATAAGTATTGAAAATCTTTTATCCGCCGTGCTCCACAAATTGCGATCTCGCAATTATTTCTGAATTTTGCAAATCTTAAAGAATTAAGGTTAACCCAAGTAAAACGCAGGTAATAGTGATAGGTAACAACAACTACTACAAAAAATTACTTGGTATACACTACCCTTCGTTTTTTTGAGAATTTTGCTATATCTTACAGTAAGGTTGTAAAAAATCTAGGGGTTTTAGTTGATAGTACAATGTCTTCGGCACCTCAAATTGAACAGATAAGCAAGAAAATGTTTGCAGTTTGTGGAAGTCTTAAAAGACTTCGTAATTTCCAGCCAATTTCTACCAAAATTGCGTTAGCACATTCCATTTTGTTGCCTATTTTAGACTATGCTGATATATGCTACACTGGTATTACCATGGAGCAATTAAACAAGCTTGAGCGTCTTCAGAATCTATCCTTTCGGTTCATATTTGGTTTACGCAAATATGACCACGTATCCCAATCTTGAAATGAACTCAAGTGGCTTTCACTATTGTATTGTGGCTGTTAACAGTTTGATCCGAAATCTCCAAGATACCTTTAGGAACAATTTCACTATCGACATGAATTTCATGACCGTTATTTGCGTTCAGTTTATAGCTTGGCTTTAAATTTAGTTTTATAATAAGTCATTTACTTCACAAGCAACCCGACTTTGGAATTCATTACCACTTAACATCCAGCAAGCGCAATTTTTACAGACTTTTAAAAAACAACTTAAGGAGTATTATTTGAATTTCCCGTCATAATAATAAATTATATGTATTTTTATTGTTAAACTGCTCTCCGCTCTTTTCTGCTAAATAAGTCATGATGATACGGAGCAATACTTGTTAACATTGCTATAAAAAAAACATATTACGTCGCATTGCTACATATATACATTTTCTACTTAATACACACGCACGAACACACACACACACACACACACAGAGAGAGAGAGAGAGAGAGATATCAGTTTATTATGTCCTTTTAAAATTTTATTTCTTTTCCGGCAAAAATTAAAATTATTTTAAAAAATACAACTATGTATTCCTATTCAAAAGAGGGGAAAGGACTGTCTCTCCTAAACACAGTTTACTAAGTATCTTAGCTAGGTGACTCAGGTTTCTACCCATTTCAAATTGGTCCTCATGACGTATTGTATATATTTGTAAAAAGTATGTAAACTATAAAAATGTTTATAAGGAATCATTATTATTATTATTATTTTGTATATATCTATATTCGCCCTATTAAAGAGGTAACTTAAAACCTTTTCTGTTGTAAAATCGTTTCTGCTCTCCATTGACGCTTGACTTCTATTGCTAAATCTTAATATTTTGTAAGTTTTTCAGCTATGGTGGATTGGATTTTATGTGTGTTTGGTATGGCAATGTCAATAAGGTAAGAAGTTTTGTTTTTTTTTTGTCATACACTGTGATATCGGGCCTATTGAAGTGGTAATTTTTATCCGTGATAATGGTCCTGTCCCAATTAATTCTATGATTATTGTTTTCTAATATGATGTCCGGTTTATATTTGTAATATGGTGTAATTTTTTGTATGAATGTGAATCTAAGCGCAAGATAATGGTGTATTATGGAAACGACCTGGTCATGCCGGTGTTTATAGTTGGTTTGTGCAAGGGCTCTACAGGCGGATGTTATGTGTTGTATGTTTTCGGGGCTAGAGTGGCAATGGCTACAAGTATCAGTGGGGATGTTAGGTGCGCGTATTATGTGCCTCTGGAAGTTTCGGGTATTGATGACCTGGTCCTGGATCGCTAACATGAAGGCCTCCGTCTCTGAAAAGTGTTCACCGCACCTTTTCAGCTCGAGTTACATAACCGTTTTAAATACCTCAAAGACTGCAATGCAGTGGACGATATGAATGATAAGCTCAAGGAAACTGTCCATGCGGTCAGAGCTAAGTTCTGCAAGACCCGCTGCAGAAGAACACAAAATCTCCCCGATCACACTCTTAATCTCATAGCTGTTAGACGAGAAATGAAGCTGCAGTCTTCAGCAGATTTTACAGCATACAGGCAACTGAACAGACATATCTACAAAAGCATGCGTCGGGACTTAAGCAACTTTAATACAGCTTGTATTGAAGAAGCGATCGAGCGGAACCAAGGCTCCAAAGTCTTTACCAGAGATCTGTCTGCCATAAAGAGCCAACTGTTAAAGCTGAAGACCGAGTGTGGCAGCATCGTTTCCGGGACACCTGAGATTTTGAGTGAGATTGAGAGGTTCTATGGGCAGCTGTACACGTCATCGTTGGAGACACACGCAAGTGTGAGTAGCGATCCAAGAGCGAGTCTTATCCGACACTATTCCGATGATATCCCGGACGTCAATCTGAGCGAGATTAGAATGGCCCTCCAGCACTTTAAAAATGGCAAGGCCCCAGGTGAGGATGGAATTACAGCGGAGCTTCTGAAAGCGGGTGGAAAACCGGTACTTGAAGTCCTTCAGAAGCTCTTTAATTCCGTCCTCTATGATGAGAATACTGTGGGTGGAAAGCGTGGAGCAGAAGTGCAGTGGTCTTGTTCTTCAAGAAAGGCGACAACGCTCTCTTGAAGAACTACAGACCAATTTCCCTTCTGAGCCGCGTCTACGTGCTGTTTTCGATAGTCATTACGAATCGTCTCGCACGCAGATTCGACGACTTCCAGCCTCCCGAAAAAGCCGGTTTCCGAAGAGGCTTTAGTACCATAGACCATATACAGACCCTTTGGCAAATTGTACACAAGACAGAAGAGTACAATCTGCCACTTTACCTTGCGTATGTGGACTATGAGAAAGCCTTTGATTCCATCGAAATTTGGGCGGTGCTACAGTCACTTCAGCGGTGCCAAGTTGACTGTCGGTATATCGAAGTACTGAAGTGTTTGTACAGCAGGGCTACGATGGCTATCCGAGTACAGAATCAGAGTATGAAACCTATCCAGTTACAGAGAGGTGTAAGACAGGGTGACGTTATATCCCCGAAACTCTTCACCGCTGCATTGGAAGACGTTTTCAAGCTACTGGACTGGAAAGGATACGGTATTAACATCAACGGCAAGTACATTACTCAACTTTGATTTGCCGGCAATATAGTACTTATGGCAGAATCATTGGAGGACCTAAGCACAATGCCCAATGACCTCAATAGTGTCTCCCAACGGATATGTCTTAAGATGAACATGGACAAAATAAAGATCATGTTTAATGTCCATGTCACACCTATGCCGGTAGTTGTTGGGAGCACTAAGCTTGAAGTTGTTGACGAGTATGTTTACCTAGGACATATAGTCCGACTAGGTAAGTCCAACTTCGACCGAGAGGTCATTCGACGGATTCAACTCGGCTGGGCAGCGTTCGGGAAACTACGACATCTTCTCGTCAGGTATACCTCAAAACCTGAAAACGACATTGTACAACCAGTGCGAGTTGCCAGTGATGACTTATGGATCTGAGACGTGGTCCTTCACTGCTGGCCGTATGAGGACGCTCAAGGTAGCTCAGCAAGCTATGGAGAGGGCTGTGCTCGGGCTTTCTTTGCGTGATAAACATAGAAATGAGGATATCTGCAGTAGAACCATAGTAACCGACATAGCCCAGCGGATTAGTAAGCTGAAGTGGCAATGGGCCGGCCATATAGCTCGAAGAACCGACAACCGATGGGAAAAAAGTTTCTCGAGTGGCAGCCTCGTACCGGTAAGCGAAGTGAAGGGCGACCCCCCACTAGATGGAGTGACGACCTGGTAAGACATGCAGGAAGTCGATGGATGCAGGTGGCTCAGGATCGTGCTTAATGGCATTCTTTGGGGGAGGCCCATGCTCAGCAGTGTACATGCGAAGGGCTGTAATGATGATGATGAAGATGAACGGCAGACTTACGGTATTTCAATAAGCTTCACGTTTTTTCCAGTTAATCCTCTATACCTGAGGTATATGAAATGGGGACTCTTTAGTTTGACCGGCGGTCGATATAGAGACGCTCAGGTGTAAAAGGTGTAAAAAAATGACCGAAAAAACGCGATATTAATAAGTCTGCCGCTTTGACATCTTGAAATATTCAATAAAAGTTACCGAAAAATAACATTGGCAGACACCTATGGCGGTCGCAAGGTCATAGCAGACAGGTTGACATTTACAATTTTTTCTTTATAATTTACGTTATTTCAATAAAGCTGCAATTTATATATGTTGTTGATAATATTAGTTCACATATATTTTTTGCATGGCAGACATATATTGAGGTTCTATCACCCAAGCAGACAACGTGGCGTCCATAAGCGCGTACTATAGTACTCGCTCTAATCCAGTCTTTAGATTAAATTAAAATTTCTATTACATCAATTAAAATACTTGCTTTTACCTGTTTTTTAGTATTAGTCAGCATCATAATCATCATTATTACAGCCCTTTACAAGTCCACTGCTGAACATAGGTCTCCCCCAAGGAATTCCACAAAGCACGGTCCTGAGCCATCTGTATCCATCGACTTCATGCCTGTCTTACCAGTTCGTCACTCCATCTAGTGGGGATTGCCTTACACTTTGCCTACCGGTACAAGGCTGCCACTCGAGAACCTTTTTTCCCCATCGGTTGTCGGTTCTTCGAGCTACATTGCCGACCTTTTGCCACTTCAGCTTACTAATCCGTTGGGCTATGTTGCAGTTTGTTGGGCTCAGTTGGCAGCAGTGAAGGGCCACGTCTCAGATTTATAAGTTATCACTGGCACTACGCGCTGCCCAGCCGAGTTGAATTCGTCGATTGACCTCTCGGTCAAAGTTGGACTTACCTAGTCGGACTATTTGCCCCAGGTAAAAATGCTCGTCAACAACTTCGAGCTTAGTGCTCCCAACAACTACCGGCATAGGCGTGACATGGACGTTACACATGATCTTTGTTTTGTCCATGTCAACCTTAAGACCTACCCGTTGGGAGGCACTATTGAGGTCATTGAGCATAGTGCTTAGGTCCTCCAGCGATTCGGCCATAAGAACTATATCGTCGGCAAATCGAAGGTGAGTGATGTACTCACCATTCTTGTTAATACCGTATCCTTTCGCTTAATGCAGCTAGTTTTAGGTCATTTTCTATGGAGTTGTAACGAAATTTTTACTAATCCAAGTGCATTTTATAAGTTGGTCGTCAATTACTCGTTAACTTCTTAATTTTACTTAGCTGTGATAGTTTTTCTTTTAACTCCATTATATATACTACTATTGGGTATACTTTTCACATTTCCAAAAACAGCGGTTTAGTTGGTAGAGGGTGGACACTTGACTCTAATGAAAAATACCTCTTTAAAGCTTAATATTTCGCAAACATACCCCTTAATCGAAAGGATGATGTTCCACACCCCCATTGTTTTGAAAGACCTATCCAACGATACCCCATATGATGGAATAGATGGGTAAAAAAAATCATCCTCCATTTACTTGTTTGGGAAGTACCCAAAATAAAAAAGTTTTTTAAGATTTTATTTCACAGTTTTCTAGGCGTGATTAATATCTATAACTATGCCAAATTACAGATTTGTACCACCTAGGGTCTCTGAGCACAACCGTGGACGGACGGACGGACGGACGGACATGGCGAAACTACAAGGGTTCCTTGTTTATTTATTTATTTAATCTTTTTTACATCTACCCTATAATAAGGGATATAAAGGGCGGACTTAATGCCTTGTGGCATTCTTTACCAGTCAACCCTGGATGATTTGAGAAGCTGTGGCAGATGTAACAACCACTCCATAAATTAATAAATAAGTAAAAAGATTATTTTGTAATAATCGTATTGTTGTGTAACTACGAAACCCTAAAAAAAGACTCGATAGAGCGAGTGCTTACGCGCTTATGGACGCCACTGAAGTTCATTGTCTGCCTGGGTGATTGAACCTCAATTTATGTCTGCCATGCAAAACATATATATCAAATAATATTATCAACAACATATAAATTAGTTCCTTACATATGAAATTAGCGTTTTGTCGCACTGGCCACTTTGATCTGAAATATCTCCTATTTGGTTAAGAATTCCAAATTCAAATTTAAAAATTCATTTAGCTGGTACAATTGAGTTTTAAAAACAGTCATTCATTTGTTTTTTCCTCATAATTTTTTTCTTTGGCTTCGCTTATTACCGCACAATGGAAAACATGAAATATCGGTATATTTACGAGTACGAGTTCTACCGTGTCACCAGTGCTGCAGAAACAGCTCGAAGGATTAATGACGTGTACGGCGCTGGTGTCGCAAAAGAAATCACGGTACGTTTTTGGTTTCATTGTTTTCGTTCTGGAAATTTCGACCTTCAGAAACAACCCCGTGGACGGCCGGAGACCAAAGTGGAAAATGAAGAATTAAAGGATATTGTGGAAGCGGATCCATCAAAAAGTACTTCAGAGATAGCTGCAGGCTTCGGGTTAAGTGATAAAACTGTATTAATCCACTTGAAGCAAATCGGGAAAGTAAAAAAACTTGAACGATGGGTACCTCATGAATTGAGTGAATCGAGCTTGCAAACACGCGTTGACTGCTGTATTACTTTGCTCAACCAACACAATAATGAAGGGATTTTAAATTCAATCATTACTTGTGATGAAAAGTGGATACTATATGATAATCCGAAGCGCTCGTCGCAATGGCTGAACCCTGGAGACCCAGCCAAATCCTGCCCTAAACGAAAATTGAGTCAGAAAAAGTTATTTGTGAGTGTTTGGTGGACTAGCGCCAGTGTCGTTCAATACAGCTTTCTAAAATCTGGCCAAACGATTACGGCAGATATCTATTGTCAGCAACTGCAAAACATGAAGGAATAACTAGCTGCTAAATAACCGAGATTGGTCAATCGCTCTAGACCTCTGCTGCTTCACGACAACGCAAGACCACACACTGCACAACAAACAACCACTAAGTTAGATGAGCTACAATTGGAATGTCTGCGACATCCACCGTACTTCCCGGATTTTGCTCCAACAGATTACCATTTTTTCCGGAATTTGGACAACTTCTTACAAGGAAAAAAATTTAACTCCGACGCGGCAGTCCAAACCGCCTTCTTAGAGTTTATTGATTCTCACCCCCATGTTTTTTTAGTAAAGGGATCAATGAACTACCTATGAGATGGCAAAAGTGCATAGATAACAACAGTGCATACTTTGATTAAATAAATATATTTTATAAAAAAAAATGACTTTATTTTTTGTAAAATATATTTTTAATTATTCAATTTTAATTATTCCTCCCGTACAAAACGCTAATTTCATATGTAAGGATCTAATAAATTGCAGCTTTATTGAAATAACGTAAATTATAAAGAAAAAATTGTACTTGTCAACCTGTCTGCCATGACCTTGCGACCGCCATAGGTGTCTGCCAATGTTATTTTTCAGTAACTTTTATTGAATATTTCAAGATGTCAAAGCGGCAGACTTATTACTATCACGTTTTTTTTTGGTCATTTTTTTACACCTTTAACACCTGAGCGTCTCTATATCGACCGCCGGTCAAACTAAAGAGTCCCCATTTCATGTACCTCAGGTATAGGGGATTAACTGAAAAAAACGTGAAGCTTATTGAAATACCGTAAGTCTGCCGCTCACTGGCTCTTAAACTATTACGTTCGGTTTGTCAGGTAGTAATCGCTTAAAGCAATATGGCCACCGTTTGTAGTTCATAAGTTTTCCGTTATTGTAACTACTTTGTTTAAATGCAATAAAGCGTTATCTATCTGTCTAAATCTGAAGTGACACGCAAATGTTTTGGATGTGGATCTAGTGCAAGGAGTTTTATCAAACCCTAAATCAAGGATGTCAGGTGAGTTATTCCGGTTTGCTAATACTCGTAAAACGGAATAATTATCTTCACATCTTCTATATAAATCTAAAGACCATTTTAGTATAGTATTTTAATTATTACTCCTAACTTTACTTTCATTTTTAATTTTGTTCTGTAATGTTAGCAGTAATTAGTATAAGGTATGATGGAATTGACATGTCGTTTTGACAAAAATAAAAAAGACAACTAACTGTCCACCTGATGGTAAGCGGATATTGCAACCCGTGGGCTTTTGGGAGGCTATCATTGATGAATGGAAACGGAAATGTAATGTTCCCTCCCTCTTCTTCCTTTCATTAATATTCAATGAGCTATCGTCATTATCTTTTTAGTGCAAAGGTAGATGTTATAATTTTTTATTATAATGAGCGTAGGGCTAACTCGTTAATCTTTCTTCTCTTTTATTTTCTGGTTTGCTTGAGAGAAATTGCTATGTAGCCAATAATATTTTTTTTATATTATGTATTATTTTTTCTGACCGTGACCGGCGTCGTGGCGGTGTAAGAATATCCACTACCCCATATCGTCCCGTGGGTGTTGAAAAAGGCGACACAGAGAAACAAACCAGTAGTCGGGCAGCAACTTCCTCCTAATAATATAAAAGCAGATGCCAACTCGCTTGCTAAGCGTGGCAATTGTGAGGCAATTTATTGGGGTTTAGCAGTGAAATTTTGATAGGCTGTAACGATAATGGTACAATAAAGAGTACGGGTATTGTACCTATGTGAAACATTTATTCATGGTACTCAGGAGTGACAAAGCATCTTCGGTTTTCTCGGTTGTATTTGGTTTCAGGTGTCCATCCACTATAATTACCATCTACCATCAATGGACAGTTGGTTCGTTTTTCGCGCTTATTTCATTACATAAACGGTTGGCATAACGAAAATAATTAGTATGCAAATCGATACAATTGAAATCACTGTTCGGTTGTTTATTGATTATGCAGTAGCGAAACTAAAATTCACTTAACAATTATCCGTGTTAATTAACATCAAACACAATTTCCATCAATCTATCCATCCATCTATTACAGCCTACAAAGTCCACTCCTAGGCATAGGCCTTCCCTTACAGGTACCTCATAGGGAGGATTATGCAATAGTTGCCACACATCGTAAGCGAGTAGAGAACCGCAATTTTTTAATTATTTTGAGTTGACGACATCCACGGGACGATATAGGGCAGTGTATTTTTTTTTTGACACAGTACAGTCAATGTCTCTGAGACGGTCTTTCTTGGTCGGCCGGTTTGTTTCAAACGGTTTTGTATTTAGTACGTTATTATTTTTTATGCTAATGTTTTAAGCGATTCGAGCCAAATGTTACCTACTTTGCTATAATAATCTTTCTCATTCTCAACCTTGTCGATTCTCAAACAGTCCACCGCTGGCCAGTGACTTCTTCCCACTTAATAATGAAAAATAGGAAAATTGCCACGCTAATAATATACCAATGTCTAACAGAATTGGAAATATGAAAAATAAAATAAAATTGGTTTTCAGATATACATTTTAGTAAAAATACTAGCTACTCGTATGCTATTAACATTTCAATATTTCTACTGACCACTTTAAGTTTTCCAAATAATTAAAATATGAAAATGATTGTATTATCAGTGGTTCGCGACAGTAATCCAACGGTGAATTAGAACCCCACATTTTTGGTTTCGGTCCGCACTCTACCATTAGCTCAAATATACTTTTTTACTATTCTAAGCTAGTGCTTGACTACTATCCCACCTGATGGTAAGCGATGTAGCTGAAGATGGTAAAGTGCACTTACTTAGCTTTACAAAATCCTATTCACTCTCGCATTGAAGACAGCCACATCGTAATCGGATCTTTGAATTTTAAAAATAAGTTATAAGAATAAAATATACTTTTAGTTAAAATATATAACTGACATATTATTATTATTTTAATTATATATCGCTAATACCTTTTATGGTAAATTAAAAGCTACTTCAAATATTTCACTTAGCTATTTTCTTCAGTCGAGCCTTTTGAGTGCGCCTTTCACTTCGCCATCATTGTCTTCGCCATCTTTGTCTTTGCCTCGTTAATTCCTGTTGAATGCTCTAAAGATTGGAGAAATATTTAAACCACATATAAAAGATAAAAGTTTTTTTATCTCAGGAATATTATTCGATTCTTTCGTATAAATGAAAATCAACAAGTGGTATGACTGTATAAGGAAGTATGATGTATAAGGTATAATGGTATAAGGAAGTAGGACTCATTATCTGTATAGAAGTCATCTAGGCAAGTACCAGCCTCTTATCTGTTTCTACTGCCAAAAAGCAATTTTTGCACTGCTGTGTTCCGATCCGAAGAGCATAGAGAGCCAGTATAATTATAAGCTGTGAGGCATTCCATCTTAGTCCTCAGAGGTGATAACGAATTTTTGCTTGAAGTTGGTTGTAGATATTCATGGGTTGTAGCCATTGTTTTTTTTTATTTATATAGTAAGGTTAACTAGTGAGCACTTAGTCCACCTCGTGATAAGAGGATGCTGTGGATATATTCTTGATTATAAATCAAAATGTCATCTTCGCTTACCACTACGATGCTTTTCTTGGAGCTATAAGGCCAGTCCATTACCACTTCAACTTACTGGTCCATAAAATCAATAATGATTTCATAGAATTTGTGCCTATGAATATCAAAATTCTGCACGAGCCCGATTTAATATTCAATTGACAACTACAATCGCTCATTAAAGCCTAATTTCGGAGCGCGGAATTTTAAATGACCAAGTGTTAAACAGTTTGTTGCTATAACACGTCTGAATTTAATAAACGTTTCATGAACGCAAGCGATCCGAAATAATCCGTTCTTATATTCAACGAAATATGTACAGAATAAAGAACTGATAAACAAGTTTCTAACTTTTAACTAAGCTCATGAGCTCAATAAAAAGGGGTCGCCAGGTACAGTGTATGTACACACACACATGCATACGCACTTAAGCACAAGATTAGCACATTACCGCACAATATTTGTTGTAACAAGTAATAAAAACAATGGGGTTATATATTTTTAATCAAAAAGCAACTAACCTCCTTGTAAAAATGCGTAAAGTAAAAAAACGTAGCCAATGAAGGGAGGTTTCTGTGTCTACGAAAGGCCTGCGTATTATTATCGTCTAGATCCTCCCGTGATTAATCCGATAGGATAGTGGCCTGTATTTGTAGCACAAATGGGTCGTCGGAAAGGACCAAGCTCTCACAATATACTAGCGTAAAATATAAGCTTAAGCCATGTCGTTTATGGTGTTTGTAGAGAACCGACACCTTTTTCACAGGAAACGAGGCATTTCAACGTCCTCAATGGTAATAACGCACCTGTATTTTGCTAGAATTCAATGGGCTACAGCATCCACTCACCATCAGGTGGACTATGAGCACGTTTATCTCTCTAATTTTAAAAAAAAACTTCCATTACATAGAAAGTTAAGAATAAATGGGGAACAAATTTTCTTGAGCTGAATTTTGCGTAAATCTCCGTTGATTCGTAAACAGAAAAACAAACTCTAATCGCCCCCAACAGTTTAAAAAGTAAAGCCAGCTTATCTGTCACGTACAATGACAGCTTGGACGGGTGTACTTAGAGAATGCTTGAATTGATTTTAACCAAGTTAACTTTGTATTAAGGCCATACTTTTTTTTAATTTTAGTAACATATTATCTTTTATTAATTTACACAAATAAAAAACATTACTGTTCAGCACTAAGATTTTATCCTGCAATGTGGTGACGTACATAAATTGCATTTCGCAAATGTCAAGGCTTTGTTACTTACCTACTAGCTGTTCCCCGCGACTTAGTTCGCGTGAAAATTATTACCATTGGATTTCATGTGTATTTTTGCGCGGAACCCTTATTCTTTTTCAAAATAAAAGTAACTCTTTTTACTGCTTATAACATTAGCTATTTGTCAGTGAAAGAACCGTCAAAATCAGTCCAGCCATTTAGGAGATTAGCCGGAACAAACAGACAAAAACTTTAATTTTTTTTTTGTTATAAGTACCCACCGTATATACTTTTATATGAATTTAGTAAAAAGCTGTTATTTGGACATTACAAACAGACGCTTCAATTTTATTTATTTTTATAGATATAGGCTTTTGCCGTCCATGTTTTTATTGGTAATTGTTAATCTTATTAGTAAACCAAAGTCGACTCTTTTCTAGGTTGAACTTATTCTATGTGGTAGTATTCTTTTTCTGCCTAGGAGTTCATTTTGGTAGGTACCACTTTCTAACCAATTGCTTCTACAAAACAGTAGGACGTGCACTGATGTGTTCCGGTTTGAAAGGTATACAAAGATAATAAAGCTAGTAAAGTTTTCGGTTGAGAGGCATTCCATCTTAGTCTTCAGAGGAAACAACGCTTCAGCCTCCTTTTTTGTTTGCAGTTAGTTGCAGGTGTCCATGGGCTGCAGCAGCCACGTCACTTCAGTTTACTAACTAAAACACAGTCAGTTTACTAACTTACACGAATGTTGTAATATCACAGAACGGATGAATTTATTACATAAATTATCTACAATTATTATTTAAGTGTACAATTAACCGTGTAGTGGCGGTGTAAGAATATCCACTACCCCATATCGACCCGAAAGTGTAGTAAGAGGCGACAGAGGGAAACACATCAGGAGATGGGCAGCAGCATCTTCCTGATAACAACTTAAAATATTAAAATTAAAAAACTGCGGTTGCCAACCCGCTTGCCAAGCGTGGCCACTATGACAAACCCCCCCCCCCTCCCCCATGAGCCAATCTACGAGGGAGGCATGGCATGTTCAGTAGTGGACTTTTTATAGGCTGTAATGGATGGATGAATTCAATATTACAGTAACTTTATAAACACTTAGGGGTAAAATACACATGGCATATACATCTAAAGCGAAAACAAAAATGGCCAACGATGCTTATTCATGTATAAACACTGAATGCTCGGATGTGGAGAGCAAATAATATTTCAAAACTGTCTATGCATAGCGTGCAAAATTCTTTTTTTCATATTTCCTTAAACACAAGCGCTTTTTACGACTTGCGCTGTGTTCATAATTTTATTTGTTTACTTCAACTTTATTGGTAGAGCATGTAAAAAGGTGCATTTAGTGCTACAAGGCATTCTGTACCAGTCTACCTCTAGGTTAATCAGCTTAGCATACCTTGCTTCAAAATACCTATAGCGCCATCTAGATAAAATTTAAGTGATTAGTTGATTAACATACTCAAATAAAACTACGATATATACATATATATAAGAATAATATAAAAACAACACAAAATCGGATAATGTAATTTTATAATTTCACGACAATGTAAATTTTAAACCTTTGTGTAGCTGCTAAAGCAAGATATATGCCTACTGCCCAGCTCCTATGACAGATAGCGTGATGAATTATAACTATTCCAAATCCGTTTTCTAGTTTTTCCGTGATGCGTGTTCAGACAGATAGACAGACATCGTTTCCAAAAAAGTTTTGGCATCTGTATCCATCACATAGTATACCCCAATTCAAATTTAAAAAAAAATTCAATGTACAGATATCGTCGTGTTAGAGTTTTATTTAGGTATATAGATATAGATACTACATGATATATTATATAACATATACGATACAACTTAGAGATCCTCATTAAACGACCTTGCTCCTTATTAAAAGACCGGCAACGATTCTGCAAGTCCCCTCTTTTTGCAGTTCTTCGTGGGCGGCGGTCGATACTAGCGAGCAGGTGAGCCACAAGCTCGTTTACCTCCTTTTCTATAAAAATAAACATACATAAATTAAATATACCTAAATATAGGAAATACCTGTATGTGTCTGAAATTACCTGGTCAATTTTGATCCCGACGACAACTTCTCATTACTGTCCGATGCTATGTCTATGACTGAAAAAACATATTTGAATGCAAAAACTGCAAGCGCATCTCATATAAACATACCGTTAAAGTCTATTAAAGTCAACTGCTGAACATAGGCCTCCCACAGATTACCTCATAGGGAGGATATTTGCCATAGTTGCTTCGCTTGGCAAGTGGGTTGGCAACTGCAGTTTTTCATTCTGATTTGTTTCATTGTAAATATATCGACAGCAAATCAAAAGATAATGATTTAGCTTCGTGTGTGTGTTATGGGTAAACACCAACATTTTCTTCAACCAATCTAACTTACAACCCGCACACAGAAGGTTTTTTGTTTTACATTTTACGCATTGATTATCAGCAGGTTAGCTAGCCAAATTGACTTTCAACGGTAGTTAACGCTAATAAAAAACTATAAAAATGAACGTGAATGACATAATATGACTTAATATCAATTCATAAAAATCAATTGCTGTCCGTTAGTCTCGCTAAAACTCAAAAGCGGCTCGACAGATTTTGATGATTTTTTTTTATGTGTAGGTATTTGAGTGGGTCTCTGGATGATCTAAACGATTCACAATTGGACCCGGTAGGTGGCCCTGTTGTCGAGATCCAGAAATCACACGTGCGAAGCCGGGGTGGATCACTAGTTCATTTGTAAAAAATTCTTTTAGTGTTAACAATTGTAGCAAATCAATTTAGGTAGCTCCACTGTGTAGAAGTGGTGGGGGTGATATCGGCAAACTTTCTGCGTGCATTGCACGCTGCTGATTGACATATCTTTTTTTTAATTAAGAAACGTTACCCCATACTAGGATTCTAGGATTTATCATGTATATCGTGGAGGCAGTTTACAAACATAAATTGCACACGGACAAACATCCAGATCCGGAAAAATTATTTGTACAAATACTTGTTCCGTGCGGGATTTGAACCCGCTGCCCTCAGCGCCGCAACTCAATGCTAAGCCAGCTGCGCCACGGAGCCGTCTTTTTGTCTGGTGGTCGACTGTTGGCTACAAGGTTAACAAGTTAGAAAAATTTTATTCGAAATCGGCTTTTACAAATCACTTTTTAAAAATAAAAAAGCTACACCATCGTTTCAACAAGTCCTTACAGCTGGAGACCTTGTAAATAGAAGAGGAAAGAAACTAACAAGTAGACTATTTTTCTCCCTACAGTTACAATTTAACCAAAAAACAAAAAACAAATCTTTCCAACAACCCTGAACAGAAATTCCACAAAGTGTACTTGGGAAGCATCTTTGGGTTAGTAATTTACCAACTCAAAGGTATCGGCTCTACACCCATCAGCCCGCTTGGTGAGTATGGGCAAATCTAACAAGTTAAGATTGACATTTGAATGACCATCATCAACAGTGTACTTTTAAAGGGTGTTGATGTTAATAAATCGTGGTGGTAGCCTTGAGTGCGCCAAAAGTAGCTAGGTGATCGGTACGCCAATTGGGAAGGCTCCTTCCGTATATGTAGGCGCTTGTAAGGAGGCCCCAGTTCTAGACTACTCGAACTACATATGATGCGCGATAAAATCAGGGGTAGGCTCAGACCAACAAAGAAAGATAGAACACTACTTAAATTTTAACTGACGCCGAAATCATGCTCAACTTTTTAGTAGGCACATAACTAACTTTATTCTTATTTTAAAACAAAGTTACCTCCACACTAGGATTTTCTCCTGTATCGTGGGGGCAGTTTACAAACATAAATTTCACAAGGACAAACATCCAGACCCGGAACAATTATTTGTAGGCCATACAAATACTTGTTCCGTGCGGGATTTCTTCTTTTTTCTTATTCAGTTCGTAATACTCCATTTTTGTGGCATATGTGAACTTAAATCCATGTTATTGGTGCAAATTATTTTAGACTTTTTACGCAAATATCTTTCTTCTTTTTTTCTTATTCGGATTTCAAAAGTTCATTTTTTGTGGCATATGTCTAAATCCATGTTGTATGTGAAAATTATTTTAGATTTATATATGTGTGCATGAGTGAGTGTTCTTAAAATAAGTTGAGCAAAGTCTGATGAGGTAGAATAACATGCAGTGTCAGGGACGCGGGGACAATCACAACCCAACTAAATCCAAAAACTAGTAATTTGTGCTTTTACCCCAACGTTGCTATGGCTAGGATTCGAACACAGATTTTGTGCAAGTACTCAACAAAATATGTACAGAATACCATGTATTAAACGTAGAGTTTACAAATGAATACCCGCTTGTTTTAAAGTATTAACATTTACTTATTAATGGTCATAATAAAATCTAACTTAAGCGGAAATTGTATCATTTTAAGTACGTGCGACTGTGTGTATTTGGACTATGTTAAGTGTGAAGAGGGAATTATGGTCGAAGAATTATGCTAAATTCTAAATATCTATCCTACAGCCCACAGGAACCATTTTCCAGGATAAAAAGTATCCTGTGTGTTTGTTATTCTAAGACGTTTAGAATTACGATCCAGATCTTATGCTACCTTGCATTTTCCCGGGATAAAAAGTAGCTTATGTTAATATCTGGCCCTTAAATTATCCCTATGCAAAAAATCGAGTTGGTCCGTTGCTCCGTTGCTGCGTGAAAAAAGGACAACCGTCGAATACACCTTAGCATAAATTATATTAGTAGGTGACGGTAACTTACCGCTTGGCGGCAAAAATAGGTTAGCAGGTGGTGCTTTTCTAGACTGACTATGAGACAGAAAGCAATTCCTGATATTTTCTAAATGGAACGTAGCCTTTTTCAAAATATAGCGACCTTACATTTAAGTAAAATTGGAGCTAACTTAAATTATCTTTATAACGAAAAAGTAAACATAAAAATTGATTACTTTTCAAGCGAGCGATCTACTTTATTACATTTTATGCGGCATCGATAAAATTGTAATAAAAGAACGATTACAGAAAAGTAAGATGATCTTTTCAAAGCATTTTGTGTACATTGAAGATTGGATAAATAATGTTAAATAATTTATAGTGCATTTAGTCAAATAATAAACTCCATGAAATCTAATAACGAATAAGTTCAAGTTAAAATAATTTTACATATTTTATCACGATAATTATATAAAATTTTATAATTTAAATTTTTTGAGGACTCTATGGCGCAGTGGCTTAGTAATGAGTCGCATGGCTAAGGACCACAGTTGGAATCCCACAGAAAAGTATATGGCCTATGTATGGCCTACAAATAATTGTTCCGGATATGGAAGTTTCTCTTTGTGAAATTTATGTATTTACACTACTACCACTATTTAGGTGAAAATCCTAGTGTAGGGTTACGTTTATAAAAATAAAAATAAAATGCGTAAAATTAGTTCAATTCAATGTATAGTATTTGAGTTGCTGTTACCGTTACAGCCTATAAAAAATCCACTACTGAACATATGCCCAAAACCACTAAGGCAAATATCCATAGTTGCTATGATTAACAGGTAGGTTAGAATACGCAGTTTTCAATTATTATGAAATCGTTTTATTTATACTTGAAAAAGAAAAAAATATTTTTTTATGTGGGAGAACCACGATGATGATATATTATGGTTGCAGCACGAAAGGGTCGACTCGACTGGGAAATGACCACGCTCTTACATCATCCATTATCATCATTACAGCCCTTCACAAGTCCACTGCTGAACATAGGCCTACCCCAAGGAAAGCCACAAAGCACGGTCCCGAGCCACCTACATCCATCGACTTCCTGCATGTCTTAGCAGATTGTCACTCCATTAGATTTTACAATAAAACTACTTTTATGGATGCGTAAATCTTTTTGTCTATTGACCTTTAATTTACATTTAGAAAGATCAATATTCATAAGCTACACTATATATTTTCCAACAACTTGCGTATATCTTTACCCTTTCTCACAGTTCATTATATTCTCTGCAATGTGGTTGCGGTGTACAAGAAAGTATATTTCATTAATTAAATAATTCAGTCAATGTTTACGTAAATTTTTATGTGTTCGCGACGGCCAAATAGTGTTAAGAAACGAAGTGATTAAAGACAATATTAAAAGTGAAATTACTGACAAAACTAAGTGAAAAGTGTATTAATATAGTTTTACAGCATATTTATAACCTTAATATGTTAATATAGAACATCGAATTTGATAATAGTTAAGAAAATATCTCTTATTGTATACAAAGAAAAGTTGACCAATCAGAGCGCGACGTATTGTAGAACTTTCTAGAAGTTTTATAATTAACTGCGTAATAGTTGATCCCGAAAATGATGGAAATAATTTTTATGTTCTGGAAGAATTATTAATATAATATTGAATTAGATTAAAATTTATAAACTAAGGAAGTAAAAAAATATTTAGCGTAATTAAACTTATTTCCTTTTTATAGTGAAATTAAAGAATTAATGTACCTAAATATTATGAAAATTCGAGACATTTTGTTTAATAACTTTTTATAATGTTAATATATTAAGAAACCTTTATAGTATACTAATAAAGGACTAAATTGCCGATTTAATAATATATAGTACTTTAGTGTAGGAATTGACCATGTATGAATAAAATTATAATTTATGACAATTGTGTAGTGAAAATGTTATGCAATAAAGAGGCAAAATAGACAATGGCAAGCGGCTCACTTTAAAGTAACGCTCAAGTCTACCTTAGGGGCTGTTGTATGTTGTAGTGTGAAAAGCTACCAGTAAGAAGCGGTAGTAACCAGTAGTAGCTGAAGTGACTAGTAGCAGAATATAGTGAATAGTGAATAGTAGCTAGCAACATAGTAACTGATAATCGAAAGTGATAGCTAGTAGCATAAAGTGGTAACTGATATTCGCAGTTACATATTTGGAAGTGATAACTAATTGCATAAAGTGGTAACTGATATTCGCAGTTACAAGTGATAGTGATAACTAGGTGTATAACGTGGTGAGTGATATTTGCAGTTACACAAGTGATAGAAATAGCTATTTTAGTTGATAATAGCAGCTAGTCAGACAGTGTTGATAAAACCAGCTACTACTAATAAATATTTGATACTACCATAATAATTTGAAGAAATATTTTGAAAAATATAATGACTAATCGATAGTGAACAACCGATATAGAACAACCGTAGTTGACAAACCGTATTCAACAACCGTGGTCAATAACCAATAGTCAGAAGATTTCCGCCGAACAGTTGAGCAGTCGAACAGCTGGCCACTGCCTTGCCATTTGTATTCTATTTCGTGCATTTTGATTTAACCTCAGTTCACAGTACCCCAGCCACACCCACAAAGACGGCAGTAGAAGTATCCTCCGGAACCTATAGGTGTAGGACGTGAGCGACTCGCGGAGTACTTGCGATAACACTTACTCCCGAGTTTCGCCCGTCCGGCACAATATGATTAAAAAAATTAAAATTGCAGTAGCAGACGGCAAATATATTATATAGAGGGTGGGGGGGGGACTCTTTTTAAAACTTCAATAACCCAAAACAGACCTAAAAACGTTTACTGTGTATGTGAATGTCACCGCTCGTAAACTGTGGCACTTACTGTGTCGTATATGCTGCAAGTTCTTCTTTGACGCAGAATAATAATATTGGCTGAATTGTGTACAGTGTGAACTTGAGTAATATCAGAGACTATCAATAAATGACTCTAATTTGCTCACATCAACACAAAGTTACTCACTCACACATTCTAGACCACCCGTGATCGATGAAATCCTAATACCTTTCTTATAAAATAGAAGTGACGTGAGTGAGTTTTTGTAGAAGCCCACGGACATCTACAACCACCTTTAAACAAACTCCTAAGCTCCTTGAAAGAAAAGGAGTACCACTTAGTCGCGCGCTATATTTTTATAAAGGTAAGTATAACTTACCGCTTAGTGGTGGTGTTAGAACATCCCCTATACCATTTCATACCGAGGGTGTCGTAAGAGGCGACAGAGGGAAACAAATCAGGAGATGGTCAGCAGTCTTTTTAACAATGACTAAAAATAAAAAGCTGCGGTTGCCAACCCGTTTGCCAAGCGTGGCAACTATAGTAAATTTCTCCTCTATGAGGCAATCTATGGGTGAGGCCTATGTTCAGCAGTGGACTTTAATAAGATGTAACGGTAAGTATAAACTATAACGGACACTGGAACAGTAACTACAATCACGAGCAGTCCCAAAAACTAAAAATTTGTGTTACTGCATAAATTACAGATGCTCTGGTCGGAAAAAGAACCCAAGACCGACGAAAAAACCAAGTGTTTAACGTGAATACAATATGGCATTCATAAACAAAATAGACGTGAACTCGTTTTAATTTTCAAGCCCTGTTACAAATACTGCTTTAAATGTAAATTGTATTTCCTCGTTTCCGTATAACAATCGCTTTGCCAAAATTTATATAATTTAAATGTTACCAAATGTAACGAACGCCTGATTTGTTCATTGATGTGGATTTACGAATAATACCGGATTCCTAACAATATCACACTTCGCGAAATGAGTCTTTAGATTTGCAAAAGAAGAAAAATTAAAGATTCCGTCAAGGGTAAGATCGGCTTAAGCTACAAGATAAAGCGATTTTTAAATATATATATTAGTTTTTAAAACACTAATTTTAATAAATTAAAGATTTTGTAAAATTTTACGAGTTAATTGCCTTAGTCGGCTCTAAGTCGTCTTAATTTTCACAGAAGGAAATAACAGTGTAAAATATAAGCTTAATGCTGCTGTGCTTCGTATGGTGAACATGGAGAACCGAAGACCCTTTTTACTGGAAACGTGGCATTCCTTCTTAGTTCTCAGGGGTGACAACGCATCTGCATTTTGATTCTTAACCGAGAATAAATGAAGATGTCTATGGGTATCAGCATCCACAGCATCCACAGCATCCACAGTATTCACTTAACATCAGGTGGACTGTGTGATCGTGTCACCCTTATTTTATTAAAAAAAAACTCTCTTCAGTCGCCACCTGATTTAAACTGTCTGTTGGTTATTAAAAATATCCTCATAAAATATAACGCAACAATAACAAGATCAGTATTGAATGATTAATTCCAATATTTATTTAGTAAAAACAATTATTTACAAAATTCTAATTTGTAAATAATTGTTTTTGCAAAATAACAAAAACCGATCCTGTTGAAATAGAAACACACAAAAATTCAATTTCTTGCGAGGAGGCTAAACGAAGCCGTCCTTCCCGTAGCCGTATCTTCAAATGGTCCCTGTTATACAAAAACTGCTGCGATAGATATTGCTGTTTTTATATACGATCCCTTTTCGTATCCGTAACAACGTACGACTTACTTTTTTTATTCTGTGATGCTGTCTTTTCTCCAGACATTGCGTATTTTGTATGATTTCCAGTTTTGCCTTTTAATTAAAGATTTCAATGTAATTTTCAAACGTCCTCACAGCTCATCTGTTTTTTTTTTTTATAGAATAAGGGTGACAAACGAACGCAGAGCCTACCTGATGGTAATTGGATGCTGTGGCCTATAGACACCTACATCTATCCTCGGTTGAGAATCAAAATGCAGATGCATTATCACCACTGAAAACTAAGATGGCATAGCTCATCCCCTTTAAAACGGTTCTCCGGTTCTCAACACTCACCAAACGAAACTAAGCTACAATAATTTTCTATTTCACGCTGCTGTTCTGTGAGAGCGTGATTCTTCCCCGGTCGAACCGACTCATTCGTAATATAACCAACATGTAGCTGTAGCGTGGCTCTAACACGTAAAAAAACATTTTACATTTACATTTGTTGGATAGCGACTATTGTAATTTATCGAATACTAAGGTGTTATTAGTAGTGGGAATCATTATGAAAATACTAATACTCATATTGTTATCATATATTTATTGTATTCCTAGACTTAAGAACTGAAAGTAATAATGCAAATTTTAAGTTGTTCTCTCTTAAGGTGATCGCTCTTAAGCTATAGTTAATTTGTTTTGTGTTGTTAAATGTGTAACATATTTCTTTTTATTATCTCTTTCTAAAAGAACATTGTGCTGGTTTTCTTGCTACTTCTTCTCAAGACAAATGTATTTTTCAAACCAGTGGTAAATTAAACATGAGAGTGACCTTTAATAAGTATTATTTAAAGTCTATAATGAATAAAAAAGCTTCAATTTATATTTTCAAGATGGTTATTATAGTTCGTCCTTTACAATTTTTTATTAGTTGCTCTACAAGACTAATGTCTACAAATTGTTTTCTTTGATATAACATTACAGCAAGTTATCATTGAAATCTAAAGCCTTAAACAAAAAAATCAAAAGAAATACCTAAAACGATTTAGTTTTTAACTCAATATTTACGAAATAAGTAATAATCTACACAAAAAATTATGTTTAAATTTTTAATTTTTCTGCAAAACTGATTAAAATGCTTAAAATAATTAGAAATAGTAGTAAGTAGTATAATTAGTAGAAACAAAACCTCAACAGAGTGATATTATAAAAAACATAAAAACTTTCATCAAATCCAATTATTTGTTTGAATTTTTAAAACTGCGAACTGCATAAAGATGCTGTTATATAAATAAAATATTGAAAGGTACAGATGTCAAAGGTAAAAGCTTTTAATAAATTTAAGAAAAATTAAGAAATAAAAACAATTGCATGCCTTCAGTGCGAAGCGCGTAGAATGTTCTGCTAAGGCCTAAAAATCAAGATTCCAACGTTTTGTCGCATGAAATCGTATGTAACAATCATATTGTACATATAAATGATATAAAAATCACATTGTCAGCAAGTTAAATGTTTGTTGAACTTATAATTTTTTTTTTAATCGATTAATTGCTATTTTTACATGAAAAAGTGGTTGTAGTGGCTTATGGTGTGGATTTTTCAAGTCCGCATTTTTTTTTTTATAGGAGAGGGGGCAAACGAGCATGCGGCTCACCTGATGGTAAGTGATTACCGCCGCCCATGAACAACTGCAACACCAGGGAATTGCAGATGCGTTGCCGGCCTTTAAGAAGGAGTAGGCTCTTTCTTGAAGGTCCCTAAGTCGTATCGGTCCGGAAAAATCGCTGGTGGTAATCGATTCCACAAGGAAGTTGTGCGAGGAAGAAAACTTCTTCTAAATCGCACAGTGGTGGACCGCCAATCATCCAGATGGTATGGATGGTATCTCGAGTTCTGTCGCGATGGTGAAATTGAGCGGCTGGAATTAGTCCGAACAATTCCTCAGAGCACTCCCGTGGTACATGCGATAAAATACGCAAAGAGATGCAACATCTCTACGCAGTGCCAGTGAGTCCAGCCGATCGGAAAGAACTCGGTCGTCGACGATTCGAGCCGCTCTGCGCTGGATGCGGTCAAGTGGAAGGAGCTATCACTGGGGAGCCCCTGCCCAGAGATGGGAACAGTATTCCATGGGGCCGAACTTGCGCCTTGTAAAGTTGCAAGCGGTGTGCCGGCATGAAATACTGTCCCGCTCTGCTGAGCACGCCAAGCTTTTATATGCAGAAGAAACAGCGTTGGTGATAGCACGCAGCCTTGTGGAACACCAGCGTTAATGAGCTTGTAATCGGAGCATGCACCGTCTACTACGACCTTGATGCTCCGATCTGCAAGAAAACCAGTGATCCAATTGCACAATTTTCGGAAGCCCATAGGAAGGAGCTTGAGAAGCGCTTTGTGCCAAACCCGATCGAAGGTTTCGCATGTCCAAACTAACGGCCAACGCCTCTCCTTGACTCCACTGCCCGCCCATCTATGAGTTAGGTAACCTAGAAGATCACCAGCTGAGCGACCTCGACGGAAACCGTACTGGCGGTCACTAATCAGCTGGCGATCCTCAAGGTACTGCATGAGCTGGCAGTTGATAACAGTTTCCATTACTTTGGAGAACAAGGAGGTGATAGCGATAGGCCTGTAGTTGGACGGATCTGAGCGGTCGCCTTTTGGGATCGGGTGCACCAAAGCTGCCTTCATGAGTTCGGGACTACGCCTAGAGTAGGAGTACCGGAAAAGACGCGTTAAAACCGGTGCCAACTCCGGAGCACGTCTTCAGCACAATAGGTGGACTCCATCAGGCCCACTGACTTGTTGACGTCCAGGAGAGAAGTGTTTTACGCACCGAGCGCTGTGTAAACAGAACTTCCCGCATGGAGCACTCACACCGCGGGATGGTAGGCGGTACGTTCCCTGTCATCAAGAGTCGAGTTGAAGCAAAAAGAGAGCCTAGCAGATCGGCTTTCTCCTTTGCGTCATGGGCCAGTGAGTCGTCCACCTGTGCAGAGATGGCAGAGATGGCTGACAGAAGTTCCTTGGACAGCCTTGGCGAGAGACCAGAATGCACGTGTTCCCGTAGGGAGGCGAACTAGTTTCTCGCCAATTCTGCCGATGTGCTCTGACTTTGCCTTGGCAATGACACTTTGAAGGACCTGGAGGCGGAATTATACTTCTTTAAGAGCGCTAGTGTTTACATCCCGGGACGTTGATGCGTCAGCCCAGGCCCGGTAACACCTGCTTATAGCGTGATGCAACTTTACAGGAGCGACCAAACCATGGCTGAGTTCTGCCTCCGATAGGCAAAACAGATGATGGAGTAAATAATTCCATTCCTGAAGTACCACATCAGTGACAGAATCAGCAACAACGTTGGGATCATCCGGCGAGAAGCAAACCTGCCCCAAGGATAGGATGCAAAAAGACCGCATCCCATCCCAATCGGCTGACCTATAGTGCCAAACACGGCGGCGAGCTGCAGATCGCAACTGCGATGGGAGCGTGAGTGGCACCGTGCTCCGGATCAGACAATGGTCCGAAGAGCCAAGAGGGCATCGACGGAGACCTGATATCCGTCCGGATGAGAGGTCAGCAGAAGGTCCAACAGGAAGGTACATGGTCTTCCACATCTGGGATCCACGTAGGCGAAGTAACCAGTTGTGTCAGACCATATGCCAAGGCAAAGTCATAAACTGATCTACCCGCATGATCGGTTAAACGGAACCAAGCCATTCAGCGTGGTGGGCGTTAAAATCACCGAGCATCACGATCTCTGCGGAAGGGACCTGTTGTAGCACGGAGTCTGCAGCCATTTGGACGTGGTCGATGAGTCGGTCTGTGTCAGCATTACCGCTATGGGACCTATAGAGGCACCCGTAGACGCGAGGATGGTCGTCGCCGTCTACGCGCAGCCATAGGATGGACAGGTCCGTACCTTCAAGATTGCCGAGGCGTCGATAACAGATGTCCTCTGACGTACACGCAAACTCCAGTCCGGGGCACAAAGGAGTGTTCCAATTTGTACCCTGCAGGAGAGATACGAAGTATCAGCCGGAGAGGACACCTGTGTCTCGGTTAGAAAGAGCAAGGCCGGCTTTGCCGTCTCCAGATGGTAGTGGACGGCGTTAAGGTTTGAATAAGTCCCTGATATTGCAGAAACCACGGAAAGCGTAGCAGGGTTGCCTTTGTCTTTTGCTCAGCTTGCCTCGTCTTGAGCGGAATTTCGCCCCCAGAATACGCGGGGCAGCCTGAGCACCCACGCTCAAAAAGTAGGGTACCATGGGCATGGATGCTCAGCGAGGGATTCTCCAGGGATGCTGGTACCCTCCTGGGGTAGTCTTCTGTTTAATTCCACTACCATGTTGATTGGGGGGGGGGGATTGGGCCTCCGGCCACCTGCACTCACCAGGCGAAATGCAGAAGTAAACCTCTACTTCACGCTGGTATTCTGTGAGGTCGTGGTACCACCCCGGTTTGAGCCGGCCCATCCATGCGACAGCAAAAGCTGCCGCGTGGCTCTACCACTGTTTAAATGCAGGGGTAAACACGATAACTTTTGAAAATATCTATTTTTGAACTCAATCTATTTTTTTATCTCTTCATCTATCGTGTAGGAAGCCATGGAATGTAAATGGTAGTTTAATTTTGTTTTGTTTGGTTATAATTTTTTTTTCGGCTGAGAAATTCCGAAATATTCGGAGTTTTGAGCAACCTTGTAATAATTTATTTTACTAAATAGACTGCCTCACTCACTCACTTCGGGCTCAGCTGCCGTCGTGAGTGGATTCTGTATCAGTTGTTTGCAGCGGCTCGTGTTCAAAAAGATCGCTGTACAAATACAAAATATTCGAAAAACGAAATTTGATACATACTTGATTATTATTATAATCACAGATCTTATTACAATATTTTAAAAGCACAGAATAACTAATAGTACTACGTACTAAAAGTAAGTAGGATTTATATATAAAAATACTTAGATACGTTTTGGACTTTATACTCCATAAAGTTCATGATGTAATAAAAATCTGTGATTACCTGGATGATGATATGATTATCATATGAGCATTATGAGTCTTATTATGGAACTTTATTAGTGAAAACTTGTGTGTATTTAAACTACTTTTAAAAAATTACGTATAATCATGTTATACGTAATAATTTCGTTCGTTTTATTTTAATGCGCTTAAGGCATGCACAATTGGATTTACCAATAGTTTATTTTAAATAACACAGTGTTTTCTTTTCTTTTACATTCCCCTTTTAACAAGCTCGAATCTAATTCGTCTAAACATAAAACATTTTTATATGAACTCGTTTTATAATTAGATTAATAGATAAAGGGAGTACTTTTACCTAGGTTCTATAAAAAATAGGCTCTATCGCACCGAACTTTGATCATGGCTATGAAAATTTAAAAATAAAAAAAGCTGTCAAATATGGTATGTGAGCTATGACGAGTTCAGTTTTACTCTATGACAGTGCCATCATATTAGTCTGTGATAACACCCCACCCACATAACATTGCAACCAAATACAAATTCTAAATATAACCCATATATATTTTTCAAATATTATAAACGAATATCAGTTTTAAAAATTGTCAAATACACTAACATGTATCTTCTATTTTATCTGAAAAATAATTTTTAAGTTTCTTTTATTTTTTATTTTGGCCCAGTTCGAAGGGAAGATGGCAGCTGGAGGGTCCGGAAAAACTCCGAAATAGAAAAAGTCATGGCCATCATTGGAGAAATAAAAGCTCATCGTCTGCGGTGGCTCGGTTATGTACTCGTAGAACGGATGGGAGAAGATCGAAGTGCAAAGAGAGCATGTTTAGGTCGATATGCGAAGTTCAGTTGGTCGACCTGAATATTGCTGGAGCGATCTGCTGATCTGCGCGCGCTTCAAGCTGAAGACAACTAGCAAGAGCTTGCGCAAGACAGAAAGAAGTGGCATTTTCTCGTGTCGGAGGCCAAGACCCATTTCGTGGTCACTGAGCTACAGGAGTGAGTGTGTAAGTGTGTGTCGCCTTTTACGATCACGGGACGATATGTAGTAGTGGATATTCATATACTACAATATATGGTAGTGGATATACAGTGAGGTTTTATTTCTGATCTGATAATTGTAGAAAAGCAGTAATTAAAACACTGCTAAAACTATAGAAATTATTTCCTAAAAACTTTAGGTTCAATTTCCAAAATCAGATTCCTAGTACATCACTCTATTATAATAATTATAATAATAATAATTAGATATAAATAAGTATAGAGGAAAAAATGTCTATTGCCTTCAGCGAAATAAATTCACTTTAAAGCTGTAGATTATTTCTTACGCTAATATTTACAAAGCTTATGTTTTGTTATAAATTGCACTCATTTGTTATAAAAACTGACATTTGTGTAAAAAAGCGGTGGGAACATTTTCTTTGAAAATTGTTTCGTCGGCTTCCATAGTCGAAATTTTTATTAGAGTTCTTTTCCTTTTGTCCCGCTTGAATTATTTGTTCACAAAATGTTATACGCGGTAAAAAATTAAGTCGTAATTTTCTTTTGTCACCTTCTGACCTAATGTTAAGAAAACTTGACTATAGTGCCATACTTCACCAATGGCAAAAATTTTAGAACAATTTCTGTGTGAATGTTTAAGTTATTTTCAGGAAAGTGTAAAGCCTACACATTCTACACATTGACGGCCACACATTCCCAGCTAGGTGAATATAGTTCCTAGTGAACAATTGCTAGATTTTATTTTTTGTTTTCGTGAAAGTCTCTCTATATTAGTTTATTCTGGGTGCTGTATCCTCCAAGATTTTCGTTCATCACTGAAAATCAGCGATGTGATTTTGGCATGCTTTTGACATACAAAGTCAAATTTATAAAGTCTACGTATTTTTAAGTAATAATTTGTAGATGAACATAGGCCTCCCCCAAGTAATACCACAAAGCACAGTTCTGAGCCATCTGCATTTGTCGAATTCCTGTATGTTTTATCAGGTTGTCACTCCATCTAGTGGGAAGCCGTTCTACTGTAAACTTTGCTTGCCGGTACACGGCTGCCAATCTAGGAACTTTCTTTTTCATTGATTCTCGGTTTGTCGAGCCATATGGCATATGGAGCCATTGTCATTGCAGATGCCTATTAAAGTCCACTGCTGAACATAGGCCTCCCCCATACATTGCCTCATAATTGCAACTGCAGGATAATTGCTACAGTTGCCACGCTTGGTAAGCGGGTGGGCAACAGCAGTTTATTTTTATTTTTAGTCGTTATTAGGAAAACGCTGCTGCCCATCTCCTGGTTTGATTCCCTCTGTCGCCTGTTACTACATCTACGGGATGATATGGTGTAGTGAACATTCTTACACCGCTACTATACGGTAATATAACAACGACATTATTTAAAGTAAGTATTTTATATTGATGATGATGATGATAAAAGAAAGCTATTTAAATGTATTATTTTTCTATGTATACAGGGTTACAAGAAAAATCGTGCTAGATCCGTTAAGGGCGTGGAGTACCCATCATTTCTGACTTATTTCACTATGAAACACCCTACCCTAAACTTAACCCTTTTCGAGATATTCGACTTTTAATTTTTTTATTGAAAATTGCCGATTTTTAGGCTACTACATTTATTTTTGTTTATTTTGTGTATCTTATTATTATTATTGCATTTTTTCATGTGTAATAAGATGTTTTAGGACGTCAATCATTAAAATAGTGCATATGTTAATTGAATAGACCGTAGTAGACAAGTGAAAGTAAAGAAATAAAAAAATATTAGAAACTTTATTTTTCTCTAAGGGATATCTAAAAATAATATTATGGCAATTGTTCGGCAGATGTTTTTTTAAATATCTACGTTTCATCAGCTATCTAACGAGGTATAACAATCTAGGGTTTGTATTACATTTCGTGGAAAAAAAGTAGTTGGGACGCTCCAGGTAGCAGTTCTAACGGTCCCGCGCCTATTGTCCTTCAAGTTAAGACGCACCAAGCGAGCGAGACAAGTGACGATTTATGTAAAGCGAATGAAAGAAAAAATGTGTAGAGATCGGTTAGGGCTGAATACAACAGGGGTATTGTTTGGTTGTCAGTCTGCTTTTGTGCTTCGTACATAGTAGATACGATATCGTTTTGCTCTTTTCCTCGACTTGGCTGTGATTCTGGACTATTTCTTCTGATTTGTGACTACTGTGCTTGTTAACCGGACTCTGATTTGTACCTGTGATACGGAAGTGTTGAAGATGACGTCCTACACACCTGAGGAATATGCTGATATGCTTATTTGTTACGGATACTGCGATTGTGTGTCTGCGCAAGCTCGCAACGAATACATAACTCGCTACCCCGGTCGTCGAGTGCCGGATGTGGCCGTTTTTGATAGAGTTTATCGAAGACTTCGAGAAACTGGCTCTGTTTTGAGGCGAAATACAGACATGGGAAGACCACGAATTGACGACGAAGAACAGGATAATGAGATAGTGCAACGCTTTCGAGCGGATCCGACTACTTCCACTAATATTATTGCCCGTGATCTGGAACTTTCGCAATGGAGAGTGTGGTTTACAGTGCATACTGCTGGCCTATACCCATACCATTACACGCCGGTACACGTTATTGAAGAAGGAGACCCCGCGAGAAGATTGGACTTTTGCAGATTTATGCTAAATGCTGACGTAGAAGACCCAGATTTTCTAAGAAATATCTTGTGGACGGATGAGTCCAAATTTGATAAAGATGGCATAACTAACTATCACAACGCCCATTACTGGGTCCCAAAAGAACTAAGAAATCCCAATAAGAAAAGAGTGAAGTTGTCCCAACGAAGATTCAGCGTGAATGTGTGGATGGGCATTATCTCCAATCATTTGATTGGACCTTACTTTCTCCCGGATAATCTAAATGGGGAAAGCTACGAAAATTTCTTGAGAGCAGACTTGAGTGATTTGCTGGATGATTTGCCACTCAATCTGATCAGGGACATGTGGTTCCAACACGATGGCTGCCCTGCCCATTTCAGGAGAAGTTTCAGGGACTGGCTGGGCACAAATTATCCAAACAAATGGATAGGATGAGGTGGGCCGTTGCCATGGCCAGCAAGAAGTCCGGACCTAACCCCCATGGATTTTCATGTGTGGGGGTGCATGAAAAGTCTTGTGTACAGCGAGCCGAATCCAGTTTCGTCTGTGGAAGACTTAAGAGAAAGGATTGTGGATGCAGCAAATAAAATGAGGACCACGTTGACCACTGGAGTAGTGAAGACTGGTCTCTGTAGAAGGATGCGACAATGTATCAGAAATAGAGGCGGCCATGTTGAACATGAACTGTAGAATAAGAAAAAGTTGTGTGAAAACCTTTAATAAATGACATTTCATGCTTAACTATTGTTTTATTTTACTTTTTTGGGCTAAGTATAAATTTTCTTCTCCACTGTCGCCTATGAAACTAAAGTTTTTTCAATGCATTTGAGTTATGTATTCGTTGCGAGCTTGCGCAGACACACAATCGCAGTATCCGTTACAAATAAGCATATCAGCATATTCCTCAGGTGTGTAGGACGTCATCTTCAACACTTCCGTATCACAGGTACAAATCAGAGTCCGGTTAACAAGCACAGTAGTCAAAAATCAGAAGAAATAGTCCAGAATGACAGCCAAGTCGAGAAAAGAGCAAAACGATATCGCATCTACTATGTACGAAGCACAAAAGCAGACTGACAACCAAACAATACCCCTGTTGTATTCCAGCCCTAACCGGTCTCCACACATTTTTTCTTTCATTCGCACCTACATAAATCGTCACTTGTCTCGCTCGCTTGGTGCGTCTTAACTGAAGGACAATAGGCGCGGGACCGTTAGAACTGCTACCTGGAGCGTCCCACTACTTTTTTCCACGAAATGTAATACAAACCCTAGATTGTTATACTCGTTAGATAGCTGATGAAACGTAAATATTTAAAAACATCTGCCGAACAATTGCCATAATATTATTTTAGATATCCTTAGAGAAAATAAAGTTTCTAATAATTTTTTATTTCTTTACTTTACTTGTCTACTACGGCCTATTCAATTAACATATGCACTATTTTAATGATTGACGTCCTAAAACATCTTATTACACATGAAAAATTCAATAATAATAATAATAAGATACACAAAATAAACAAAAATAAATGTAGTAGCCTAAAATCGGCAATTTTCAATAACAAAATTAAAAGTCGAATATCTCGAAAAGGGTTAAGTTTAGGTAGGGTGTTTCATAGTGAAATAAGTCAGAAATGATGGGTACTCACGCCCTTAACGGATCTAGCACGATTTTTCTTGTAACCCTGTATATGTCATCGAAAACAAAGATGACATAAAAATTTTTCAACCATGTTTTCTTAAATTAACTTATTAATAACTTATCTTATGTAACATCTACATGCTTACAAAAATTTACGTTTAGTAAAAGATAAAAATCGACTTCAAAGAACTAAAAACAATAAAATAATATACATTCTGAAGTCGGTACTGAGATATATATATATATTGTTGTGTGTGTGTATAACCAATTAAAGTCCAACCATCCCAACTTTAGAATGTAAAATCATTTTATCGTTTTTAGTTTTTGAAATAGGCTCATACTTTTTATTAAAGGTTAATATTTTTTTTTGTAAATTGTGTGGAGTTAGGTAAAACAAAATATCAATGTCGTTAAAATACATTTAAACACCCTTCACTCTCAAAATCCCCTGTTCTGCCACTCTAAGAATATAAATAAGGTGGTCTCATATAAATTTGGGAACATTAAAATCGGGGATGAAATATAACCTATTTAAAAGAAATCATCAAATTTCGTTTACATTTGACGAAGAAATCGCGTAACATACGTACAAAAGAAAACAAACAGTAGAATTGTAAACCTCCTCATTTTTTGTGAGGAAAATAAAGCAATACAACAATTAATATGCCTTAATTTATTACTAATTATAAGTAATATTGTTCTGCCCAATAAATAGGAAGATGGCTTTCTACTTCTAACCGATAATTATATGTATTTTACGCTTAGCCCTTTCGGACCCGCGCTTAAACTACTAAGAAATTTGTAATTTTTACTTGAATCTTAGGTAATTTCGCCGCAGATTACGAATACGCTATAATTTTCCAGATTTTCAGCCGCCATCTTGGAAAATTCATATAACAACAATTGTATCAAACTAGGCCCTTCATTTCCTACGTACAATTGTGAGTGTCACAGTTGTATCAAGTTGGGCCTAATGCCTCCTTTTTTACGTTTTTCTTAAAAGAGACCATGAATGAAATGAACATGAAAGTTACAAAAATATTTATTATAAATCACAAACACAACTTTGTACTAGTTTTACAGTAATAATAATCAACAAATGCTTTAAATGAGATCAACTTAACATGAAATGCGATCAATTTTCTCAAAGTTTAATAATAGTATTAATTAAATTCAGTCTTTGTTGTGAAAATCAAAAAAACAATTGCGGTCTTTGTTGAAGCACAAGTAAATATCACACTTGAGCAACGACAACGACTACGACTAGTGCAGGAGCACGATGCAAAACGAGGATGCTTCAGAGTGTCGAAGACTGGCCAATGATTAAAACCGTCGTACTGTCGGTCGACTGTGGGAAGAGACTTCACTCTGTATTTAGAAGAGATAGGCATATCAGCGAATTCCAAATCTTCCCTTGGTCTCTTTTTTGGAGGACCATTTAGAAGATGGTCACTAATAGATAACCTGAACGCCAGCAAATCCATGATGTCCTTAGATTTTCGATTCTGGGCTTTGCAGTCAGCACGATACTCGAACCAAGAATTTACTATAGCCAGGTCAAACATGTGGATGATCACCTTCACAGGCCACTTTCTGGTTTTACGCCATGTTCGATAAGCCTCCATCATCTGGTCGCAAACATCAACACCACCCATGAAAGTGTTGTAATTTTTAACTATGGCTGGACATGAGACTTCGATGTACCGTTTCCTCTTTTTATCCCATCTTGACACCTGGGTTCGCGGCTCTGCTCCAAAAGCAGTTGAGACCATGAGTACCCCTTTGTTGTCCTTCCATTTTACGACGCTCAAGGTGTTTTCCCTGTTGACAACCTCCTCATCTTCTCCTCTAGCCATCCTATTATCCTTCTTGAATTCATAGAGCGTTTTCTTTTTAGTATTAAATCGATTGGCCATCAAAGTTCCTGTTCCTTCTATTTTTCTTTAACTAACTCTTCATCAACGTGAGGAAAATACCTATCGAAATAAATAAAACTGCCTTCTGGGAGTGTATTGGCCACGTAATACAACAGCAGCACCAACTCCGAAATGCTCCGAATCGGTAAGTTTGTAGAGCCTTGATAAATTTCGAAGTCTAGAACTTGTCCTTGGAGGTAGTTAAAACGAAATTCTTCAATCCTGCTGGACGAGGTTTGTTTTTACGACTACTTTCAAATCGCAATCCTTGGACGCAAAGGTATCATTTGTTCATCGATTGAATAGTTACCAGCATCTCTTGGCAACTGCAGGCACCTTTTTCGGACGGCATCAATGACAGGCTGCACCCTCCATAATCTATTTTAGTTTGTTCTTCAGTCTGATTCACCGCTGTCACGTCTACACAATGCAAGTTTGTCCTGAGAAGGAAAAACCGTTCCCTAGACACCTGTACACCTGTATTTTCGTTCCAAATCATCTTCAGTCTTGGAAATTTTATACACCCAACAATGGCATGTATTCCGAAAAACTTCTTTATATCTAGTAAAGAACAAACAGGTTTCATTTGTATACCAGTATTGGCCATATAATATTGATTTGTGGTCAAAGCCATCTGTTCCATGAGCTCGTCAGTAAAATAGCGCTCGAAATATTCGTATGGGGTTTTAATATCTCCTGGGTCACGAACAGCATCTTCTGGAAGAGGTTTGCCATTGAAGGGCTTCTTCTGCCATCCTGCTAGCATACTCAAAGGTATGTTATCGTCATCATTTTCTTCGCCTTCATCAGAAGAAGAGGAACTTGAATGTTCAGGGTTTTCTTCAATAAAGTAGTCCGTATCGATTTCGTCGTTGCCATCGCCCTCGTCCCCAGAGTCATAAAGCATCTCTTCGATAGCAGCGTCGTTTAAAAGCGGAAACATAGTGCGGAAACTGCGAAAATGAATAATCATTAGAAACTTAAAATACGCATGAGGTTATGTAGGGCCCACGTTGAAACAATTGTGTCAATAAAGTTCGTTAATCCGTTAAGCCAAAGTTTGCTTGCCAATAGTCACTGTTATCACAAAAACATCCTATGTTTAACTATTTTCTAATCAATAACTCGTATATTACTACACTTTCAAAATAAAACAATAGTAGGTACTTACTTTTGCCAAGTCGGAGAGCGCAATCAGTCACGAAGTGTACAGGTTGAAACTCTGCTCAGACTGCGCGTCGGACAAAATTTGCGCGGGAGGTGATTCGCTTCCCGCATAATCGTACAATACTGGGCCCGTCCACTGCCAACGTAAAACTAATGAGCTATACTCGACTTTGTGACCCGCACAATTGTATTAGAGCGGTCCGAAAGGGTAGAGTGTTTTATTGGCTATTTTCAGAAAGATATTTACGCAGCCTTCCAAAATTATGTACTAATAGGTTTCATTTTTTTGCAGACTGACAATATCTTCTAGCTACTTAAAAAAATAATTAAAAAGTAGACTTGATTTGTTATAACTTATAACAAGCAACAAAAATTCACACAAATTATGTGGTAGAGCAAGCCATATTTTGACAGTAGCACGAATAGTTTGGTTCGACCGGAGATCTATCTCCGTGTTCTCACACGCTCTCACAGAACTCCTGCATGAAATAGCAGCATGATGAGTATTATATAGTGTTGTGGTGGCGCTGTCGTTGCGCCACAAGCGAAACACATCGAAGCCTAAATCGCGCAATCAAAGTTCCGAAGTAAAGCAGTATATGTAGAATAGCTCCGAACTACCACTCGGAGCATTGGCCGCTCCCCGGGGTGAACACCTTGCCCGGCAAGAGGTCTTCTTATTTCCTTTCACGGCCAAATTGTTAACTCCAAACAAGGTATTCCGCATTTCTTGTAACTATTGTAAGCTACTCCTTGACTACTATCCCGTCAATGTTGAGGTGGTAATTTTTTTTACAATAATGATGACAAACGAACATACAGTCCAAGTGGATGATGATGATGATGATGTTGTCTATAGACATCTACATCTAGCCTTGATTAAAATCAAAATTTATATGCGTTGTCTTGTTTCCATTGAAAAAGGTCTCCGGTTCTCTACACTCGCCATACGAAACAAAGCAGCATTAAGCTGCTATTTTATATTGGTATTTTGTAAGAGCGTGGTCCTTTCTCAATCAAGCCGACCCATTCAAGCTACAAGCATAATATCTAGACACGGATTATATAGTAGAGCCATGACGCGGCTATATTTTGACAAAAACACGGATAGTTTGCTTCGGCCAGAGAAACAACACGCTCTCACAGAATTTCTGCGGAAAATAGCTGCATGGTGTGTGTTGTTTATACACCAGTATATCCCGCCTGATGGTAAGGTGATCTAGCTGAAAATGGCAACTTCAAGCGCACTTTGTTGATTCAACAACTTATATTGTTCCTAAGGAGTAATCACGCATATTAATTTTGATACTAATTTAGTATATTCGTACCATCAGATGAATTGTAGGCTTGTTTGTCACTCGTACTCGAATACAAGTTAAATAAAAATTACAGTTAGAACCCTTTTACGTCACAAAGCTGGGCATAGACCTCTTATAATTACTGAAAGGAATTAAGGGCTAAGAAATGTTCACCACGCTAGCCCAATGTATGTTTACGGACTTCACATATATTCGAATTATTGCACACCTCTAACACAAACAGGAGGTTGAGCTTTACTATCCACTTGACAAGGTGAAACTACCTACTTTCATTAAATCGAGATTATTTTTATTGCTTAGCAGTGGAGGTTACATTACGTTTGCCTTCACCGAGTACTTAAATTTGCAACTAACAATTTCATTCAAGCATTGAACTCGACTTAGCCCCTGTGCTACCATTGCTTGACCCGCTAACCGTACTTGGTATGAGATATAATTACTTACATAAGATCTATTTATCTGATATAAAGTACTACATTACAATACTACGATTTTGTTTTTACTAAAAACTCACTCATCAGACAATAAGCATTTAACGTAACTTCTGTACGATTTTTATAAAAGAAATACTACGTGACAAATTACTATTATTATTTAGAAAAACTCCGAGGGGAAAATATTTGCTTCGAAGATTTTCTATGAAGCTGTCTTCATTTGACTTCCTTGTGACATTTTTCTTTATTATATTGCGACATATAAATTGCTTTATTAAGGAAGGTTTTGTGAAATACTCTGTAAATAGCGCAATAATATGATTTGTATTCAACATTAATTTGTTGAAGAAGAAAATTTAACGATCTCTATCCTTTGTGGTTCCACAGTTATCACGAAATATGTTATTGTATTCGCCGTTATCAATATTTTTTTTAATTATTATCTTACTAAATGAATGTGTAAAGGCTTAAATTATATTTCTTATTTATTTTATTTTTAGGGTTCTGTACGTAAACAAGAAAAAAACGGAACCGTTATAGGATCACTTTATTTTCCGTTCGTCCATTTGTTCGTCTAACAATACTTTTTGTCATGAAAGGGTATCAAGCTGAAATAAATATCAAATAATAAGGTCTATATTCCCAATTGTAAAAATTCATGTTTCTAAATTAACGCAAGTGGAAGATACGGCCATTTATAACATATAACTTGCCAGAATCTGTCTTTATATCCGACTAGCTATTCCCCATGACATCATCTGCGTAATTTATTACGATTGCATATTGGATTTTATTTTTTTGAATGGAACCTTAATTCTTTTTCTAAAATAAAAGTAGCCTTAGTTACTTCTTCTAACATGAGATATCTGCCAGTGAAAGTCCCGTCAAAATTAGTCCAGCCATTTTAGAAATTAGCTGGAACAAACAGACAGACAGACAGACAGACATAAACTTTAAGTTTTTTATTTATAAGTACCGTATATACTTTCATAATATATATTTAGTAAAAAGTGTTGTTTTGAAATTACAAGCAGACACTTAAATTTTATTTATTTGCATCGATTATAATGTGGGTGTATCCAAGAGTAAATAGGCTTTTGTAAAGTGTGTTGAAGATTGAAGTGGTGATGAATAAATAAATAAATATAAGTAGTATAAATAAATGTATGTATAAAGAAATATAAGGCTTTTAAGTCCACTGCTGGCCTTTCCAGGAATGCGCCAGGTACCATACATTCCTTCAAAGATTTGTTCAAACTCGTCACGCTGAAGGACAACACAGATAACAGTGCACTGTTAATACTTCTTCCGATCAATATTCCGTGAAATTTGGCTTTAGTATTTTGGTTAGCGTGCACTGCTGTACTCCTGGTTGAAGGGTAAGGTTAAGTCCTATTGGTTCAAAAAATTGCTGGTGGCGGTCGATTCCACAAGGAAGCTGTGTGAGGAAGAAAATGTGAACTAATGAATCGCACATTGTGGTGGATCACCAATGATCCAAATAGTATGGATAGTATCGCGAGTTATTTTGCAATGAGCGATGGTGAAATTTAGCATCAAGAATTAGTCTGAACAATTCCTCTTAGCACTACCCGCGTTAGATGATAAAAGGAGGTGGTACTAGCGTGCCCCGGTCCCGAGATGAGAACAGTTTTCCATCATAGGCTGAACTTGCGCCTTGTAAAGTTGGAAGCGGTGTGCCGGCATGAAATACTGTTTCGCTCTACAAAGCACGCCAAGCTTTGTAGCCTTCTTCGTTTGATGTTTGTTGCAATTATCTTATAATATAAGATTGTTCCGAAAATAATTGCAATCAAATCTCAAAATAAATGAAATTGAATGCTGTTGAATTTTTTTAATGCTATGTTTTATGTTTGAAAGTTTTCCAAACATAATACATAGCAGAGTAAAACAGACTAAAAGAAATGAGCAGGCAATTTCAATTTAATGTGTTCTTTTTACGGACGGTTTTTAGCAGCTTGTGCATGTTAAAGTATTTTGATGTAGATGTCTATGGGTCACAGCATCCACTTACCATCAGGTGGATTGTGTGTTCGTTTGTCATCCTAATTCTATAAAAAATATTATAAGTTAAAATTAAACTGTAGAACACATAAAACAAGCGCTGACTAAACAAAACTTGTAGATATCCTTTGCTAACGTTTCTCGCTATGTTGAAATTAAACTTGAAAACCCGTTTACTGCAAACGAAACGTTGATGCGCATAACTCCGTGACTTTAATAGCGATTAACGAAAAATTAAACCGGGCCTTGTTCCAATTGTCGCATGCCTCCCTTCTCATTTATAGAATACTAATAAAATAAGTTATACCGAAACTCGGCAGTTAGTCAGAACTTTGAGCCATGAAAAAAACAATCGACGGATAAGTCACGGTTTGTTTATTTTTCAAGTGAAAACTTCTTTAGAATCGTTGTGATTTGAAACTCGATGAAACGAAAATGCGACACTAAAAAGGTACAAGCATATAGGTCTATAGGATTTAGCCTGCGAAAGAATGAGATAGGATACGGTATTCAGCGTTTCCTATTATCTCGGTCTCCTTTTCTGAGGGTTTCACTTCTACTGCGTGTGAACTGCTCACATGTTTTTTTTAAATGTTGATGTAGAGTTTTGAGGCATTTCATATTAGTCATCAGGCGTGACAACGCATCCGTAGCTTCAAACAAAGTCGATTACAGTAGTCACCTACAGGTAGGTGATAACTATAATCTACTAATACTTTGAAAATATTTAAATAAAAAGATTTTAAGCTTAAGATCCCATAACGCACAAAACTGTAGTGGATTGAAGAACGTAAGTATTTTTTACGTTACTCTGGAAAAAACTGTTGAGTCCTTTCTTGAAGTAAGACCCAGGACATATCTATTTACCGACTCAGTGGTAAATTGAAAAAAAAAAGCCCGGACAATATTCCGTTAACGTTAACTAGTACAGCCTATTAAAGTCCGCTCATGAACATATGTTTCTCCCATAGATTACCTCATTGGGGGGATATTTGCCATAGTTCCCACGCTTAGTAAGCGGGTTGGTAACCGCAGTTTTTTATTTTTAGTCGTTATTAGGAAGGCGCTGCTGCCCATCTTCTGAATTGTTTCCTTCTGCCGGCTATTACGACAGGAAGCAAATAACGTTTATCGGACTTTTTCCTTTCCTTGTGCTGTGAGTTCACAGGATGTATATGTTTTGGTGATTGAGTTTTCGAGTGTCAAAATATGTGGCGTAGCTGGCTGTATATCTTTTGAGTGCGTTGACTTAGAAGCTTGAATTTTTTACAACCTCGAGGAACTATTAACCTTAGTACTTGATATAAATTTTAACTTAATACCTCAGGTCTTACCAATAATAAAAGGTCTTGACCGACGGCCAAAGGGACAACAAAGTGATCCTATAAAGATAACGTGTTTTTCTTTTTGGACATGAAACCCTTCAAACGTTCAGCCTACTTCTAAATAATGGAAAGCTGTCAACTGCAACGTGTAACGTCCGTATCACACCTATGCCAGTAGTTGTTTGAATTACTACACTCGTATTTGTAGACGAGTACGTTTACCTAGGACAAAATATAGTTCGACTAGGTAAGTCCAACTTCGACCGAGAGGTCAATCGACGTATTCAACTCGGTTGAGCAGCGTTCGGGAGCTTACGACACATCTTCTCGTCAGGTATACCTCAAAACCTGAAAACAAGATTGTACAACCAGTGCGCGTTGGCAGTGACGAATTATGGAGACGTGGTCCTCACTGCTGGCTATATGAGGAAGCTCAAGGTCATTCAGCGAGTTATGAATAGGGGTATGCTCGGAGTTTCTCTACATGACATACTTAAAAACTAAAGTAACTGACACAGCCCAGCGGATTAGTAGCTGAAGTGGCAATGGGCCGGCCATATAGCTCGAAGAACCGTCAACCAATAGGAAAGAAAGGTTGTCAAGTGGCAGCCTCGTACCGGTAGGCGAAGTATAGGGCGACCTCGACTAGATGGAGTGACGACCTGGTAAGAAATGCAGGAAGTCGTTTGATGCAGGTGGCTCAGGACCGTGCTTTGTGGCATTTGTTGCCTTTGTTCAGAAGTGGACTTGTGAAGGGCTGTAACAATAATAATGATGAGTCAACTTTTGCTTTCGGAGCTCGAATCGAGCAGTCGTGCCTATTAGCAATAATACAAGTATTTAAATATTTTAAATAAAATTGTGACCTAGATTAGCCATTGGACGATTTCTACTAAGATGTAATATTACAGTAGTGAATAACAAACTATAATGAAAAACATTGGAGAATAATCATGTCTATTACATTTAGCCACCAGTGAAATAAAAAATTGAATGACCTCAATCGAACAGTGCCTCAACGAAATTTGCCTCCTGGACCTAACCAGGAGGGAAAACTAAACTCTGAACAAAAACTGTGAATCTATTTCCTATCGCAAAAGGTCGGTAATGCAGCCACTCAGATGGCAGTATACTACCAATAGTTGAAGCAAAAAGCTATTTTAATGCGCACGTCTCTTGAAACATTGAGAGAAAAACAAGACCTAATGGAATGCCTTAATGATTTCAGAAAATCTCTTTAGGAAACAATTCAAGAAAGTTGTGTCAAACCGCCGCTAGAAAAAATGTCCTTTGCTGATATGGTTAAGACAAATAAAAATAATTACTTGCGCCCTAAAACATTCAGTTCCATTGCAATTTACTCGGAGAATAAATTAAAAACTAGTGGAAAAACAAAATTTCTTGTCCAAAAAAATATATGTAAGAAGACTACGTAAAACTAAAAACGTTACTATCAGCACTAAAACAAAGGACGACATTGAGAAGCTAAAAAATCTACCCAGCTTAGTAGTTCCGTTCTAAAGGTGGAAGAGTACCATATAAGAAGACCAATGGTCATAATCTTAGGTATACCTGCCGCCCTTAGCGATTCTCGTTCGTCTTTGATTACATTTATGAACAAAATTTAGCCTATAAACTCCCTAATTTAACGCTGGAATATTTTTTCCTCTATAAAGTTAAGTCATAAATCGGGTAAAAAATAAGCACTTTCATGCAATTTTATTTTGGAAGTGCCAGCTGGTATTTTGACACCATTTTAGTTTGCTCTTAAATATTTTACGTGTTAGGCACATATCGTCATATATAGGACCACTAGTTGGTTTCTTATGCCACAACCATATGCGATATTTAAACCTAGCCATCACATGTGCTTCCCTCACATATCTGTTCCACCCTACAATACGACCACTATGCATATAACATCTATGGTCAGCATAACTCTGTAAAGCAGCTTCAGATAAAATAGTAGCAATATTATTGTACATTTCATCAAGCATTAATCTATGATGAGTATTATTACTGTGTGAATAAGGTAATCAGGTAACTTAAGCGACATTAATTTGCTATTACACATATCATAATATACTTCAATCTGATCACTGGCCCTTTCGCCCCATATTACTTTGTTACATTATTTTTATCGCAACTTCTAATTTCGGTTTAATAGTGTCTAACCTGCACTCAACAACAAAGGGGCAATGATCAGACCAGAGTATATCATAAAATATTTTTATGTTAGTTATAGTGAGCCAAGTAGCTTGTGGGACAATGCAATGGTCAAGTCATCGTCTACAGCCAAGTGCGTCACTGACAAATGTGTAGTTATCAGAATCTATACCTAAATTTTCAATATCCGCACAAATCCAATTTTGTTCAGAACAGAATTTTAAAAGTTCAAGTCCAAACGGATCACCAGGATGAGCATTAAAATCACCAAGGACGTACACTGTTTCCACGTCACAACTTTCGACTATCGCGCTTACCTCACTAAGACATTCGATGAACTCTGTTAGGTTATCATTCGCGTCTGTCGGCATATATACACAAAACACTAAAAAGTATTTGTCACCGAGGGATACTTTTATTGCTGCTATCCGCACGCTACTTTATTACTGTGACTGACTCAAAAGCTCTTTTACGCCACAAAATCGCCACAACACCATGCGGTCGTCCTATGAGTATGGGCTCTGTGATATGTTCACAGTTGATTTTCCTGTGTATTCAAAATCTTGAAGTACGTAGGCAAGGTAAAGGATATCATAGGGAAGCAACCACGTTTTCTGGAGAGCAACTATATCGAATTTTTGACACAGAAACTTAACTGCATCAATTGAGCGTTTCACAGATTTACAATTAAAATAGGCTTATTTAGTTGTCTTATAATTTTTTAATCTATTCTTACGTATTAGTTTGGTTCATTATGCTATCAACGCTATTTTTTAATTTAAAGTCATCATTCGTATAACGCCTAAAGGTTATGCCGTCAGGCCAGAACTTATCGTCAAGAAAAACATCAAGTTTTGACTTGGACACATAAAGCTTGAAAAAATTACATTTCCTTTCAATTTTCTATTAATTTTAAATAAAGACGTTTCCTCCTTTGTTTTATCTTTAATATATAATATTGTTAAACTGTTTTCACATTATAAAAAAAAAAAACTTGATGGATTTGGAAAACCTAAACATGTTCTGTCTGTGTTTGTGTTATGTTTTGTTGTTAGAATTTGCATACTTAAAACTTTTACTGCAATCTGGTATCGAGAAATATTTTGCATAAAGAGTATTGTGTGTCCTTTTCCGGGACCTAAAACACCCTAATCTGTTTTAAAAATCCGCTATCTAGCCATCTATCTAGCCTAGCTCCGTACGCGCTGCTATGCCAATGGTGCATAAGGGTGCTACCACACCAATCGATCGATCGTCGATCGATGTTTATTGATTGGTGTGGTAGCTTTAGCTGATCGACGGATACTAGTCGATAAAACGTTAAATGAAACTAATTTTTACGGATTATATCGCGTTTAATTTTAACTTTTTAATTCCCGACGTTTCGGGTGCTTTACAGCACCCATGGTCACGGGGGGGACTGAGGTGTTTGAGGTCCCGATGTCATAGTTAGCCCTGCTACCTTCAGTATAATCCGTAAAAATTAGTTTCATTTAATATGTAGTCTTTGCATAAATATAAGAAAACATTACGATAAGACATTGTTCAATCATCGATCGACGAAGATCGACAATTAATCGATATGTGGTTGTGGACTCATCATCAGTATATTTCAAAACGTATTCAGAAGAGGATGCATTATTGTTGGCCAGTACGCTTTTTCTTGTTCGTGTTATTATTACAGAGACGCAAACTCAGAAGACTCTGGATGCCACCATTTTTTAAGGGTAGAGACAGCTTATATCATCTGGATGACATTTTAAATAGCGATCGGTGAATGGTACTCGATTAATCAAGCAGCTCGATTGATGTTGACTGATGCGTTCTACCATCGATCGATGCCATCTATCGACCGGTGCGGTAGAAACTATCGATTGACGTCAACTAATCTATTCCACCATCGACCGATGTCATCGATCGACGATCGATCCATTGGTGTGGTAACACCCTTAAATACATAAACTTTCGTGCCTGTTACCCAGAATAGTAGGCAGAGACTACCGACTCCCATTTGGTGTGATCCTGACATACCTCTCTCGCTTGTTTCACATTATATATCTACCCATATATACTAAATGATAAATGGTACATTTAATTTGACCCATCTTCAATATATCATCAATTTGGTCGATAAACTTCCGTCTAAGGCGTTCCTTGCTGATTCTGTCACTCACTTCTGAAGCATAAATTTGTTTTGCCACTCTTTCCTCATTTATTATTTCTACCAGAAGAGCCAATGATGCCTCTTACCATTATTGTCACTAGATCGTCCGATTTTCTTCAAAAATATTACACTAATAATGTTATTAACGTATTTTTTTAGGATTATTTATAAAATGAGAGTCTTCCATGATTAGGGTTAAGGAAAAATCGGTACTTTTCCAAGCATCGTCATTTAAATTTTCTATGTGGAAAAGGGTATTTGGCGATCAAATAAGCCTTTATTTCATTATCAATTAATCTTTCTGGAGCTTAGTTCTTACTTCAAAGGAAAGCCAAATCAGATTTCCTGGCACTTTCATTTCAATTTTAAAATTCCTCTTCATTTAGTCCTATACTCTTATACTCATTAATATACCGGTATCGTCTTTCATTGTAAAAACGGCAGACTTGGAAACTCACAACTTAGTTGTAAGTTAACTATCTTATAAAGAAAGTTACTGTGCCACTAGGATTTTGTCCTCTGCCTCACCTTCTCGGGAACTAGCTATAGCGTTTTGCTTGAAAATTGTGTATTTAGGTAATGTTTTACTTTTCAAGTTTATATAAAATGTCATCCCTGATATTTTTTTTACTACAGCCGAGTGAAACTCCGTTGCACAAGAACTGGCAGATAAAAATTACTATCGCTGTTGAATTGAAATGAGCCATTGTGATGATGGTTTTTTTAATAAAATAAGGGGTAAACGAGCATGCGGCTCACCTGATGGTAAGTGAATACCGCCGACCATAAACAACCGTAACACCAGGGGAATTGCAGGTGCGTTGCCGGCCTTTTAGAAAGAAGTAAGCTCTTTTCTTGAAGGTACTTAAGTCGTATCGGTCCCGAAAAATCGCCGGTGGTAAACAATTCCACGGCGAAGTTGTACGAGGAAGAAAACTCCTAGTAAAACGCACAGTGATGGACCGCCAAGCATCGAGATGGTGAGGATGGTATCGTGAATTTTGACGCAATGTGCATGATTTTTGATGCACCGTCTACTACGATCTTGATGCTCGAAACAGCAAGGAAACTGGTGATCCAATTGCACAATTTCTCGGGAAGCCCATAGGAAGGGAGCTTCGAAAGAAGCGCTTTGTGATAGACAACTATCAGTAAGATGCAAAAAAAACCGCATAGTATCCCAATCGGCCGACCTAAAGTGCCAAACACGGCGGCAGCCTGCAGAATGAAACCGCGACGTAAGTGTAAGTGGCACCACACTCCGGATAAAACAATGGTCCGAGGAGCCATGAATGGCGTCGAGGGCAACCTGATATCCGTCCGAATGAGAGGTCAGCAGAAGGTCCAACAGGGAAGGTGCATGATCTTCCATATCTGGAATCCGCGTAGGCAAAGTAACCAGATGTGTAAGACCATATGCAAAGGCAAAATCATAAACAGATCTCCCCGCATGATCGCTTAAACGTGAACCGAGTCATTTGGCGTGGTGGGCGTAGAAATCGCCAAGGATCACGATTTCTGCGGATGGAATCTGTTATAGCAAGGAATCTGTAGCCATTTGGACGTGGTCGATGAGTCGGTATGTTTCGGCATTACCGCGATGGGACCTACAGAGGCACCCCTAGACGCGTGGATGGTCGTCGCTGTCTACGCGCAGCCATAAAATGGACAGGTCCGTACCTTCGAGAATGCCGAGGCTTCAAAAACACCTCTCTGACTGATGTTGCAAAAATTCGGAAGTCCCCCCCTCCTGAACACGCGAGGCTGCCTGAGCACCCACGCTCAGGAAGTCACCAGAGGTACTGAAACACTCCTGGGGTATTTTGATTCCGCTACCATGGTGCCTTTAAATAAAAAATATGTGTCGTTGATTTTTATAAAATATTGTGTAACGAAAACTACTAACGCGAAAAATTGAAGCAATCATTAATGCTGTCGATATTTCATTTTTACTTTTAGCAAATACTCCTTCAAAGTGTTATTTTTATTACAACAGCTTTATCATTTTCCGCGTGAACGAGTACTGAGAACGTGTCTTTCAGTTCTCGCAGGTGTTCATTCAATCAATACATCGAGATATTTTTCATTGAGTTACTTTGCCTTTTTTATTGAAAGATAAAAACGGCAAAAACATTATACTACGCTTAACAATGAAAATCTTATTTTTTAATTGTGTGCTTACTTTTGTAAATTTCTAGAGCCTAGCGAAATATGCAGAGACGATGGCAATATAACCCAACGTTATGACTTTTGTCCCTTGGGAGAGAGGCGAAGCCCTAGTGGCCTCTTTTCTCAGTGGCACTTCATTTAGGGCCGAGATGACATTAAAGGTGGCTGAACTGTGTAAATGGTACAAACATTAGTCGTTGAGAGGTGACTATGTATGGCATGAGACACCGCCAACTACCTGACTCCGGGCAGCTACTGAGAATTTCTTGACGAAAAAACTCAGTAACTGATTTTTTTGGCCCGACCCGGGATTCGAATCCGCGACCTCATGATTAGTAGTCACGTTTACAACCACTAGACCAACGAGGCAGTCTCACATTATAGGAAGGCTTAGTCTTAACCGTCATGCACGGCAGATGGTTTTACGATCGTAGTGTCGCAATTATGGTGCGGCTCACTAACACCGGTCTGGTTATTACACTGGCAATTACGAGATGATATACCGACACTACACTACTCACTTTTATGTGTTTGTATGTTTCCATACATAATTAAAAATTAAAAATGTTGTACAACCGACTTCAATATAAATTATTAAGAATAAAAAGTATTTATTAAAAAGTATAAATCAGATCAAATTTGATGAATGATGATCAAATTTATATGGAACCACATGAGAAGCACCAGCTTTCAAATAAAAAACGAATCATCGAAATCGGTTCACCCAGAAAAAAAGTTATGAGGTAACATACATAAAAAAAAATAAAAAAACATACAGTCGAATTCAGTACCTTCTCCTTTTTGAAGTCGGTAGAAAATACTATCTATTAGTAGTTTATCTTTTATTCAATCTTACATTTATTAATTCTGCACGCAATAAAACTGCAACGTCTACCTACCGTAGTACTCTAATGCGGTATTCCAGTTATAGAATATGCTATGCTATTATAATTCACTTCAGACGCAGAAAATATTGTTATGGTAAATTATTCAACGACTCACAAAAGAAAATTTTCGCAATGCGTTAGTTTTTTAGTTTTTCATTAATTCATTCATTGCAGCCTATGAAAAGTCCACTGCAGAGCCTTCTCGTAGATTGCTCATAAGTGTATATTAGCCATAGTCGCCACGCTTGGCAGGCGGGTTGAAAACCACAACTTTTTATTACATCGAGTTGTTGTCAGGAAGATGCTGCTGCCCATCTCCTGTTTCATTTCCTTCTATCATCTCTCACAATACCCACAATATAATATTATCTAGTAGTGTATTCCCTTATGCCACTTATTATATGGTTTATTAGAAAAGAAATTTAAAGTTCATATAAGTATTTCCCTTTCATTACTCAATTTTTCGTAGGTAATGTAAACGTCTGAAAACTACCATGTTTAATATAAATAAATAAGTTTTTATTATTTATTAAATTCTCCAAATAATAATTAATATTTGTTGAACACACATAAAATAACTAAACCTAACAGTGTCGTCCCGTCTCTTGAACTAGGATACCCTTTCTGCCAGGAAGAAGTCCCCTCATAATAGGGTCGACTCCATACCACTTCTAAGTGAAATAAATTTCAGATGCCAAAGGATAAGGGCTAGAAAGAAAATTTTATTTTGTACTTCGTCTATGCGCACTAAATATGGCAAGAACAATTTTATAACTCGTGCATGTAAATCTTATAATAACATCTTTTCACACGTTGATGTATTTTCTCTGTCATATGGACAGTTTAAAAAGGAAATTGAAACTGTAATGGGTAATAGTTAAAATTAATATTTCACTTTAATATTACATTTTACTTTAACTTAACTTTAGTTTTACACACCAAAGTATGTCATGATGTTCGCTTGTTGTCGATGAGTTACTTAACTGCGGAAACTTTATTGTTAAATGTAAGATTAATATGTGTTATGTATTAGACTAAAATTATGTATGTTTCCCTTGAAAATAAAATAAATAAATAAATAAATACTCAAATGACAAACTTACCGTGTCAGACATAGACTAGGAAAATTTAAAAATACATGTTATTTGGATTCCTTAAAAAATACAAAAAATAAATTTATATTTAAATAAATATGTCCACTGGACTAATTTTTTTTTTTTTTAAATATACCCCAAATAAATATTTCCAATACACTAGTTATGAATCTTATATCACATCTTGTAAGGTGCTCATTAGTTTGACTTGATTGCTTCCTAAATTTATATGCATTTTACAAGCTTTTATTTAACTTGCAATAATGTTTGTTCAGGTGGAATCTTGCAACTTAATTTTGAAGCAGATATCTTCAACCGATTGAGCTGAAATTTTGTATACACTTTAAGTTTGGATGACAATGCATGGTTAACTGTGTGACGTCATTCTAAATCCAACATGACGGAACACCCACGATGGCGGACTAGTTATTTTTAATACATTCCTACAATATGGGTATCAAATGAAAGGGCTTGCTGAGTATAACTCGAAAAATAAAGTGACGTCACTCTAAATCCAATATGGCGGACTTCTAAAGATTGGCGGACTAAGTTTTTATGCTTTCCAACAATATGATAAAAAGTACAATGCGAGTTAGAAAAAATAAGATGGTGATCATAAACTTTTGATCATAAACGTTGCTCTAATCCGTCTGAAATTTTGGTATACTGGGGTTTTTGGAGTCCTCGATTATGATATTGAGGTCGACTTGTTCGAGTCTGTAGCATCGGTTGGTTAAATTTGACTTGTGTAATTTGGCGAGATAGGCGTCAACAGCATTGGCTTGCAACCTGTCTAGAAGGATAACTCCAAAATTAAACCCGGAACTGTGTTTCGTAAGGCACAAGTAAGCCTCAAGCTGAAATAAGTGGCACATTCCTCCAAACATCCAAGTCAAAGTGAGTCCGTGCCAAGGGCTGAGTGGCATCAGGGTGTAATAAAATGATGTAAATCCTTCTGAAAGTTTGGTGTACTGGGGTTTTGGAGTCCTCGATTATGATATTGAGGTCGAATTGTTCGATTCTGTAGTATCGGATGGGTAAACTTTGCCTGCCTAAAGGTCTGGTGATGTTTGCCATTGGACATATTATTACAGAAATCATATGGCCCTGCATCCGGAGAGCAAAAATATACAACGTGTCCCAAAATTCAACGATAAACGGGCACCAGAGGGTGGACCTGCTCATGACTACTCGAGAAAAAAAAAAAAGAAAAAAATCTAAATCGTTTTAAAATTACAAAATCGATACCCATATATGGTATTTTAACTACCATGAGCACATTTTTAATTTTTTTTTGTATTTTTTTTGTAACAGCAACCTTAGTAGGTCTGCTCTTTACCACAACCCTTATAAATCCCAGAATACATGTAGTTTTTAAACAAAAATCAATCAAAATTATTTTTCCCCTAAAATTTTGAAAGATCTTTACTTTCAGTCCACTTTCACTCATCGTGGTGTAAAAAAAAAGTACTGACACTACTATGGCAAGTTTTTTAAAAATTGACGCAACTAACCAAGATTCTAAAATGGTATAATACTCTAGAAAAACTTCTGTGGGGCACAGGATTTTTGCTGAAAAATGTTGCATGAATCAAAACAAAGGTTACAAATATTTACATTTATTTTATTTTTTTGCATTATTAATATTACAGTAAATGTTCGAATTGTTGGCCACCGGCATTAATACAGGCATGGCATCGCCTTAAAATGATCTTTTATTCGTCGCATATCTTCTACCATTGATATGATCCGCAGCCTGACTGATATTTTGGCGAAGCTCATCCAATGTTGAAATGGGTTTGAGTAAACCCTGTCTTTGAGACAACCCAGTAGAAGTCCAGGGGTTTAGGTCGGTGAACGGGTGGCTATAAGATAGGACCAAGTCGCCCGATCCAACGCTCTGGGTACTCTTGGTTTAAATATTCTCGCACAAGACGGGCATAGTGAGCTGGGCAACCATCATTTTGAAACCACATGTTTTGTAAGTCACGCAAAGGCACGTCTTCTAATAATTCTGGCAAGTCGTTTTGTAAAAAGTTCAAATAACTATTTCCATGTAAGTTTCCTTGTAAATCAAAGGGCCCAATTACTTTCCATTTAATATGCCCGTCCATAAGTTAATCTTGAATTGATATTGTGATTTGTCTTGTCTCATCAGGTGCGGATTTTCATTGCTCCAACTATGTAAGTTGTGTAGATTTAAATAGCCATTTTCTTGCAGGTTGTTTCATCCGACCATAGAACTTTATCTAAGAATTTGGGATCTTCCCTGTGCTTTTGCAGCATCTTACGGCAAAATGCGACCCGTAGTGGATAGTCCCGCGGTAATAACGTCTGCACACGCCTGTAGTGGTATGGGTGAAGCCTGTAACGTTTAAAATTCGATGCGCAGAACTTTTGGGATTCCGTAGCTAGTTCTATGGCACGTACCGAGGTAGTCGAATCGTTTTCTATTTCTTTGAGAACTTCTTCATCGCGTCCCAATCTAGGTCTTCCAGCGTTTCTCCTGGCAGATGGTAAACGACCCTCCGCAAACGCTTGATGCACATTAATAAAAACTCGATAATCAGGGTTTCTTTGAGCATTTGGTGCCTTTCTCGATACAATCTGCTAGCAGCGTTAGCATTGCATCGGCATTCTCCATAAATGAGATGCATATTAGCGTATTCAACGGTGTGTACGGTAGCGGCATGATAAACGCTAAACAGTCCAAAATACGCCAATAGTCCAATTCACAAAACACACAATCACAATCCAAAATAATGCCAGGTCAGTTCAGTTTGCAGATCACCACCAGTCAAAAGCGAAGCCAAAAGTCGTTAGTGAGAGCCACATCAATTGAATACGGAACGGTGCACAGTAAACAAAGGAGCAGAGTGTACTGACTGACTTGTTGAGAACACTAAAACAACTTGTCTACCTGCCCTATTGTTATTAAACAACGAACATCATCTATCTCTCTCTAACGTATAGTCTCCCTCTATCTATCGCTCTCTAACTTCTAAATTTTACTGACTACGCACATCTGCAATTCAAGTTCTAAGAACTTGCAACAAAAACCTTTTTAGCACATAGTGTAGTGTAGTGAAAGTGATTAACTAGCAACAAAAATTTATGTTCAAAATTTCGGTTCTTGTTTAGAAATAGTAGGCTTTTTTTGTGGCTAGTAATCTAAGAGTATTATACCATTTTAGAATCTTGGTTAGTTGCGTCAATTTTTACGTGGCCTTAAGTAGGGTAAAATCATTAGAAGGTCTCCTTATTGAAGAGATAGAAATGGGCTTAAAATAATAAAATAAACTTTTCCTTTAAAAGTTTTACTATTAACTTAAAACGTCATTACACAATTTATATGATATAAAAGCTTGACGCGAGATTTAAGTGTTCGTATTTACTTAGTTTAAAAATTTTAGAAATTAAAATCAATCTGATCCTGTTTATCTACACAGGTAAATCTCGGGATCAGTTTTTATATCATATAAATTGTATAATGACGTTATAAGTTGATAGTAAAAGTTTTAAAGGAATAGTTTATTTTATTCTTTTAAGGCGATTTAAATAAAAGCCTGTTTTAAAGCAGTTTTTTACTTTTAATTCATTTATTCCATGAGGATTGTGGGTAATAAATCTGGAAATACTATACACACATGAATCAGTAAGAGAAGCCTGACATTCGAGACTTGAGTAATTAGGTCCACAGAGAGACGAGTACTAACATAAAAACTGAACACGGAATGTTGGAACATGTATGTACTATTTACTTTTTCTAATGTGAATAAGAGAGCAAAAGCTGCTTAAAAAAAAGCTGGCAGCGACATAAGTATTGGTTTGATATTTATATTGTATGAAATATGGTTTACAGCTCTCCGTGACCTTTAGTTTGAAAATGGTCCTTATGCATTGCTTCTGGGCTTTAAATACTAATTCTTTATTCGTAGAGTTACCCCAAAAGATAATGCCGTATCTAAGAATGGAGGAAACTAAACCATGGTACGCTGTGAGAAGGGCATCGATATTGAGCATTGGTACTAATTTGTAGAATGCGTAAGAAGATTTACTGATTTTTTTTATTAAGTCTTCTGTGTGTGTGTTTTCCAATTGAGTTTTTTGTCAATAATTACACCAAGAAACTTCGCGTTATCTACCTCATTAATCATTTTATTATTGTAGTGTGTATGTAGGTTTGACATAGTAGATCCTCTTTGTGTAAAGTGCATAATATTAGTTTTTTCCAAATTGATTTTTAAATTATTATTTTCTAGCCATTTTATCATTGATATTAGGGAATTATTAATGTCATTATTATAGGTATCATTATTTTTATAAGGTATAGTTATGGTACTGTCATCGGCAAATAGTGTCACGTATTGGTTAATGCTTTTAGGTAGGTCATTGATATATATAATAAACAATAGAGGTCCCAAGACACTGCCTTGAGGCACACCATATTTAACTACTCGACCTGATGATCGATAAGTTTCTTCATGTTTGGTGTGTGTGTTTACTGATGTTATTTCTGTATATTGCTTTCTATTCGTAATATATGATTCTATGAGACGCGAAACGTTACCTCGGATACCATGTTTCTAACTTCCTAATCAAAATGTTATGAGAGACGTAGTCAAACGCCTGCGTCATATCACAAAATATGGTGCTAACAGGAATGTTTTTGTCTACATTTATCATGACTTTATACAAGAAGTCATAAATAGCCATATTTATTGTTTTATTATTACGAAAGCCTTTCTGTTCTTGAGTTAGTATATTGTTCTTCTCAAGATAAGTGTATAATTGTTTATATATATGTTTCTCAAATATTTTAGAGATAATACTTATGAGAGAGATAGGTCGGTAGTTTTGCATAAGTTGCTTATCTTCTTTTTTAAATAACGGCTTTACAATCGATATTTTCAGTGCCTCTGGAAAAATACCAGTATCGATGCTTAGATTTAAAATATAACTCAAATGTGTACAGATTTCTCCAGCAACAGCTTTGACGACTTTCGTTGAAAGACCATCATAACCCACACTATTTGTATTTCTTAATGAGTTTATTATTTTGTATATTTCCGCAGGGTTACACGGGGCTAAAAAGAAGGAGTTTAATCTGTTTTCTATTAACGATGTAACATTTTTAAAAGAGTTATTTATGGGGATTATTTTTTCAATAAAGTATGTATTAAATTCATTAGCTATGTCTTTCGGTTTAGTGATTATATTATTGTTGATTTTAATTTTTCTAATAATGTCTCTGGGTAAATTTAGTTTTGAACTATTAATTATCTTCCAAGTTGCTTTAGATTTACACGCAGAGGTCTTTATTGTATAGTTATTTTGCGCTTTCCGAGTAAGCTTAATTATAAGTTTTAGTCTTTTAGAATAATTAGTAAAAATATTTTTGTTTATTTCATTTGGTTTATGCCTATATTGCCATAATAATTGGCGCTTCTTTTTGCTACATATTTTTATGCCGCGAGATATCCATTTGGGTTTTTTGATAATATTAATAATTTTAGTTACCTCGGGAAAACATAACTTATAGTAAAGAGTAAATGTATCTAAAAAAATATTGTAGGCATCATTAGGATCAGAAGTTTCGTATACATTCGAAAACGATAAGCTTTATTTTATTTTTATAGGATAGGGTGACAAACGAGCACACAGTCCACCTGATGGTAAGTGGTTGCTGTGGCCCATAGAAATCTACATCTATCCTCGTTTGCGAATCAACATGCAGATGCGTTGTCACCCGTGAGCACTAAGATGGAATGAATTTTTCCCAGTAAAAAGGCTCCCCGGTTCTCTACACTCACCATACGAAACACAGCAGTGTTAAGCAGCTATTTTACGCTGGTATTCTGTGAGCTTTTTAAACAACTTTTGAATTTACTTATGTTTTCCTTACAATAGTCTCTTTTAGTGACTCGCCAGTATTTATTATTAAAAATTGTTTGAACAGGAAATTTGAATATTTGTGTTGTGTGATCAGATAATCCTAGTTCACGCACTTTAACAACACATTTCTTAGTAAAGTTATGAGCGATGTTGTCAATACATGTTTGACTTTTTAGGTGAGTAGGTTGATTTACTGCCAATTTCAAACCAAAATTCATAAATACACATTCAAAATCTAAAGTCTGTACATTTCGCTTCAATAAATCTACGTTAAAATCACCCGCTATTACAATATTAGCATAACAATTCTTACTTAGTGTTTGCAATATTATTCGTATTTTCTGTATACATAAATTAAAATTACTAAGTTAAGGAACTCTGTGTACACATGCTAAAACTATCTTATAGTCAATCAGTTCAATTGCGCAGCATTCAAACACGCCAGTCACAGATATTTTTGCAATTTGATTTAATTCCTTAAAACGATGTCCGTTTTTGACGAGTATGCATGATCCTCCTCTCTTACTTTCTTTTCGAGCAAAACATGCTGCTAGTTGATAATTTGGAATACTTAGGAGGGATTCATAACCTGCCATGATAAAATGTTCAGTAAAACATAAGATGTCCACATTTATATTTTCATCTAATAATTCATCAAGGCTCACCGAGATTGCTTCAGATTTGTTCATTAATCCTGCAATATTCTGATGTAGAACATGCAGGTGTTTAGTGGTCACGAAAAAAGGTTGCTTCACCTGTTTCCTGCGGCGTGCATTCATTGATTCTACTTGGTTGGTTCAAAGTGATAATTACTTGATCGTCATGAGCAGAAAATAATTCGTAATCTATCATTATATTTGACATAATGTTCTCGTAGATGTTCTTCCATCCGGTTTTATTTATTCTTCCAGTCTTATAGGAGAACATTTCATGTGTAAGAGAGAAATTACTGTCGAAAGAATAGGCATATTTTTGATTCTTTACGTCTAAGCACAGGAGATTATTGAATAGCTCGACTCTGTAATTGTGTATGAGTGCACCTTTTATGTAGGTTGGTGTACATACGATGCTATTGGTATGAGTTGCATTTTTCAATGACTTTTTTAGGTCCTCCAATATATTTAAGTACGCGTTGTTTTTTATATCATTTTCACCTATAAAAATCAAGCAGTAATCTTTCATTGTAAAGTCTTGTAGCTTATTTTCAATATTATTTAACCAATCGTTTGTGGCAGTATTTGGTAGTAGATAATGGCAGTAGTCAAAATTATCAAGAATATTTTTCAATTAATGGCAGAGTTCCTTTGTGCAGCCGCTGCTTATTATACAGTTTATTTTTTTTGTTTAGATGTGGATTTAGTGCCTGTTAAGTTTTTGTTAGCAATGTTGCACTGTTTTGATGATGTTTTTAGATTTTGTTCTGTTTGTGACTGTGCGTCCATATTGAGATAGGTAGTCTGTGTTTCTTTATTTAACATATTAGAGTTACTCTTTTCGTTATTATCCTCTATAGTTTCTAACTCAATGTCTTGTGTAACAGGCAATTTCTTGAGTTGATGACGAGGTATTATTTTTTCTATCAGGGGTTACGCAGATATTTTTATAAGTTTCAACAGTTTTTAACGATTTTTGTAGATCTGATTTCAATCGAAAGATTTCACAATTCAAATTTTTTATTGTAGGTTTTATGTATTTTATTGTAAATTTTCTAGTTGTAGGTTTTATGTTTTAAAATTCGTGGGATAAAACACCTCCTCATCAACATCATAACCAATGGCAATATCTGTGTCTACCACGTTCTTTTAAGAAACAACTAATTTGAGTCGTGTACCATTGTAAAGATTTGGAGCCAAACGAAGAAGCAGCTAAACAAAATAAATTTCCATTGCAGCCCCACTTCTAATGTTAGAAATTAGAATTTATAGCTACTATAAAAAGCTTCAATCCCACTTCAGATGCTAGAAATCACCCTCAAAATTATTTAACCCTAGATAGCTAACGTTTGTCAAAATAACGAGCATCTAATAAATATTTCTTTCTCCCTTTCTAATGGTTTTACCTATACATTCGCGGTTTCGCGCCAACTTAATGACCGCTAGAATGCATCGCGTGATGGTCGCTTTTAGCCGGTAAGTAATTTTCGTTTTTGAGATACCTACTATATAATCGCCATTTTGACGAATGGTTAGCTTATTCGTTACTTTAACACCTTTACTTTGAGTTGATTTTAGCTTTTTTTTTTAGTTATTACGTTGGTTGTGAAGAATGGCTGCAAGTTCGATCACAGATGGCGACACAGTTCATGCGTTGTTAGATGATGAAGATTAAATCAACACAAATGACGTTTTTTCTCATAGTGAGAATGAGGATGGTTTGTTGGTAGATGACGTGGAAAGTGACTGGAAGTCATCATCGTCATGATCATTACAGCCCTTCACAAGTCCACTGCTGAACATAGGCCTCCCCACAAGGAATGCCACAAACGCTGTCATGAGCTGCCTGCATCCATCGACTTCCTGCATGTCTTACCAGGTCCTCACACCATCTAGTGTGGGCCGCCGTACATTTCCCCTATCGGTACAAGGCTGCTACTCGAATTTTTTTCCCGTCAGTACTTCGAGCTATATGGCTGGACAATTGTCACTTCATTTTACTAATCCGTTGGGCTATGTACTGATCTCAAAAAAACATGTGCCATTTAAGATTTTTGATTTAGCACTTAAAAGTTAAATAAGTATTCATTTTTGTAATAATTATCTTTGATTGATATCTAATATTTCCTATAAATATAAAAAACCTGTTAAAAATAAAATAAATTTTAATAAAAACACATTTAAAAAATGATCGTCAAAAGTCGAATGGTTAGCTTAACATCATAGTAGTTCAGGAACGTTAGCTATGTAGGGCGAAATAAAAGAACACTTCTCGGTGCCAAGCTCTTCTTACTTTTAAAAACCATTCTGGAGGCTAATTGCCAAAAATAACAAAGGTTTGAGAGCGGATGCTCAACTTGCTCTCCTGTTTACTCAACCTATCATTATCAGCAACAAAACAGCGCACTGCATCATACATTCAGTATAGAGCAATACAGTTTAACCAACCATAACATGTTTCGTCACAGTCACACACCAGTGTAACGTGAAGGACTTGATTACAAGATAACACCAAAGTATGCAAACCAACAGCAACACTACCCATGTCAATGTAACACAGGGCAGCTTCTCAGCAACACGAACTACTTGCCTACACTAGTAGAATACCCCAACGAGCAAAGTAACGACAATGAGACTCGTAGAATTATCGACTGATCTCGTTTAAAAAAAAACTATTATCGTGAAGCTTGCACTGTTAACCTATGCGGCTCTTACAGATTCGTCGGACACAGGGCTATTTATAAAGTGGAAAGGCGACAATTAGGATGGGGATGAGGATGATGATGGTTTATGAATTGGTATTGTTACCAATCATCATGTTCCCTCTGTTGAGGTTATTATTAAGCTATCTAACCGCTGTCCGAGGGGGGGAGTGCGAACCCCCGCCTCCAACTGCTTAGCTCGTATCGGTCGATGTTCTGGACGGTGAGAACCGCCCAGGTGTATTGCCCGTCTGCGGGTGCGACGCGACCCATCTGTAATCCTATTAGTGTTTGTCCCATTTGGTGTGGGTGTAGTGTCAGTGTATGATGTGCCTGTGACGTTTGGGTCGACGGAATCGAGCGAGCGTGGTTGTTCTATTAGTACATTACGCGGTATACGGAGAAACGGCGCGACGTTCGGTATCGGGACGTAGTTGGCTCCATTTGCCACTAACGGGTTCGGATGGGTTAAACGCTATCAAAGTAGCGCTGAGACATCTCCTTGAAGTATTCGGAGATAGTGGGAAGTTGACAATCACTGTGCAAATCTGAGTTCCGTTGATACCACCGTACTCTGGTAGCTCTATGGATGAAAAAGTTTTGAACTTTCTGTAGTTCATTTAGGTGGGACTTATACGTGTGGGCGAAGGCTACACTTGCGTAAGACATGATAGGTCTAAGGCAGGTTTTGTACAGGTGGAATTTGTGTCATAGAGACAACTTACTCTTCCTGTTCACAAGAGGGTGGAGACGGCCAATGACTGACCTGGCTTTGTTGCGTACTACACTTATCTGATTCGCAAAACTCATGCGGGCATCGAACGTGATGCCCAGATATTTGGCCGAATCTTCCCGAGGGTTGGGGTGGCCGTATAAAGTTATTACCTTAATTCTGGTTCTTGGTCCAGAATTCTTTGGGTGTGGTTTTGGACTCTGTTGAAAGTATATTGCTACACTTTTTTTGGGATTCACTTCAATTCTCCATTGGCGGAACCATTCGCCTAAGGAATTGGTAGCTTTTTGAAGTGTTAAAGTGAGACTATTCCTATTGTAATCTGATACAAAGAGAGCCGTATCGTCGGCGAAGAGAGCAGTGTTTACCACTGGATCTTTAGGAATGTCACTCGTGAAAAGTGTAAACAGGATTGGAGACAGGACGAAGCCTTGTGGGACTCCAGCCTTTAGAAAACGTTTCGAAGAACGGGTTCCCACCACTCGATAGCGGAAAGAGCGATTTGTAAGGAAAGCTCGGATAATGTGTACGAGCCTGTCGGGCACGTTTAGTTTATACAGCTTGCAGAGCAAGCCGTCGTGCCAGACATTATCAAATGCCTTTGCGACATCAAAGAAGAGGGCTACCGTGTTTCGAGACTCTTACTTTGTCGGATGGTGATTAAAGCCCGCCAGAATATATTTTGTTAGGCGATGAAATTGGTTTGTGCACGAGTGTTTGGCTCTAAATCCAAACTGTTTGTCAGGGAGGAGTTTGTTTATTTCAGTGAAGTGACGGAGGCGTTTTGGAATGATGCGCTCGTATAATTTACTCAGTGTTTTGAGTAGACTGATGGGGCTGTAGCTGGTGGTTCGATAGCGCGGTTTCCCCGGTTTAGGGATCCCTATTACATCTGCTTCTTTCCAGATATCCGGGAAAGGATACAAGGAGGTATATTAGTGGTGCCGAAAGAGATTTGATCACCTTGTTGCTGATGCCATCTGGCCCAGGGGCTGATCTATTCTTAAGGCTTTTTATGGTTTCAGTGACTTCATCGAAAGTCACGGGATCGAGTGGATCGCCCGCTGGCGGTAACGCAGACCTACGTTCGACTTCCGTTTCTACCTCTAGTAGGTGAGCGGGATCTGTTGGTACGCTGGATGGGGTACACTGGCTCTCTAGACTGTCGGATAGGCATTCGGCTTTTTCGAGATCGTCTAAGGCGAGATCGGGGTGGTCTAGCCTCACGAGAGGTGGCATGGGAGCAGTTTGCTACGTTTTCAGACCTTTGGTTAGCCCCCAAAAGGCGTCGTGGGATGATTCTAATCCTTCTAAGAGGTTATCCCATTTATTGTTTCTAAATGCGGCTATACGTTGTTTAACCTAGTTTTGCAGAGAATGTAGCCAAATTTTGTTATCTTCCGTGCGATAACGGTCATAAGATTTTAGAGCGGTGTTTTTCGCTCTAATCAGTTACCGAAAGTCCGCCGGAAGCTTCGTGTACCGATCACTCTCACAGTCTTCGACCGCTGAAGTGAGGTGAGTCGGTAGTATGGAGTCTAAATGCTGGAAATTCGTAGACTTGAGTTTGACCTCAACTTTACGCCAGTCAACGATGGTTTTGGTCTGAGGGACCTCACCTGCCGATCGGCCCAGTTCTAATACGACCGGGCTGTGGTCCGAGCATAATTCGACGAAAGTTTCAAGCCGGATGTCTTTTAGTAGTGCTACATCAAGGACGTCCGGATGATGATGTGAAAGAAAAAGATAGCGAGTTGGACTCTTAGGAGCGATAAGGTCGAAGTTAAGTCTCTCCGTGAGGTCGCATAATACGTTTCCTTTGGATTATTTACGTTAGAATTCCAACTAACGTGTTTACTGTTTAGGTCTCCCGCAATTACTACGCTGGGGCCTAGATTTAGTAGAGCCGAGATGTCGGCTTCTAATATATGTTTCTGCGGTGGCAGATAAGCCGAGGCAATTATGACGGGCGGATGGCCCGTAAGTGCTATCCTACACACCGATGCTTCTAAGTTATCAAGCGATGGTGTATCTATCGGTGTACTGTGCAAGGACCTTTTGTAGTAGATCAAGGTGCCGCCTTTAGATCCGGTCAGCCTATTATTTCTTACTAAGGTATATTTTGGGATCGCGGACTCTAGGTTTTAAGAAAATCTCTTGCACTAGCATGACGTCGACATCATGATAGCGTAAAAAGTACACGATTTCTTTCTTTTGATCTCTAATGACGTTTGCGTTAAAGAACGCGACAGTCAGAGAGCTAGGTTTTGTTCTTCCAGTAGGTTGTACAGCCATTATGGTTTAAAAAAGGGGATTACTTAGGAGCATTGGAATGAACCAATCGCGTCGATAAGATTAATATGCACAGTGGTAGCATTGAGCTTATCTTGAGTGTTTTGGCCTCGCGGAGTTTGCGGGCCAGAGAAGTGACTTCAGCAACATTAATGTTGCTGCAGACTAGCGAAAAATCAGCAGCGAAGGTAGAAGCTACTTGAGGGGCAGTTTTGGGCTTTTGAGCCTGGAGAAAGGGCTGGCAGTGAGGCGGCCGCGCTTACAATCGCCGGGGGCTTAACCCACGCGTTCATTTTGGGTGCTGAAGGCACCGAAGGGCTTACGCCTTGCCCGGAAGCCCCTTTAACGGGGGCAGGTTTGGTGTTAGCTTGAGGGGGCGCGGGTTGCGACACCGAGATCGGTGCGACTGAAGGAGCAGGTTGCCGAGGACGGGACCTGCTAGCGCTAGCCGCTCGTCCGCGCCGGTTTACACCTCCGCGCCTCTTTCTACGCGGCGCTTTGGTACACCCGCGATAATTCGCTGGGTATCCCACTTCGCCGCACAGAACGCAGCTCGGAGGGCCATCCGACTCGGGCGTTCGGGTGCACTCGGGTGTGCCGTGATCGCCTAGACACTTAACGCATCTAGGCCGGGCAAAACAGTTTTTGGCCGAGTGGCCATAAAGTTGGCATTGACCAACGATGCCCCTATTTCGGGGGGCTTCTACTGCAATCCCTGTACGATTGCAGATTCGGCGGACGTTAAAAATTTCTTTGCCTTCCGGAGACAAGTCCAAGATGACTAGGCAAAGGTCTAAGTATCTTTTTTGTCGGTTGGGTGGTGCATTCTTTGCACTTCCCTAACCGGGAGTTTTTGCGATTTAAGATCGCTGAGGAAATGCTCGGTTTCGAGCTTCTTGGGGAGCCCGCGTACGACAACTCTGAGGTTTCGTTCCTCCACGAGGGCGTAGGTGTGAAAGCTCAGTTTCTGAGCTTTCAGATGCGCAGTTAAAGCACGGAAGTCATCCGTCGTCGAGACGTGGATGCGAATGCCCTGGCCACCATGTGGAAAGTCGCAGGTCCGGTGCTCGGCGACATGGGGTCGTCAACAAGCACGGTCGGACATTCAGCAGCGGGCGAGTCATGCTGCGCTAAAAAGGTTGCCCAAACGTCGGGGCAGACGCGATTTAAAAAGAAGTCGGTGAGTTCGGATATAGTAACAGCCGCCATATTGTTTTAGGCTTAAAACACGTGTGTATCAAGCCCCCCCCACCTCACGGCGGGGGAGGTGCTTAAGACGAACACCTATAATATAGACCTAGCGCGTTGGTACGCTAGGGTGTGTACCTAGCTGTTGCCTAAAGCGACAAGCGAACGCAGTAATTTAAAACAATAGAATAGCCGCCTCTGAGGCAGCGGTGTGTAATAAACTACTTACAGTTTACTGGAAATCGGCAGCGCGTGGGGCACTATACTAATCACAACACAAAGGGACAAGGGGCTGGCGGGCCGGTGCAACTTGACGGCGGCAATGACGCACAAACACCACTGAAGCACTTCCGAGAATAATCCGGTTATTGTTCTTTTGCACAAAGCACTTATAATCACGGGAGCGCATGGGCTCGACCGAGGTATACGATTGCGCAACCGAATCCATTCGAATGGATCTGGTTTAGTCGCCTGCGCGATACTTTATACTGCTAGAACAAGTGGGAAATTACAGTTCTACCCTCATTTTATCGTATTTTATTTAATTTTTTTACCCTAATTCCCAACAATATTAAAATCCTACAAAGCTTCAAGTTTATTTTATTTGAAGAGATGACAGTTAATTTTTTATTAAAAGTTATATTACACTTGTCCTAGACGAAACGCCCGTATAATGCCTCCAGAGGACGTACAAAATCATTTATATTTAAACACGGCCACCATGGTATATCCCTTTAATGTAGGTTTTGACCTCAAAGTAAATTGAAGTTTCTAATCAATGTTCTGCGTGATAGAGTACGGCCGGGGATTAAATGTGTACTCATGTACGCATGAAAATTATCAAAACTTTTTATTACCCAAAAACTGCTTAATAAACGTGGTACTTTAATGTACTTTTAGAGTTCAAAAAAATCAAATATGTCTAATATTTTTGAACACATCCTTAACTTCAACATCACTGGCGGGTGAATTGACAATTGCAGAATAAATAATGTATCAATAAATATGTCAATTGCACACAAAAATCCTTTACCACCACTAGACCTTTACCGAGCCGACCCATTTGTGCTACAACCATGTTATAGCTGCAGCATGGCTCTACTACGTTAGATATTATTTGAATTGGATAAGGTGAAGTAATTATTCATGTAATGTTACATGTTTTGGTTTTACACGACATTTTACATTACACGGTTTAACACGTATTAAATTATTGTTATGAAGGTGCCGCATACATGTCTGTCTGATATGAGAAATCAGAGAGTACCTAAGAACATTTTCGTGACGGTGAAAGCTAGCATTCAAGACAGGAAATTCGATAATGATTGTTTGCCCTTTGTATTACCCTTTTAAATGGTTTTCCTCGATAGTTTGTATAAACTCTTTTTTTTAATCAAGAAATTTGATAAAAATCAGAAAAACATTGAAACGTATGATAGCAAATTTGTTATTTTATAAATTTATGTATCATCTCTAATGTTATCTTAGGTAAAAATAATGCAAAATAAAAACGAATATAATTGGAGTCTAGCCATCTGAAAGGACAGGATTATGGTGTGTATGAGCACGAGCACAAGTGCACACTCTATTCCCCAACTCTCATAGTCCGGTGGGACGGCAAACGGGGGAGCGACACAACCGGAAAAAGATCAGGCGCAAGACAAACGAACTTACGTACTTTCCGCGTTGTTACTGAGAATATCTTGACAGAACTAACAACTATTCTAGTATGTAAAGTTGATATTTCTGTAGTTTTAGTAGCAAATTGTCATTTTTACGATATACATTTTCACGGGTTTTTAGATAAAGGGTGACGTTGAGTACTGAAAACTCGCTGAGCAAGCTAATCCCAATCGGGTTATTTTAGTTGCCCCACTTTTTGTGCGCCTGTTAGGTTACTGTGTGTAAAATTGTTCTCAGATCGAATAAAATTAAAGTTAAATGTTGTATTCCATGATTTTAAGCAAGTTAGAACTTATTTAGCTCATGTACTGGTAAAATAATTATTAAGGTTTTGGTTTCATTTCGGATACGGATCCTACATCGGATCGGGCCTAAATATAAATAACAGTTTAGTCCCAGTACATTTGAAATCTTTTTAATTCTCCAGGTACTATAATAATAATAAAAACAAGTATTTGTTTGCTTATAGGTACTCAGGATCCCGAAGAAGCAAGAAAAATAATAGATGCACATTTAACGAGTGGAAAAACCTACGGTTTTATCTCATGTATCTGACAAGTAGATAAGTATGTGTAGTTTTTACCTATAAAACAACTTTGCTTGTAACAGCCTTTTTTTGCCTGTTTTGCCTGTTTTTTTACAAGTAAAGTGTATTTTTTCCATATTATAAGCTAGTGTTTGACTTCAATCCCACCCGGTGGTAAGGGGTGATGTATACCTAGTTGGTAAATTGCATTGTCGTAATAAAATCTATTCACTCTTGCCTTCAAGATATACATGCTATAATCGTTATGAGGCACATGGAAATAGACGGACAGAACAATTTACAAAAGTATCCTTAACAGCTTAATTCTAAAAAAAAAACAACCTGAAAACACCGCACTGCATATTCTTTATATAACTGGGAAAATTCAAGTTTAAGATTAAGTGCTTTCATATGTTTACAATTTTTTTATGATATTGACGAACTTCTCACCACACGTCTGAAATATAATATACTTAATCCACAGAGATAATAGTAAATGGATGGAATATGTTCTTTTACCTGTGTCAGCAGAGCGCCTCGGTCTACTGAGTTAAATGCATTTTCAACATCCATCTTCAGCAGCAACTCATCGCCGCCGTGTTTCAGAAAGGTGCGCGCTGCATGTACAGCCCCTTCGCATCCGCCTTTTATTCCGAAATCTAGCTGCACAGGCTGGAATAAGGCCGCGAGGTCTGGCTGGATATATTTGCAGCAAATCTTTGAAAAAATGCGGCGAATTGTGTTACCAACTACTATGGGCCGAATACTCCCATCCTTTTTTTTAAGTGCGCACAGGTTTGTCCCATAAAGTACCTGCGTTATGTTTGGGCAAACTTTTCCGGAAAGTATTAAATTTACAAGTTGCATCAAGACATTTAGAAGGTCTCGGCCAGTGTTTCCCCTAGCACCTGACAGAAGATCTTTTAAATGTTGAGGTGAAAGACCATCGAGACTACTCGCTGAGCCATTACTAAAAGAACTGATCGCAGCCTGTACCTTCGCAGCAGTGGCTTCCGGTGTACACTCAGAAGGGTCAGGAGCATCTGGTAAATTTAAGGCAGCCGATGCGAGTGGATGTTTAGCCCTCAGGGAATACAAAGTTTCCGGAGTGTCAGGGGCCAACGCATCACTTGAGAAAAGAAGGCGAGCGGCACCTCTCAAATCGCCATCATTCAATTTCGATTCAGTTTTTTTTAAATTATATTGTAACTTATTTTATTTATAAATTCATCTTTTCGGTTAGCATTTTCGAGCGAGTTTACTGAGCTAAAACAGTTATCTTTTATTCTTTGTGTGAGAGAGATGCCATTGCCTACGCCATCCTTAGCAACGTGCAGTGTACGATATGAAAAAGTAAGTTAATTTTTTCCAACTTTCTGAATCATTTTTATTAATTATGTCATTGATACATGATGACAATGAGAGGGCTACAGTATTTCTTGCACCCCTTGGTATTCTTTTTATAACTGGACAATTGAACTTTAAATAGCTTAATTTTGAGGAAATGTTTTCGTTCGATGGGGAATGTATTTGTGGAAGGCAATCTTGGATTTGTAATGGCTTGTGGGTTCTGGTTTTATGAATATTTAGGTCTCTTTGCCGTTTGAAAAAGCGTGGTTGTGAACAGTCTATACACTGCACGAGGTCTTGTGATGCGGTCGCCGCTGACTTCTCCCTTGGGGTAAGCTTATAAGTCAGAGACATACAAACTAATTACATTTAATACATAGATAATATATTATACAAAAATAATAAAAAATGTAATAAATGTAATAAAGTAATAAAATGTACAAACAGAACTAGAGCATAAAAAAAAGAAACATTGTATTTACAGCACCAACACACTGACTTAATATCCGCAGCCCTCCGCTCAAACATTATCAGACTTGCGCTGATTGTAAAGGCAAAGTCCGGGTTTATTTTACATTTTTAAATATTATATAAGAGGAGCGTAATTTATCAAACACGTCATATCTCAAAACGTCATCTTCAACTATATCAATTTCGTACATGTAAATCAATAATTTCATTCAATTTGTTGTAAAAAAAATCTACGGCCGAATTTTATTTCCAAAAGCTTACAATTAGACCAACCTAATCCATTGACATTCTTACCTTGAACACCCAAAAACAAACTACATCTGCTTCACCCTTCTAACAAATCCCAACCTGACCATCACTTTGCCATAAAATCACTTGCTCAAACCCTGAAACATGATTTGCGACTGCCCTACTATTGATAAAGTCAATGACTAAATACCTAGGTATAATGTTGGACCAACGACTTAACTGGCACTCACATTTGGAACTATTAACTAACCGCATTAGGAAACTCATATGGGTATTCAAATCACTACGCAGGTCATGTGCAACAAACTTAAAACCGATCTATGTAGCCTGGCCCAATCTGTGCTCACATACTGTATCTCGATTTGGGGAGGGCTGACAAACTCACTTCCTTGCACTCGAAAGAGCTCAGAGATCACTTATCAAAGTCATCTACTCCAAACCTTATCGTTTTCCCACTGACACACTATATAGAATGAGTGACCTACTCACAGTACGAAAACTCTACGTTCTGAATCTCATCTTAACGTGCCACAAATCATTGCCTTATGTCGACCTAAGTCATAAAAGAAAGAAGGATGTTGTTGCCCCGTCACTGCTGTACGTACTGCTTTCGCTAGAAGACAATATAGTTGTCAGTCCGTCCATATATACAACAAAGTAAATAAATTACTTAAAATATACCCTATGTCATCTTACACTTGAAAACTTTAAAAGAATGGTTGGACTCACTTAGTTATGAAGATGTCGAAAACTTTCATAAGAATAAATTAAAACCGGTTAAACTTAATGTCGGTACCTGTATGCGGAACACCCATACCGATCCCAGGAACCTCATCCGTAGGGCTTGCAGGTGACCGACACACATGCACACGCACGCACATGCACACACACACACACACACACACACGCACGCACGCACACACACACACACACACACACATACACACACACACACACACACACACACACACACACACTAAATATATACACTAACTAATTTTCCACCACATTTCTATAATTGTAAGCTTCTAGATATAATATAGTTCAATAGTCTTTTGAGCAAACCGTAGTGAAGTAGCGAGTTATTCCCAACACAAGTGTCTATGACAACTTAAAGGAAAACTCGATAAATCTTTGTTATAAGACTTTTGAAAATAAAGGAATTTTTTTTATTTTTTTTTGACATCCATTCATAAAAAGAGAATGCGTCACACATTTTTAAAATGTCCAAAACAAGACAAAAGTCTTTCCGCCCTTCAAAGAATATAAATAGCCAGCTATGAAAATGAGATCTCCCAGATATAACACTATTCAAACTGAAAGGAATTCAGTGCAGCTTTTAAAATTTACACTTATAACAGTATCAAAGATAGAATAGCTAGTTTAATAGTAATGCTACTGGCACCTCTTTAAGAATAATTCAAAGTATATTTAGTAAAACTTGACCTTTTAATATGTTGCCAGGTCGATTCGTCTTAGGTGGCAATCGAACCTCCACCGGAAATTCCACTTGAAAAACCCCCTGCCCCGCCGTTACCATGGTTGCCACCGTAGCCAGGAATAGCGGGGCCGCCGGGGACTGGGGGCCGTCTTTACCTCATACCTCAAAACTTGAAAACGAGACTGTGCAACCAGTGCGTGTTGCCAGTGATGACTTATGGAACTGAGACGTGGTCCATCACAGCTGGCCGTATGAGTAAGCTCAAGGTCGCTCAGCGAGCTATGGAGAGGGCTATGGTCGGGGTTTCCGGATATCCGCAGTAGAATCAGAGCGACTGACATAGCTCAACGGATTAGTAAGCTGAATTGGCAATGGGCCGGCCATATAGCTCGAAGAACCGACAACCGATGAGGCAAAAAGGTTCTCGAGTGTCAGCCTCGTACCGGTAGGTGAAGTGTAGGGTGACCCCCCACCAGGTAAGACATGCAGGAAGTCGATGAATGCAGGTGGCTCAGGACCGTGCTTTGTGGCATTCCTTGGGGAAGGCCTATGTTCAGCAGTGGACTTGTGAAGGGCTATAATGATGATGATTATGAATGATGATGTTTTTATCATATCACATCCTTTGAAAATTAACTTGTGATAAATAGTAAAAGCCAGCTTCGAAGAATTAAAAAGAATAAAATAATGTCACATTACGAAGTTTGTGCTAAGAAATAGTGTATAGATGAATTAAAGCCCAAACTTTAGAATGTAAAATTGTTTTATTCTTTTTAGTTTTTTGAAGTCGGCTTTTTATTTTATTAAAAGTATATTTTACCCTTAGTGAGAGCGGACTAAGGAAAACAACAATTTCAATTTTGTCTAAATTGTTGCATTACAAGTTCATATTGCCACGCTCAGGGTGTAGATTTTTTATGACCAAATTTAAATTGGACCACAGTTAAAGTGTATTCTATTTAATAAAAAAAACATTCAAATCGGTTTACAATCGACGAAGACATCGCGTAACATAAACACAAAAAACATACAGTCAAATTGTAAAACTCCACCTTTTTGCTGTCGGCTTTTTTATAGACTAAGAATGACAAACGAGCACCCAGTCTACCTGATAAAAAGTGATATCTACATCTATCCTCGATTAAAAATCGAAATACAGATGCTTTGTTACCCCTTAGGACTAAGATGGAATGTGTCATTACCGTTAAAAGGGATCTCCAGGTCTCTACCCTACACTTACACTCACCATACAAAAAACAGCAGCATTAAGCTGCTATTTCAAGCTGGTATTCTGTGCGAGCGGGTTCCTTCCCCGGTTGAACCGGTTCACTCGTGCTACAACTATAATATAGCTGTGGCAGGGTTCTACCACGTATAAAAGATTAATTACGTATAACAGAGTTATGCCCAAATACTTAAACGCTACTCAATTTTAAGATGCCGTTAAGTCTCGTACTGTCACTACAATATTAAGTCAAAGTGACTGTACAACACGAGACTTAACGACATCTTAAAATTGAGTAGTTTGTGTATTTGGTCATTAATAGCGTGTTGTTGCGACTTAAGAAAATATATCATCTCATTTGAACCCATAGGAGTCATAAGAAGTGAATGGAAAATCCCAGAAAGATCTCATGGCTTCCGTTGTATTAGCATAAAAATCTGGTTTACACAATACGTAAATTTCGTCGCCATCGCTGATGGGGACCTGCGTCAAAGATCGTCGGGTAGACGTCTATTTTTTTTTCATCCTTCCATCTGTCAAGTATGGTGATCAAAGCAAATCCTCCGAACGGGAGAGGATAGGTCAGATCCAGCAACGGACTTTTGCGGGTTGATGAGAGATTTTGTGAGAGCGTGGTCCTTCCTCGATCGAGGAAGGACCACGATTAAAATGGAATGCCTCATATGCTGTATTTATGCAGGCTCTATATAAACTTTAAACCGGAACACAGCAATGCAGGCTCTGCTCGGCGACAGAAATACATAAGAGAGTAGTACCAAGATTGAGTCTTAGGCAGAAAAGGTTGTAGGATTACCACCTAGTAACTTTTGTAGGTGCTGCAGCCATAATACAGTAAAATTTGTGATTTATAACAAAATCTTATTACTCACTAAGCAAATAAATACCTACTTTAATACTGAAAATAGCATCGCTCCGCTACAGCTGGAAATAAGCTTCCATAGATTTCTATAATGTACAGTCAGAGATGATGTTCTTACTTTTTTCTTTCTTTATGCATTGCACGATATTTTTCATGTGTTCTCTTAAAATATGTTTAGCCTCTGTATGTAAAGAAGTTTTAACATACATAAATTGCTAAAACTTTCTAAAACATGTTCAGAGAGATATTCGAAGCCGCGGCACCAAAACACTGTAGCTTAACGCTTAGCCACATTCGCATAGTATAAAATTTAATAACAATGCGACCACAGCGTCACATATCGGCTCTAGATTTTGGGATTTTCTTTTCTGGCCTTAAACCAACATATATTGTAAATATGAGTTATTTTGGTCATCCATAATCCATCCATTACAGCCTATAAATGTCCGCTGAATATAGGCTTTCCTTATAGATTGCCTCATAGGGGCGATTTTGCCAAAGTTGCCATGTTGGCATGCGGGTTGGCAACTGCAGTTTTTTATAATTTTGAGTTGTTATCAGGAAGATGCTGCAGTCCATCGCCTGTTTCAGTTTCTCTCTGCCTCCTACGACAAACCACGGAACGATATGGGGTAGTGGATATTCTTATACCGTCAGTACACGGTATAGTGGTCGCTAATTATAAAATTTATTATCAACTTGACTACTGTGTCACTTATCGCATAGCTATGAACCATCGTCATGACAACCAAATAGGTATATTTATATTATGAAATTGTCGTTCTGCAGTACTGGCCATTTCAAATCAAAATAATTTTTGTTTTGCTAAGAATTCTAATTTCAAATTAATTTTATTTTAAAAACATGGAATACTTTTTTCAAAATTAGTCATGTGTTTATTGATAAGCGTTATGTTTTCATCGCATTTGAATCTTTTTCGTCATCATGGATACGTTAAAAATTGAAATGTTAGTACCGTCGTGGCAGCAACATGGAACAAGAGGCACGCAACATCAACGACGTTAACGGAGCAAATACTACAAACAAACGCACCGCCCGTTCTGGATATTACGACCTGAAAAATGAACCCCATGGTCGTCCGAAAACTTTGGTCTGGAATTAAAGGCGATTGTGGAAGCTAATGATACTAAATCTAGCAGCAGCTTGACGTTACCATTAAAACAATATTGGTCCATTTGCGTCAAATTGGCAAGGTAAACAAGCTTAAAAAATGGGTGTCCCACGAACTCAATGATCGCCAGCGCGAAGTACGCGTTGAGACGTGCCTTACACTGCTCAACAAGCACACAAACGAAAGAATTTTGAACCACATTTTTACGTGCAACGAAAAATGGATTCTGTTTGACAATCGCAAGCGCTCAGCAACTTGGTTGGATCCTGGTTCAGCACCTAAACAATGCCCTAAAGGAAAACTTACCCTTAGAAAAATGATGGGCCATTTTGGTGGTCTAGCGCCGGTGTAATTCATCACTGTTTCTTACCAAACGGGATGAGCATTACTGCAGATGTGTAGTGTGAAGAACTGAACACAATGACGGAGAAGCTCGCACGTTTTCAACCAGCTTTGGTCAATTGCTCTTCCTCGCTGCTCCTGCACGACAACGCGTGATCTCATACTGCACAACAGACCGTCTATAAGTTACAAGAGCTGGGGTTAGAAGCTCTCCGTCATCCGCCGTACTCACCAGAACTTGCGCCTACAGACTTCTACTTTTACAAGAATTTGAATTACTTTTTTGGCGGGAAATAAAATCAATATAATATTTATTCGAGAGGCAGTACAAAATGCCTTTGAAGAATTTGTTGCTTCCCGTCCAGCTGATTTCTTCAAGGAGGGCATCAATAAACTGCCATTGCGTTGGCAAATATGTATCGATTGCATGGGTGTCTATTTTGATTAACAGAAATAATAAAAATAGAAAAAAAATTACGTTAAGTTATTTCATGAAAAACGGAAATTTCATAGGTAAAGACCTAATATTATATTGTGTAAATATAATCTCAATCGGTCAAGTCGTCCAAAAGTTATAAGACCACTTACATACGCACTAACAATTATTCAGAAAATATATACATAGGTAGTTTTATTTTGATTGCGGAGAAGTTTTTGGCCAAAAACCAGAAAGTTTTTGTGCGTTCATGGACTTGGAAAAGGCTTGTGAAAGAGTGGACAGGGATGTATTATGGCAAAGACTGAACTCATTTGGGTTAAGCGCTGGGTTGATACAGGCATTGAAGTCTCTGTATAGGGACTCCAGTGCTTGTGTCAGGATCAACGGGGCCTACTCGGACTGGCATTCATAAAGGGGTCAGACAGGGCTGTGTGGCTTCCCCGTGGCTGTTCAACCTATTTATGGACAGTTGTTTGCAAACTTTGAAAGTTGAAAAATGCCGGTTAAGAATGGGTGAGTTAACTGTCAAATGCCTTTTGTACGCCGACGATCTAGTCATATTTGCATTGTCGGCGGCCGAGTTGCAAATGATGGTTACTTTAATGAACTGGTCATTAAAAGAAAGGGGTATGAAAGTGAACGCAAGTAAGACGAAAGTGATGGTTTTTGAAAGAGAAGAAAGGAAAACGTTATGTGAAATAAGAATAGAAGGGGAGTTGATTGAGCAAGTGTAGTTTATTAAGTAGGGATGGTAGATATGATAAGCATATAGAACGACGAGTGAACGCAGGAAATAGAGTGAATGGGGCTCTACACGCTAATGTGAAGAGTCAGAATGTGTCAAAAAAGGCACGTTTGGCAATTCATAATGCTGTGTTAGTCCCTACTTTAATGTATGGTAGTGAAAGTTGGGTCTGGCAGAAGAAGCATGAGAGTAGAATAAATGCTGTAGAAATGCGGTCATTAAGCAGTATGCTAGGGCTGAATCTGAATGACAGGGTGAGAAATAGTGTGATAAGAGAAAAGTGTGGTTTTCAAGATGACGTTGTGACCAGTATTAAGAAAGGAAAGCTTCGGTGGTTTGGTCATGTAGAAAGAATGAATGAGGAAAGAGTGACAAAGCAAATTTATGTTGCAGAAGTGAAGACCAGAGTCTGGAAGGGACGCCCTAGTCGAAGGTTTATCGACCAAATTGGCGTTATATTGAAAAAGGCCAGATTAGGAGTACCCTTAACCGACGAGCGTGTATGCGTAGATATATGGATGTAAAAGAGGCGAGAGAGGTGTGCCAGGATCGTGCCAAATAGAAGTCCGTAGTCTCTGCCTACCCTTCTGGGTGACAAGCGTGAGTGTTTATGTATGTATGTATATGTTTTATTTTGACGTGTGGTAGACGATGCTGATGTGTGGTTGCGTAAAAGAATATATTACTTAACTTCGTCCCTTGCGTGTCGTAGAAGGCGGTTACTAGAAAAGTTAAAAAGGCGCTATAATCATCTCGTAATAGTGCCGGATGTCGACGGAGGACAAAGTCTTGAAAGGTCCAACACTGGTAAGGCCGATTAAAAACAATGCCATTAGAATAGATGTTCGTCTATTACAATATAATATGTAAGTAAACATCTTCACTATACAGGAGAAAATCTTTGTTTCAATGTAAATTTTTCTACAAAAATAAATAAATAATAATATTTATTTACAAAATTTGTTTAATGTTGAGTTTGCGTTATTTAAATACGATATAATATTAAGAAGGTATGAACGGGACAGTGAGCGTCCGTTGTTCATTTATTGTGTTTTTTTTTACTTTTCTTTTGTTTAGGGTGCAATTTCTTATCGGCTAGTATGTTGATTTAACAAAAAGTTCTAAAATGAATTCGTTACCTTAAATTGGAAAATAAAGCATTAGTCACATTGTTTACTTTCTTATTCTTTTTCCATCCATTTTCACATACACTATTCTAAAATTCAATGGTAACATGAAAAATCTAAAACACAATACGACTAAAACCATTTTGATTAAAAATTTCACTTATAATATACAGAAGTTGTTTCAATAGTCAAAGTCGCCAAGGAAGACTTCAAAAGCCACCTTAAAATCTTGTGGTCACCATAATATCAAATATATTTTTACGTGGTAGAGCCATTCTATATTAGTAGTGGAGCACAAATGGGTCGGCTCGACTAACAATTTCTAACACTGCTGTTTCGTATGGTGAGTGCAAAGAATCAGAGAGAGTTAAAAGGGCCTCCCCTTTTTACTGGAAACGAGGCATTCTATCTCAGTCCTGACGGGTGATAACGCATGTGCATTTTGATTCGTGATTGAGGATAGATATCTATGGGCCACAGCAATCACTTACCATCAGGTAAGCTGTGTGCTCGTTTGTCACCCTTATACTATAAAAATATACACAAAAATAAACCCATTTAATATTGGCAAACAGCGATTAAAAATAAATCTAGTCCACACAAGCATTGGCGTCAAATTTGTTATAAAATACGCAAAGCGGCATTATTTCGAGCACCCTTACAACGGAAATAGATATTGTTCGAAGTTTCTTGAAGATTTATGTCCAATTTCCTCCACTATTTCTTCGTATTGTCAATTTATAAATTTTGTTCTACTATCTCTCAAATAGAAATACTTTAACTTTATTACAAAGTCCAATGAATTGAAATATCGCATTCTTAATTCATCTGGGTTTTCTTTTTAATAATACAAATACGTATCATCGTATCGACCAAATTGGCGTTATCTTAGGCCAGATTAGAGCACCTTAACCGACGAGCGTGTGCGTAGATATATGGATGTAAAAAGAGAGTGCCAGGATCGTGCCAAAAGTCCGTAGTCTCTGCCTACCCTTCAGACAAAGTGAGTGTTTATGTATGTATGTATATGTTTTATTTTGACGTGTGGTAGACGATGCTGATGTGTGGTTGCGTAAAAGAATATATTACTTAACTTCGTCCCTGGTGTGTCGTAGAAGGTGGTTACTAGAAAAATTAAAAGGTGCTATAATCATCTCGTAATAGTGCCGGATGTCGACGGAGGACAAAGTCTTGAGGTCCAACACTGGTAAGGCCGATTAAAAAATGCCATTAGAATAGATGTTCGTCATTACAATATAATATAAGTAAACATCTTCACTATACAGGAGAAAATCTTTGTTTCAATGTAAATTTTTCTACAAAAATAAATAAATAATATTTATTTACAAAATTTGTTTAATGTTGTTTTATGTTGTTATTTAAATACGATATATTAAGAAGGTATGTATGAACGACAGAGCGTCCGTTGTTCATTTATTGTGTTTTTTTTTACTTTTCTTTTGTTTAGGTGCAATTTCTATCGGCTAGTATGTTGATTTAACAAAAAGTTCTAAAATGAATTCGTTACCTCAATTGAAAATAAAGCATTAGTCACATTGTTTATTAATCTGGGTTTTCTTTTTAATAATACAAATACGTAATTACCCTATTTTTTTTCAAATGTAAATTTTATTATACTTTTACCATCTACAACTTTGATATATGGGGTATCCACTAAGCTTATCGTCTGAGTGTTAGGCGACAGAGGGAAATCAACACAGATGAGCAGCAGTCTTCTTGATAACAACTCAAAAAAAAAACTGCGGCTGTCAACCCGATTGCCAAGCGTGGAAATTATGGCATAATCCCTCCTGTGATACAATCTATGGGATGGGGGATAGGGAGGCCTGTTTTCAGTAGTGGGTTTTTATCGGTTATATGGGTGGATGGAATGATAACCAGGTGGTATGTAGGATAGGGGAGAAGGGTTAGGTTAACTGTTTTTATAAATGCCAACTCCATATGAAAGCGGCTGGCGTTGCTTGGTATATGAGTTTCTGATAACTGACTGGTGCCAGAAATTTTTAAAGAAACAAAATTTGACAAAGCATTTTTATTTACGAATCGATGGTATCAATAAAATAAAAACAGCTGTAAGAGAAATAGGTAAAATATTAAATTTAATTTAAAAATAGATATCTTATTCAAGTTAGTTTTTTCACAGATAAACGAAGCTACATTCCTTCAGATGGACGAAAAGTTTTATTGAAGTATAGCTAATAACTGAATATTTATTTGCAGAGCTTTTGTAAGTACCATCCAGATAAAGCTTATTCATTAAGTATTTTAGTATGGGTGTCATATGAAAATCAACTTGAAAATAAATAGCAGCTAAATAGTACCGGTACTTCCACTGTATCAAAATTCAAAGTATAAGTTTTTTAAGCAAGTAAAGGTGTTTATGGAAAGGATGGTAAGTGAAGCTGTGGCTCGTAGACATCTCCATCCATCCTCTCTTACAATACCTACGTGGTGATATGGGGTAGTGGAACACATGAAATGAAAGATAAAATAAAACTGTCTTAGTTTTTTAGCAGCCAACATAAAAATATGTTTTTTTAATGTTTTTCATATTTTTTCATATATTTACAACAAACAAATATTTTGAAAGGTAGCTGCAAAAAGCAGAGTTGCATGTCATTCACAGAATATACACAATACAAAAACTTTGATATATGAATACCTGTATACGCTAGTACTGTACAAACAATAGAGCAATGTAGGCTTTACTGCAAATAACAGCTGTTCTGTTAAAAAATATGTATTAGAACTTTATATTACGAGAGCTGTGGTAGCTTCGAGGCTAAACGCACCTAGGTTCGATCCCCGCTGACTCTACACATTCATACGCCAGCTTGTGATCCCGGGTACGAATCTCGGTTTGGGCCTAAGATCAGAAGTTGGTTTTATTTCTTTCTCGAGAAATTTTCAGTAAGTTGGTGAAGTCCGGATTCAGGTAGTAGGTGATGTTCTATCCACGTGCCTCGGAAAGCACGTAAGGCTGTTGATCCTGCGTCTTATGTCGAGTTGCCATCCAACCGGACTATGAGAGTGAGTGAATAGAGAGTGCACCTGTGCACAAATTCAAATTCAAAGCATACTAAACAATTTTTTAAAGCCAATAATTTTACTTTTAATAAAATACTTAATGAAAATAAGTTTAGACCGACTACAAATTCCAAACAATCTCACCACCATTCTTCACCGTAGGTAAATCCTTATTTCAGAGATCACAAGAGACCTGCGACAGTAAACACCTGGTATCCGAGCTCCAGTGCGTCAAGCAAGGATTGCATGATATCCAAACATACCTCGGGTACCGGGCCTATATCACAGTGACCGAGTGAACTCGGGCACAGTCAAGCGTGTGCCTGCTGTATTACCATATGTCGAAGAAGTCACAGACAAGATTGGTTAAATCTTTAAAAAGGATTCGATAAGAACATGCTACAAGCAGCCGATGAAGATTATACAGTTCTTACCATCCGACTAGTGTAATATCCCTCTACAAGTTCCTGCATCTTGTAGAGTGTAGTGTACAAGATTGATTGTAAATGTGGTCTCTCTTACATAGGAATAACAAAACAATCCATAAAAACCCGTGTAAAAGAACATATAGCTGATGTGATACACAGAGTTTTCGAAAAGTCTACAGTATGTCAACATGTTCAGGATCGTCCCAACCATTACATCAGATTTGATAGACCAAAAATCCTTGCAAAAGAACACCGATTCTTACCAAGGAAGATTCCCGAGGCTACTAAAATTAAAAAGAAAACATCCTAATTTCTGCTGGCTTTTGATTAATTATCTCTGTTGTGTTACCTGTATTATTTCTATTCTTATTTTATAAAAAGAAAGAAAGAGCAACTAAGCATTTCTTAACTGACGTCAAATTTTATAAATAAGGCTGAACATTTTAAATAGCGAAATACGGATAGAGTTATGGTTCTGGAATATAAAACCCAGCACTTAAAATAAAACGGGAACTAAAAAAAAAGTTAAAAGTAAACGCGATAATATACGCAAAATAAGTTTTATACCAAGTGAATATAAGAAATAATTATGTGACCTAAAATTTATAGTTTAGCCCGTTGTTTTTTTTTTTGGTTTCCTTATGTTAATTTTTGTTTTGCAGTCAGTACTACAAAATAAAATTCTAAATTTTTAATACTAAACTATCGTCTACTTGTAAATCTTTTGGATCAAACCATACATCTTTCGTGGAAAGACAATTGTAAAAGAAAATGTCAATGTGTGACAAGTAAAGGGCCTGTAATAACATTGCGAGAATAGCAGACAATTGTTTCTAGGGCCATTAAATGTAATTATGGTCTGCCATATGTAACCCCTGCCAATGGTTAAAATACATTCACCTCTTTATTTATTTTCAGTGTTATTAAATTGTTAGGTCCCTATTGTGTTTTTTGAGGTAAAATTTGAAATATGAGTTCGAAGTAATAAAAATTTTCGATGATATAATCAAAAGCGCTAAACGTTAATTATAGTTCTTCTTATAATATTGTAGCTTGCAGCAAAGATGATTATTTAATTGTTTACTTCACTGCAGGACAAAACACCTAAAAAAAATTGAACACTTTATCGCCGATCCTCTTACGCCGGGTGGCGTGAGTGGTGGGAGTGTAAGAATCCATTACCCAATACTATCCCTTGCGTGTAATAAAATGCGGCAGGGGGAAACTGAAACAGGAATTAGGCGACAGCATCTTCCAGCTTATAGCTCAAAGAAATAGAAAACTGCGGTTGCCAAACCTGCCTATCATGGACGTAGCTAGAGGGAGCAAGGGTGGGCAATGCCCACCCTAGAAACTTCTTTACCCACCCTCGAGAGTATTGAAGAATTTCTTATCGTTTAATCGCTTTTAATTTAAGATTCAATATTATCCTCATATAAGTAATTTATTCAAAATCTATATTATCAAAATCGTCTCGATTATCGTCTCTGTCACAGTTTGCAAGTAGGTGTGCTAGACTTACCATTCGAAGAAAGTGCGGCTATACCATTGAATTTATGTGCGGCAGTGTTTGGCACATGGCAAGAAACACAGAGTACCTTTTATTGGCACAGACTAAGTGAGTTTGAGTCCGCGGGCACTAATCATATACTTAGTATCAGCACTAACGCGTATTCCAAAGAACCAAGTCTAGGAGCCTCTTCTAGTACGTAGTACATATTAGTACAATGTTCACTTTATCATAACAACAACAACGTATTACATTCGCTTCGGAATTAGATATTTTAAAATTTTAAAAAGTAACTTCCCCGGAATACTATTATACCTTCTTGCAAAACTTTATCAAAATCAATTTAAGCGTGAAAAGGTAAAGACGGGCATACTTAGTAGAATTACTTTTGCATTTTTAATATTATTATAGATTTAGCTGCCAACTTTACTAAGGAAGTTAAGAAAGACGCTTCATGGGAAAAAGGACAGTGAATGAACTGCTTTATTGTTTATTACTGGTGGTATGAAATAATTATAGTTGAGGTGAGATGTACCATATAAATTGAGGTTATATAAGCGAGAGCGAAATGGACTGTAAATTGGTATAATTATGTATAATGATATGATGTGAATATGCGGGAGGGATATATTATGAGATGGCTACATGTGACATATAACAGTCTTAATTGTGGATTGGCTGTGAAATTACTCTATATGTCAAGAACAAAGGAATTGCAACACTTACCTCGGTTTTCAAGTTCCTTGTCTTGACTTAGCTGTGCGACACTCCACTAAAGCTGCGTCAATAATATGTAGCCAAGCGACAATCACAAGATATGTGATATAGAACAACAATTTGTGGGGCGATGCGAGAATGGGGTTAACTTTGACCACCCGGCCCGGTGACTTACAACGTACTGGCGCTCGCAATGGCGCCTGGACGGCTTTTTCGCAGCATGTCATCGATCAAGATTATGCCAACCCGGAAGCGATTGCAACACCCTCTGCGCAGCCCACAAAGTAACTTCACAGACAATGCCACACTTCTAATGTCACCTATAACAGGCGCGTACACTAGGCGTCATTATAATCTCTCATTAAATGACTATGGTTAGTTCAGCAGGACGGCTGCGCTACCCCCTAGATAAAATCCCTAGCTACGCCAATGTTAACTCTTCTATAAGATGATCTGAGGAACGCCAATGTTCAGCAGTGAATTTTAATAGGCAATAATGAATGAATGAATCAACTTTATACTATTTTGTAAGCTTGGTATATTTATTGATGGGGAAAGCTTGAGCATAAACGTAGGGATCTAAATAAGAGTGCTGATCTATCAATCTCATTCTTGCCTTGTTGAAGCATTTGATCTTTTCCTTTGCACAAATCTTTTAAAATACGAAAATTCACGATTATACTCAATAATTCAGGGAGCGGATAAAATCTCTTATTAGGATATTCATAGCAAACCGAACTGTACTGTAACTGGTACAACTAAACGGAACAGTTAGTTAAACAAGCTATGGTGGTTATAGCTAAAACAACTGGCAGCCAATGAGGATTGTCAAGGCCAGTATTAGGGTGGAGCAAAAAACTTTTTTTCACCTTATGATAATTTAATAGTGCGCAAAAGGTGCCTTTAGGAATCAAATTAACTCATACTAAATATTATTTGGATTGATTCAGAGTAACTGCCTCCGCTAGGTCTTTGAAATTTTATAAAAATATGATTTTCGACCCAGGATTGACGCTATGTAAATATGCTATTATTAAATAAATTGTAACATTTTGTTTTATTGTTTAATTAAAAATATAGTTAATTTTCAATAATAGTCAATAAAAAACCAAGTTTTTTCGTAAACTTACTTCAAATCAAGGTCATGATGGCGCTTGCGGGAAGTAATTTTGGCGCACGCGCGGGAGGTAATTTGTCGCGCACTTGTTGTCTCACTGCCAGTATGCTATTGTTTTTCAATGTGAAAGGTCGCGCTTTTATCTATTTTACAATATTCCTTAGTTGTTTGAAGCATGGAGAGAACTGGTAGTGCATTCAAGTGTTCGCTTTTTGGTGATATCCAAAGTATTAAAGAGAACACTTTACCTACGTATGAATATGTGATGAAGTACTACGAGTGGACCAGACATCAACTAAAATTGCAACTGGAAACAGCGAAACATTTTCACAAATAGCAGATATTGTGGCACCTAGAGTTGAAAATATCTGGCAAACTGCGCCTATTTCAACCGTGACTAGAACACGAGTTATACAAATGTTAAAAGCCTACCACTTAAAATGTAAAAATTTACTCGAGTCTATCAAGAAGCTCTCTTCAGAAAAATTGGATAATTTTCGATAAAATAGTAAGCGGCTGTTTGATATTTCAGCATGCAAATGCAAGGAACTCACGAATTGCACCTGCCCGACCGATAAAAAGGTTCCCAAACGAGAACATTCATTTTTGATTGATCTGAACTTTTCGCAAAATGATAATAGGCGGTGTCGACGTTACTATTACGAAGAAGCTACAAAAGATCCTACAGAGGAAACTAGATAGGGAAAATCGGTCGGGTACATCCTCAAAAGTTAGTTCTATTTCAATTTATTCAGAAATAGACGTTTCTATGTTTCTATCTTCATGGGTTATGTAGCACCTAGCACTGGTTCGATGAAAGCACTAAAATCAGCAATCACAGGGTTCTTGGCAGAGGAAGGCATTTCCCTAGAACATCTTGTGGCAATAGGTTGTGATGGGACTAATGTAAATTCTAAAAAGTACGGTGGTATTATAAGACTCCTTGAAAAAAGGCTACAAAGGAACGGATTATTTGATTACTGCATATGAACGAGCTGCTATTAAGGCATTTGTTTTTACATATTGACTCAGGCACTTCGGGACACAAGTCTTACACTGGTCAGTTGGGAAAGATACTGGCAACTTGTGAAAAAATACCGATTAAAAATCAATTAAAAAAGCAGAATTACTCCCAGAAATGGCCCCAGATTTGAGCACAGATCAAAAATACTTGCGCAGATCGTCTATGCGGCACAATTAAATTCTTTTCCAGAAGATCTAGCAAACAGGTTTCCAGGTAAACAATCTCATGCTCGTTGACTTACACGTGCTAATTGAATCCTACGTTTGTATGTAGCAACAGAGAAACCATCAGAGAATTTGATTGCTCTGGCTACATTTGTCGTAATCGTTTACGCCCCAGCTTAGTTCTCGATGAATAAACCATCATGTAAAAATAGAGCTCAATATCTATTTAAAATTATATTAGCCTGCAGGTATCTGCCAGAATCCTTGAAAGAAGTAATTGACCCAGTCATTTAACGCAATAATTACTTCGCACATCCTGAAAATTTACTACTTGCAACGATTACTGATGATAAAAAGCGCATTCGTGAATTGGCAGCCCGACGTATATTAAAAGCACGCAGTATATCGCAATCCTCTGCAACAAGGCTATTCGAGATGCCTGATATTAATTTTAGCGCAACAACCTACATTGATATGATAAATTGGCAACTCACCATTACTTAACCGCCGATATTAAAACACTTAAGTGACCAAAAAATTCAGCAAATAGGCCAATCTGGTGGTGAGGGTGAGCTTTTGTTTGTACGTCTCCCATGTCAATAATATGTTCAGGCTGTTGAGCGAGCTGTGAAGTTGGCGACAGAAGCGGCCATTTTTCAATGTAAGGATTCATCACGACTAGGGGTCATAAACGCCAAATTCGAATCCCGTAAGAAAATGATAAAATTCGACACGAAGAGAGATTTTAAGGCAAATTGACGATTTGTTTTTTAAAACTTATGATTGATTTTTGTTTCATTTTTTATTAAGTTACATTACAAGTGTTCTAATTATATTATTAAGTTTCATTTATAATCTCTAGTTAACTCTGATCAATTATTTATCTGGGCTCAAACATTTTTTTTTTCAGTAAAACATTAAACTTTGAGGCCCTTGCGGAGGCAGAAGATGTTATTCAATTGAGCTGGAAAAAAAACTAAATTGACTTTAAGCATAAGGCACTAATCCCACGCTATGAGAATTTAAAATATGAAAAAAAAAATTCATACAACCGCGCTCCACCCTAGCCAGTACAGGGCTACCCCATGCCATATGAAGTGACGAAATGATGAGTCGTGCAGGGAGTTGATGAATGTAATGTTGTTGAATGACAGCTTTTTGGCAATCGAAGATGGCCCATGTTTAGCAGTTGACTTTAGATGAATTACAAAATGATAAATTCGACACATGAATCGAATAACATCGTCACTTAAAAAGTGGGGTTTACAGGACAGCGAAAAAACGATTTTGCGCTCTTTTCACCTTGTAATTTGGGCATTTTTATGACTTTTTTATAATGTTTGATATTTAATAGTAGTATTTTTTATGTTCTATACAAAGGTTTAACTATTTTCTTCCTATTTTCTTTATTTGTAATTTATTATCGAGTTACGAACAATAGATTTGATAGAATTTGATAGAATAGTATGGTATGTGCATTTAAAATATTACTCCCTTGTAGATTTTCAAGGGAGTAATATTCTAAATGCACATACCATACTATTACACGCGTTTACCTTTTATTTTTGTCGGACCAAAACTAACGAAAGTAGACATATGCAGCTTTTTGCTTGGATTCAAACTGCGAAAAAATGTTGTTAATAAATATATGCTTACAATAAAATAAATAATAAAAAAAAACCCGACTGCATAAAAGATAATTTAAAATAATGCACTAAAAAGACCAAAAAAAGATTGATTGATTTTAATTTTGTTTTCTATTCAAAAACTTAGTTAAACTTGTTATCTATTCATAAACAAAGTAAACTCTACTTCGGTTTAACAGACTATATTATGAGCTAAAAGCCTAAGTAAAATACCCGTATTAAGTTTAGTAGCAGGCGGGGCCCATTAATTTTCTTTCGGTTTATAATTTGCAATTAGTCACGTTTACTATCTATTGGTTGACAAAACGGCACGGATTTCCAAATCACATGAGTAGCCAAGCAGTTTTTCACAGGCCACTTTTCACCTCTGGATGTAAAGAGTGACGCACAATAAACTTTGTCAACAAACTTGTTAAAATTCCTAGAATGGAGGGAAAAGTCACAATATCGTTCTGGTGTCATGTTTTAGTTCATAAAGCGAGTTAAGTTATTTGTATTTAGTAATTCTTAGTAGTAACGCTTTTGTGAATGCAGTGCAGAATCTGATACTCTCATGACACTGGCTCTATAGGTATGCTTCGTTCGTTGTTTATTGTATCATCAACTATCGACTTCTTTGGCTTCTAGGATATAATATAAATAACATAGTGTATTATTGGTATTGTGTGTCCCTTTTCTTCAAAAAATGTGGTGGTCATTTTATAAATTTTGGTAAATAATGCCTTAATCGTATAGAAGTAAATACATACGCGGTAGAGCCACGCTGCAGCTATATTATGTTTGTAGCATAAATTAGTCGGCTCGACCGTGTTACGACCATGCTTTCACAAAATATCAGCGTACATTAGCAGCTTAATACTGCTGTGTTAATGGTGAGTGTAAAGAACCGTAGACTTATTACTGGAAATGAGGCATTCCATCGTAGTCATCAAGGGTCATAACGCATCTGCATTTTGATTCTAAATTGAAGATACACCTTAATGTCTGTGGGTCACAGCATCCACTTACCATCAAGTGGACTATGTGCTCGTTTGTCACCCATATTCTATAAAAAAGTCCAATTTATATAGTGCATAAAAATGTTTATTTACAGAACTCTATGTTCTTCCAATTATATATTCGTATCAACTGCTAATACATCACTGACCTTCGGTAAAAGTATTTATACTTCCACTGGCGCCTAGATGTTCCTTCTATTTTCTTTATCTCTACCCTACCCACCCAAGTACCAAAAATTTCTAAACAAAATAATTCGGCTCCATTCTGTAATGTTGGAATGGCATTTGCTAGAACCCTTTTCCCTACAGTCGTGTTTCAAAGACATCTTTTTAGTAATCTTACCTTTAGAATTCACATATTCTTGACCACGACCATTATTAATTAGTTTATTTTTTTGACTTGACTTGAAAATGTAGTATTTTCCTGCGCTTGTGTCACAGGCTTACATGACGAAGAAGAGTTACCACTACTTTATATATTAACTTTATATATAAATATTTGTCTCATTGAAGTTTTCAATTGTTCCTCGATTTAAAAATGTCATTGGGTATTAGGAAACCAAAATAAAGGAATTTGTTTCTGGTTATGTTGTAGGCGGAATAATAACATTTTGTGGTTACCAATTCTCTTTGCACATCATTTGTGTTACAGGGTTCTGAACTTTCTTAGAAATCACATTTGACTCGACTAGGTGGAACATAATCGGAAGATTTACAGCTTTCTTCAATTGTGTCATAAGTTGTATTCATTTCAGGAGTTTCTTTTAATTTAATTTTATTTTCTTTGACTATTAATAATGCAAACCTCCTTTAATAAATCCGTCAGTATCCATTGGTAGATTGTCAATAAAGTTACGTCATCAAAATTGCTGTAAATGTTCATCCTTGTATTCAAAGACCTGACTCAAAGATTGAAAACTAACTAATTTCAGAATATAATAGATATCTAGTATTTGGACCTTAAACGTTAAAAAAGTTAATATCTATCTATTAAGTTAAGGTTATAAAAGTTTCATATCTATCTATAGAGGTACTAAGCTTTTTCATCATCTATATACTAACCAGGTGGGCCATGATAGCTTTAGTTGATAAACATGCGCTTATTCATTACACCAAACAATGAGATTTATTTATGGAAAATGTAAGAATATAACATAAATATTATAAATACCGATTAAAAATAATACAAAAAAAAAAATTAATTAATTAAATATTGAAAGTAAAAACTATAATATTATTTTATTGTGCCGGACAAAAACGTTGCGCAGGAATTTTAGTTACTTAAAAAGGGTGACTAAATTGAAAAGACACTTATTTTGAAATTTTTATATATTGGTACATATTTTTGCTATCAAACGCTAATTGTGTAACTAAATAGTTAAATTCGTGCTTGTATTATAATTCACCTTTGACTTCAGGGTTAAATTAATCAGACACGACCTCAAAATGATGTTAATTAGTGAAAGTGAACATTATACTAATATACTTTTAAAGCTACTTTTCGGTTTTCATATTCATGTTTTTACTGTCGCCGTTTAAAATAAGATTAAAAATACTTTACATCATTAAATTATTATACCCGAAATATCAAAATTAAACTTTTGTTTTCGTGGTTTTAGAAAAAAACTTACGAAACAATAGACCAACACGAGTTAGGAAAATGTCGAAACGCCGACTACTCAAGGCGTTTAATGAATAAAACTAAAGTAACTAGGCATAAGCGTCAAATTAAAATAATCTATTTCTCATTTTATCAATGGAAGAACAACGTATATCCTGATACGGTTGCCAAAAGCGTTTTTTCTTCGCTTAAAGAATATCATAACAAATATCAACAACACACTTACAGTATTATTTCACACTAAATCTTTGCATTATCGGCAAAATGCTGCAAAATTTTTAAACGTAACAATAAATACACTATTATTTCAGAAATGTTTCCTTGTATTTTAGTGAAAAAACATGCACTTACATATATCGCAGAAAATAACTGTTTTATTATAAACAATATAAAAAATCTAAAAATACACTTTGATGCGTCTTTTTTTACTGATCAACTGGTTATAAAATCGCAAAATAGTGTATTTTGACTTACGATGTTCTTCGATTCATGTGTCGAATTATACCCAGCAAACAGAACAAGATTTATATTACAATAAATGTAAATTAATCAAAAGAACTATCACTTAATATTTACATTTAAATAAATTAGAATCAATTGCCGCATGTATGGAATATCATGACTTGAGAATGTCTGGACAGATTTTAATTATATTTTTTGTGTGTGATTGATTTGGATGGTTTAGATTCACAATTGGACCCGGTAGGTTGTGCTGTTGTGGTGATTTAGAAACCACCCGTGCGAAGCTGGGGTGGATTGCTAGTTTTATGTACAATTATCAATTTTCTGTGAAATACAATAAAAACTGTTCTATATAACGCTGCGCAGCTTGTTTTAAAAGATTTCATCATAAAAAAAGAAAAATGTTAATTGCAGACACAGGTAAAATTTTACTAAAGAATAATTTGTATCCGTACATTTTAACAGTTTCATAGACTAGTGGACTTAATCTAATATATAAAAATTAATGTTTGTTTGTATACATTTTATGCGCTGCCATACCGTTCATCAAATTGGGCTAAAACTTTGTCAACTTATTTCTTGCACTTGCGCGAAGGTCATAAGCATAGTCCAATTAACTTACAGTAAGTGGCGCGCGTATCGTACCGATAAATTTATTTGTACGTTTATACATCATTCAACTTCAATTAATGTATTATCATTCCTAATTAAGCAATTTAAAACTCTTCAAAATTTAAAATGATATTTCAACAATTATTTCTTCTGTGACAGCATATCGCCGGGTATCAGTAGTAGTTAATAAAGACATGATGATAAAAAAAAACCTTTGAATAATTTGTGAGGGCTTATAATTGCATGACAAGCAGAATAAACCATTAATTCTTTGCAATATTAGATGCACTCCAATTCAATGTTCCTTCAGTAGAGTATCAATTTTGTAATAACAATACGGGAAAAAAATACTTGCAATTTTAAGTGCTGATTTATATGCTCGGCTGTGAAGGAAAACATAAGAATATATAAGTAGTCTGTCTTCTTTTGTAACTGAGACAATCATATGAAACACAATAGCATTATGCTGTTATTTTATTCAACAGTCATAGTTTATTTGCCGCATGGCTTTACTACATCTATATTAATGTTTCAGCATACATGCACTATCGTGTGTATGATTATACAGGGTTATTTTTCAAAGAGTATCCAAATTTTAAACTTAAGTTCAAATATACTGGATGACTTTTTTACCGTCTGGAAAAAATACTGTGTAACAGGTGAACGGAGTAGAAGCCTATGGCACTGATATTTTAAAATTATATTTTTTCTTTAACATATTATTATGAAATTGATCTATCAATAAATACCACTAATTTAAAGTAATCTTTCCATACTAAAAAATAAAAACAAAAGTTTTAATTTAAATAAATAAATCCATTAAAAACTATCGAAATTCAAATGATACGCACCCTACTTTACGAGCGGCAATAATATCAATGAATTTGTAACGCGATGCTATCCATTGACTCCAACCGACACTCGACGCACCCGCCGTAGGCCTCTTTGATGTCCTTTCGCAGGCGCAAGTGCCGCCCGCGCATACCCGCCTGCGCCCCGCGCTCTCATTTCAGTCTTCAGTCACCTGCGATTAGCCACGGCGTGACATAGTATTTTTTATGTTTCCGCGTGTTCCGCCGCTCATAGTTATCGATACATGTACCAATACTCTAATTTCGAGTACTTTACAATGGTGAGATTCCGCCGCTCATAGTTATGGTTCCGCCGCACATAGTTATCGTAAATATGTACCAATACTCTAATTTCGAGTACTTTGCAATGGTGAGATTTTATGTCTTATCTGGTGAAAACTTGTGGTGAAAACTTGTGAAGGTGCGAGACGAATGTACGCAGAAGAAGAAAACTTACAATCGTTGCGCAGGGGCGATATCCCTGCTCCTCAAATTCCCCGCTTTAATAATTATAATAATAAAAATAATAATTCGCCCTTGATATTTACCCGCGTTGGAATTTACAACGCACAATACACAATGAGCACTGGTGGAGTTTCCAAAACCCACAAAAAATCAAAGAACATGCTCATCAAGTTCGTTTCTGTGTTAACGTTGGGGCGGCAATCATTACCAACCACGTCGTTGGTCCAATATGGATTGAAGGTCGATTGACGGGAGTAACGTATCTGCAAATGATACTTTCTGTCATCGACACAATGTTGGAAAACGTTTCTCTGAGCTATCTGCAAGGAATTTACTTCTAGCACGACGGATCCTAGCTCATTACGAACGATCTGTGCGTGCATATCTGGACAGCCAATTTGGTGATAGGTGGATTGGTCGCGATGGACCTGTGAACTGGCCGGCGAGATCACCAGACCTAACACCTCTAGACTTTTATTTGTGGGCTGAACTAAAACGATTAGTGGACACAGAAGAATAAATGTTTATTATTTTATTGTATACTATTTAATTTTACCTAAAATGCTCCAGTAGAATCTGTAATTGCTCCAGGTCTAGTGCTATTAGTTAATTTATAATATTTTTTATTTTATTTTATTATTGAAAAATTTATTTTACTATAAAACATAAAATATCTACTTATTTTAATTAAGCTGTATTCCAATTAATTGCTCCTTAAATGTTCTAGTAGAATCCGTAATTGTTCCAGGTCTATTACTATTAGTTAACTAATTTTTTTTTTTAAATTTAATTATCGAAATTGTAATTTTGCTATAAAACATAAAATATCTACTTTTTTTTAAATTAATCTGTATCCCATTTAATTTTCCCTAAAATGCTCAAGTAGAATCTGTAATTGCTCCAGGTCTAGTGCTATTAGTTAATTTATTTTAGCATTTTCCAATATCCGTTGGTCATTAAAACCTCCTCCAGTTAGTACAGCACCGTAAGGAGGTGTAATCATTATGAGTTTCTTCGTCCTTCACCTCAAAATAGCTATTTTATAACGCTAATTTTGAAAAAAAAAAAGACACTATTTATCTTAGACTCTATGTTCCAATTTCTTAATCCTTCAATCCTTACCTAATTAAAGTTATGTTGTAACAAAACTAATTTACAGTTGGTTTGGAAGGACAGAACGAACTCGTGACGAGTAACAAAGCAACTTCTTTAAGCGACTACTGTAATACTGGCGGTCATTCACGTTCCAAGCGCTGATTAGCTCAAAACAGTACTTTTCAAACCTGTTAATATCCATTAACCAAATTACGCAAAGTAATAACTTTATGAAATTTTATGGTCTAAATAGTTAGCAGAGAATTTTTATAGATTAATACAGTATTTGCGGATGTTATCAAGAAAATTAAACAGAGGTTTTATTAATTTCCCTTTTAGCGTCAATTTCAAAGCTAAAAATATTTGAAATCACTGACAAATTTATGAAACAAAAAATATAATCAATTTGAAAGACCCCAAGGAAATAGTTAGAAGAAAAGATATTTTGATTTAGGTTATATACATAGGAAATAAAAAATTCAATCCATGTGAAATTTTTAAGAAAATACTGTGGATAAAACGATTATTTTACAATTTATGTTACTTAATTTATTACAATAATAAATTAATATTGTTGCGCGTGACTATTAATGTCTTGCACATGGCAACACTAGTTACCACTAGCGCCCTCTAGTATCGAGTAGCAGAACTGGGAGAGTCAAGATCCTTCTAGAAATTTCGGGACCGATATGTACTCGAACATTCTATATGTTTCTACAGTAGAAGGTTCTGGAAAGTATCTGAGGCGCTATATAAGGCCGGTATAGACCACGACCGAGTCAGTATTGAATTGGCGATACAAGCGAAGACTTCGAAGCGATACAACTGCAAACTAAAGCGATCTGTAGTAAAATTGTGTTTAGTTATTAGTGTGGTTTAAAGCTGTAATTAGTGTCGTGTAATTAAAGTGTCAATTTTAGTAATTCACTCGGCAGTTTTTAATTGTCTCGAACCCCAAGCTCGTAACAATATGCTAGAACAGCATCTGTTTTAAGCATTTGCCTTTTATAATTAAGAATAAAATAGCTTTATTATTTTTCTATAAATATTGAATGAATATACTTTATTGTACACCACAAACAAGTATACAAATGACATAACAAAAAGCAGATTATATGTACAATTTGGCGGCCTTATCGCTACATATCGATCTGTTCCAGGCAACCAAAGGTGTAAAGGAATAAAACAATGAATACTAGGTAGGTGGTGAAATATAAATATACAAAACATAATATCAAAACATGCGATATATAAACAATAAATGCAATAAAATAACATATAAATAACTAATACATGAATAATATATATAAATTACAAAATTCTTCCAACAATAATATAATGCTTATAAATACAATAAATACATAATCATATAATTTATCCTAACATTGGCCGAACGATTGAGACAAGTAATGCTCTTTAAGTAGTCGTTCAAAGATAACAATAGTTTGTGCTTCACGTATATGCAAAGGTAGGGCATTCCAGAGCTTAATAAACTGGACAGTAAAACATTTATTAAAAAATAATGTATTGTGAGTTGGTACCCTTAAAATGAATTTTCTTGAAGAGCGTAGAGGTTCCCAAGGAAGCCCTACAAAATTAAACTTCTCCTTTAGATAAGGAGGAGTGGAAGGGTGAAATAATATACAGTACAGAATAGAAAGAATACACATGTTCCGGTGAAGTCGGATAGGTAAGCACTTGAGACGTGAGCGAAATTTGAAATATGATCAAATTTGCGCAATCTAAATATGAACCGAATACTAGTATTTTGAAGTCTCTCAAGCTTATTTAGCTGGTCCTCAGTTATGTCTAAATAGCTTGCGTCAGCATAGTCGAGAATTGGAAGGAAAAGAGACTGTGCGAGCATAATTTTTGTAGGAATGGGAAGATATGATCGAAGGCGACGCAGCGAATAAAGAGCGACAAAGGTTTTCTTACTTACCTCATTCAGTTGGCGTATCCAATTTAAGGAATTATCTAGATAAATACCAAGATTTTTGACATTGTCAAAGTAAGGGATTACAACTCCATGGAATACGACAGGTGGTACGGAGAACCAGTCAATTCTTCAGATAAAGCTCTGGCTACCAACAATAATAGCCTATGACTTTTTAGGATTGACATTTAGGCCATATGATTTACTCCAATCACGAATAATATTTAGATCGTTATTCAATGTAGCGATTGCATTCGGCAAATTCTCAAGAGTTGACTGGGTGTAATTCACAGAGATAACTTTAAAACCAGTTAATTACTGATGGAGATATCTTAAGAGAACACAACAGGCTCAACAGTATATTAAAGTCAACAATATTGAACGCATTACTGAAATCCAGCAAGGTCATGACTGTGAGTTGTTTATTATCCATACCCTACCGTATGTCATCAGTAACTTTGATTAAGGCAGTAGTCGTACGATGACCAGGACGGTAATCGGATTGTAAAGAATTCAATAAATTGTGCTTATTAAGGAAAAGGGTCAGCTGTTGGTAAATAAGTTTTTCAAGGACTTTAGAAAGGAAAGGTAAGATCGAGATGGGACAGAAATCAAAGAGGGTGACGGGATTAGACCTCTTCGGAAGGGGTATAACATGAGCACTCTTCCAGGCTTGAGGAAATTTAGAGGAAGAGACACATGCATTAAGTAAATAAGTGATAATGGGAGTGATAACATCAAGGAGAGGAACAGTCATATTACGGCTAATGTTGTCGCTACCGACAGCATTTGAGAAGATATATGTATAATATGATATTCTTAACATCACATACAGTAAACTGACTAAAAACAAACGGAGGATAATTAGGAGTCGGAGTTACAGAAAGAGAACGAAATTTACGCAGTTTATGTTTACTATCAAAATAGTTAGAAGGATTATAAAGATGTTAATTTAATAGTTCAACAGCATTTAGGGATGTTCTACGGACTTATTTATTCACATTTGATTGCTGATGGGGATACCAGCACCTATGCTTATATCAGAAATAACCGACCTTATGGTGTAATTACTGTTGGTATAAAGTTCCCAGAGCAGAATTTTTTTAATAAATGGAGCACTAATTTATTGCGTGCAAACTCGCTCTTGCTATAAACTAAAAGAAAAAAGTTGACAGCATCATGGTTGGCCAAAGTTTGCAAGCACAGTGAAAATATTAACTGTGCTCCCTCGTGATGTATAAAATATCTAAGAGATCATAGCTTACATGTTAGTAAAAACATATTGACTGAAAGAAATAACTTATAAAAGCATACATTTAACTGTTTTATTTTTGATTTTTTATTAAACTTTGTTCAGTAAAATACTATCCATTAACATTTTTTTATTGGTGACCTGATTAGTTTATTTTTACTTAATATATTATAAAGTAGCTTCGTCCGCGTGGATATTATACTTTAAACTATAGGTGATCCATAAATAATCGCACTTTCATAGTAAATTCCATCACCCTCTTTAGTGATGATTTCCGTGATCAAATCTATCCTATTTCCTTCCCCGGGACTTGAACTATCTCGATACAAAATTTCATCTTAATCGGTTCAGCGGTGTAAGCATGAAGAGGTACATTTGCTCACGCGGCGATGAGCGATGTTTCCCCCACCTCGCCCGCAGTATGCCCAACCGCCCTGCGCGCGCTGGACCGCCCAATTTTTATATCGTCGTTACTTTTAAAACATTTGACCAAATTACGTAGTTTAAAAGACACATTTATCTACTTTGAACATTATTTATTTTGATAATATCCATTTGTTACTGCAAACTGTGCATTGGAAATAAAGTATCAAATTTTACTTTATTTACGGTTCACTATTTTGGTAATAATGGTTTACACATAAAAGATACATATATAATGTTCCGGACTTTTTTGTAGAACTATTTAGAAGAAATAATTCCACCATACATTATATTTGTGTAACTCTTACAGTTTTTGCACCGCGCGCCAAAATAGCTCGCAGATAACAGATTTTTTTTCGACTTCCTTAACTCTTATCGTTATATTTTAACCAATTTACACAATATTTTTATTAATTATAGCCTATGTGTTGTTCTGATGTATGAGCTATATTATTGTAAAGTTTCATTAAAATACATTCAGTAATTTTTGCGTGGAAGAGTAACAAACATCCATACATCCATTCATCCTCACAAACTTTCACGTTAATAACATTAGTAGGATATAAAGGAGAACCTTTACCCAGGTAATTCTTAGTGAAAATAAAATAAACATATAAAAAGATTCGTGAATCGAGAACTGTTCGGACTAATTCCAGCCGCTCAATTTCACCATCGCACATCGCGACAAAACTCGCGATAACATCCATACCATCTGGATGATTGGCGGTCCACCACTGTGCGATTTCGAAGAAGTTTTCTTTCTCGTACAACTTCCTTGTGGAATCGCCTATCACCAGATATTTTTCCGGACCGATACGAGTTAGAGACCTTCAAGAAAAGAGCTTACTCTTTTTTAAAAGGCCGCCAACGCATCTGCAATTTCCCAGGTGTTCCAATTGCCTTTTGACTATAGATTCTTGGCTTTTCGTAGCTATGTTAGGTGTTATTCTGGATCTGTTCTTGCTTCCTTGTCTTATAGTAGTAACGAACTGCGATTATGATAGCGAATACTACTACGCTTGATAACACGGCGCAAATGGGAAAAATAGTGTGATATAATGTTAGGCGATCCATCTCTCTCAGATGAAGTGGTGGTTGCATCATGAGTTGGTCCTGGGCTGCGTGGAGTCCTTTCAGGTTGATTGTATTAAGGCTGATTCGTGGTACCGCTGGGGTGCCTTTTGCATTTATATCCATTGGTATTTTTATTAGTTTCAGGGGATGGCCTTCTACTTGATCATTAATATTTCATTGGTATTGTGACTAAGTAACATAGTCCCTGTAATGTAGTAATGTCTTCACGCCCGCATACTGTATGGACCTTAGTTGGTTGAAGGAAGGAGATGGTGTAGTGCTTGTCGTCAAGACGTTCCATGGCTTCTTTTGATAGTGCGATGTCAGTTATCTTACAGGATTTTGCTATAGACTTATTGATGATGAGGTTCTGGAAACAGTCGGATTGTGTTCGAATTTGGGTGTTCGTTTCCTTTTCGCATAGGAACCGATTACTCAACTTCGGACATTCTGTCTCCATGTACACGAATTTTTCTCTATTAGTTGCTATTAAAGGATAGGGTGGAATAATATATTGGTGGTTTTTGTTAGATACAATGGCTAAGCGAAATAGGTCGAAGGTGTCTTTGGAAATAACAGGGAATTGTAGAACAATTACTACTTGATTTTTTGTGAAATAATAACCTGACTTAATGATATCGTAATGTACTTTAGTCTGTAAATTTAAAACATGTTCCGTATCATAAATTTGACTTAATGTTACTAACATAGACTTAATTACCTTAACACTTAACGTAGAATAGTGGGTGCTCGATGCACGACTAAATGCTAATATATTTTCTATCCTATTAAGCTCATTGAGCATATCATTGATATTTTCTGTTAAAATTGTTAGGATTTGGGCAAACTTAGCATACTTGATGAGGCTACTATCACTGTAAGCGTATTATCTAATAATTGGATAAGTGTTGAGTTAATTTTGTTTTCAATTTCAATTATCTGTGATATTACACTACTCGTATTATGTTGCAACATCCACTCCTTACTAATGCTAATGTGAGTATTGAATTCTGATTCGATCCTATCTTGGTTATACTTCAAAACTTTTATGGCAATATTATATTTCGCGGCATCCAAATAATCTAGATTATCGGTTACGCTTTTGATCACTGAGCCTAATCCGTCTACTATACCTCTCTTAGTGCGACTGGGCTCTAAACTATTTAGTTGTATCAATATTTTATCTAATTTGCTATAAACATAGTCCATTTGCAATTCATACAGTAAGTTGGTGTCATTATCAAGTCTGTTCTTGTAGTTCTGTAGCTGTACCTACAATAGGGTTACTTTGTCTCTGATGTCGTCAAGTTTTACATATTGAAGAAATGTATGATAGTGAGTTATGAGAGTCGTTGGTCCAATTCTAAGTAGTAGTAGGCCTGGTCCGTCTTCAAGATATTCAAGTTTTATCTCCTGGGCTTCGATCGTCAGCACGGTCAGTACAGTCAGTAATTTTAGAGTCCTGTAAAAATTCGGCATTTTTAGGTAAACGTTTAAGTCTAGACTTCCCTATCGGACCGCGCTTCCTAGACGTGTAAATGTGTATTGGTAAGTCAGCTAAAACATGGTCATGGGAGTAACGTGGGGCCAATTTTTGTCGGCTAGCTGAAATGAAAACTTTTGGTTTGGTTAGTATTGAACTTCACGTTCCCGCAATTTATTTCGATTATTTATTAGTGGTGAACGTTCGGTTAAAGAATGTTCGTTAACTATTTCATACACTGTCTTCATTTGGTCTCGGTGTGTTAGTATGTATTGCTGTAGTAAATGTTTTGTCAAGTCTATGTCGATTGGATCTCTAGGATTGAAATGTCCATTGACAATATTGTAAGGCCTACATTTAGTGAAACTGTGCACATAATTGTTATATCCTAAGATAGCATAGGGCATTAAGTTTTTCTACATGCTCGTCTTTCTTTTGTAGTTTTAGGATTCGCAGATGTTCCAGTATAGTCGATTGGAACCGCTCTATGTTACCGTTGTCATTAGAACAGTGGGCTAATGTTTTATGATGGTTAATTTTGTGTAATTGTACGAACTCAGTAAATAGCTGGTTCATAAATCAGTCCCATTGTCGGTGACAATAGTAAGAGGAAGACCATGATGCGTACAGAATGTAAGTAGGCTTTGTAAAATGCTCAATGCTGTTCCGTCTCTTACATGATACGCTTGAACATATTTGGAGAATACGACTATAAATATGAGATACTTTTCATTATGTACTGTGAACATGTCCATATGGATAATCTGTGTTCTCTTATTTTAGGCCAATAATATCGTTTGGAAAGGGCCAGGAAACTCTCATTGATACCGCGATGGTTGGTTTTACCTTCGTGGTTGTTCTTTATTATTTATTGTTGTTGCAAATATTCTTCTACATTTTTGACTTCAATTTTAGTTGAGATAAGATTCATAGACGAGCTTCTGAATTTATCTTCTAAGATTGTAATGACGTCACACATGCAAAGAGGGAGGTTAATAAATAATCCGGTTTTGACTTTTAGGTTAACGTATTCTTTTATGGCGTTGAAAAGGTGTACCTCCATTTCCGGTTGTTTTATCTGTACAGCTGTTTGAGTATGTGTATCAAAAGGTTTGGTCACTATTGGTCGTCTTTTTATGTCGCCTACAATTGTTAATATTAGTTGTTTGTGAAATTTATTAAGAGGTTTGTCGGTGATGGGAATTTCAAGGATCGGATTTTCTTGGCTTGTGTGGGCCGTTTGAGTTGTCGAGCCAGTGCTAGGGGCTGTTTTTACTGATGGGTTAGCTAACATAGAATTTGATTCTTCGTTATGTATTTCCACCCGGGAAAGCGCATCGGCATTGGTGTTATTTTTTTCCCTTTTTATATATAACAGAAAAATAGTATTCGCTTAATTTTAATTTCCACCTAGTAAGTCGCGAGTTCGGCTCTTTAAGGTTCTTTACCCACTGAAGGTGTTTATGATCAGTTAAGATTTTAAAAGTACGGCCAAATAGATATGGTCTAAAGTACTTGGTTGTCCACACAATGGCAAGGAGTTCTTTCTCTATAGTGCTGTAGTTCACTTCGCTCTCATTTAGAGTTTTAGAAGCGTAACATACAGGTTTGTCAGATCCTATGGGTCCCTGAGATAGGATGGCTCCTCCTACATTGGATGCGTCAGTGGTTAGGATGAATTCTTTGTTGAAGTCAGGATATTGGAGGATTGGGTCGTTGGTCAAGAGAGTCTTGCACTTTTGGAAGCAGTCAATATATTCTGTGTCAAGAGTTATTTTTCGTCCCTTTTTTAGACATTGTGTCAGAGGTTTAGTGCAGTAATGTCTGGGAGCAAAGTCTGGGATGAACTTCCGATAATAACCTATAAGGCCTAAAAACTGTTTAATTTCTTTTGCGGTTTTGGGTAATGGATACTTTTCTATGGCTGATATTTTGCTAGGATTTGGCTTAGTGCCATCTTTACTAATTATATGTATTAAATAAGCGGTTTTCAATTTAAGAAACTCGGATTTATCCATTTGAATTTTAAAGTTGGATTTCCGTAGTTTCTGGAATACTTTTTCAAGATTTACCATATGCTCTTGCAAGGAAGTGCTGAACACAATAATATCATCTAAGTACAGACAAACTGTATTTTGGTGTATTTTGGTGGTCACAGAGCACGTTATCCATGATCTTAAAGAACTCGCTTAAAGAACTCGCCATCCACGTTTCAGCGTGTCATGGACTGAAACGTGTAAAACTCGAAATACCCATGTTCGACGTTGAATGCGGTTTTCGGGATGTCACTAGGGTTCATTTCGACCTGGTAAAATCCAAGGTTGTGAAGTATTGGCAAACTGAATGGTTTTTGCAAATATGAGGTCACATGGCTAGGTTGAAGAGGCTTAGGTGCTTCAGGTTTCCTCTCAGCGAAAGATTCACCGCGTTGTTGCAAGTACATAACATTCAGTTCTTCCTGTACAAACTCCAAGGCTTTTTCAACGGTATCAGGACGCATGCAACGTATTCGTGAGCCAAGTGGCTCCTTTAAACCGCGTGCGAAAGCTTGACTCGTTAGATTTTTATATAATATACGTTTGGCTTCTATTGTAGTAGGCAAGGTTTCATGAAGCGTAACATACGACATGATAGTGCTGAACAGTGTCTGACGTCGTGCATAAAATTCTTGGGGAGAGCTGTTTCCCTGAGTAGCTAACGAGAGGTCATTGTAGAGCGCCGTTTCGTCTCTTTGATCCGAAAAGTTATTGACTAAAAATAAACGAATGCCATGCCAGCTTTCATGAATACCATTTGAATTTAAAGTGGTCGCGGCGGGTCCAGTTATTTTATTTAATATCCCGTTAAGCAGGCATAAGTTCGATAGTTTACTGCCAGGATCATTACTTAGGTATGCAGCACATATATGGTCACATAATTTTATAAATCTAGTTAGTACATTAAGGTAAACGTCGAACTCTGGCACTGGGCGTAAAACTTTGAAAATAGTGTCATGGTCGTGGGCGATTTTTGATTCCTCGGTAATTATATCTAATTCTAAATAACAACTTAAATCTCTATTATAGTCTAAACTTTGTCTACATCAAGTAGGCAGCCGCTTACGCGATGTAGGGTCACAGTGGGATGACTTCCTTGGATGGAAAATTTTGACAGGAAAGATTTACACTTGGAATAAGTTTTTTTTTTTTCGAGGGTAGGTGCAAAACAGATAACAGCTGAAATTATCTCTCGTATTTTATTTAAATTTAAAAATAAGTATAATTAACTTAACTGTTTAATTTATAACTCCAGTTTGTAAAAACAAGTGTTAGCATTATTATCACTTATAGGAATGTGCATTTAAATTAGTTAAATAACTTATATTCATCTTCCCTCCATAACATCTGTCAAACTAAATAAAAATTACTATTCTTCTATCTCCCCGGTTAATTCACTTTACTACAATGGAAAATGTCTCTGAAGTTGTGAATATCCAAAAGGAATTGGAAGGAGCTTGACCTGGAAGATGGCGGAGTTTGAGAAACGTCTGAAGGCTGCAACCATCCAACTAACCCAACAGTTTTACAGCTTCGGGAGAGTTCGATTCATTCAAGGTACTTGTTAGTTCCATGTTCAGCCTGCTACAACAGCAAATTCAGGAATGCAACAAAAGTGTTGATGCAATCAGTATGTATCACCGGAGAAAAGTTCTGCTTTTTCATGGAATAGCTGAGGCTTCTGAAGTTGACCTAAAACAGCAAATTCTACAACTGTTGCACAAGTATCTGGGTCTACCTCACGTTACAGATGAATCTCTCAAGAAATGTCACAGACTTGGTGTACAAACCAGTACCCGTCCAGGCCAATTCTTGTACACTTTAACGATCATAGCACTAAGTCTGCAATTTGGAATTTAAAATCTAAGTTTAAAGGGTCTGCCATTTCAATGTGTGAATTCCTCACTAAATTTCGTCAGTCCATACATAAGAATGCCCGTAAGCACTTCGGAATTAGAAATGTCTGGTCTATTGATGGTGCAATCTATGTAAAGCACTCGGGAGGCCGAACGAAGATTTCCACTGAGGAGGAATTGGAAGATCTAATAGCCAAGTACCCTATGGATGGTTCCCCTGAGAGTTCTAACAAGGCCCCTAATACAAAGGTCACTCCAACGCAGCAGGGCTCTTCGAATCGGCAGAATGATGCAGCACGTCGCACTCAAACTTCAGCGGTAACTCACATTGATGACGTGAAGAGATCTAGACGACTGTTAGGCAAGAAGTAATTCCTACATTGCTTTTAACGTTACAAGGTATACTTGTTATTCTTATTATCGTATTTTGGTTATGTTCATCTCCTTTCGTATTTTTTTTTCCTTCTCTTAAAGTTTACTTTGTGTGGTAACATAATAACTATTCTTAGCTTTATAAACCGTCAGCATTAGACTAGAATATAAATCGATTGTATTTCAATTCTTTGTAAATAATGTGCTATAACTTGTCTTAAGTATTCCCTTTAGTCATATTACAATAGTTTTATGTTGATTAATAACTAATCTTATTATTTGATTCTTATACTGCAGTAAACTTTAATTGTATTTGTAAATTTTAGTAATTAGTATGTGTTTGTGATTTTCATTATGTGTGTTAAAATGTTATCAATTGCCATAGATAAATGTTATTGTAGTCCGTAGATGCTAGAGCTAGACATAGACAGTGGCAAAGACAAGGCAGAGACTATTGACCATAGATAATAACTTTTACTGTCAACATTGTAATGGTAACATGGGCACAGATCCTTTTGCCATACAGCCGAATTTTGTACTTTTGTAGATTTAAATTTTCTTAATGTTTTTTATATAATTTGTTTTCAAAATCTTGAGTTATTTTAAGCTGATTTTTATTGCTAGGTTTTTTTTTTCGATTATAATAATACTGTAGTGCCCTGCTGTTTAGATATTTAGTTTTATTTATTTTTATATTTATATAATTTTTGTTTATAATTTGAATGACTGTGTTGGCTTGCTATTTAATTAGGTACTTAGATTGTTTTTTTTTTTTTTTATATTGTTATTTCCGCTTTAATTGATAGTCCAGTAGAATTGTTTTTTTTTGTTATTTAGTACTGATTATTTCATGTAAACAGTTAACTGGTGGGATGATGTTTCATGATTTATTAATATTTAAGTCATTGTTTTCTATATTTTGTTATATATTTTTTATATATCATCGATAAATATCTTTATTTAAATTGTATTTTATATATTTCTATTTTATTTATTTTTATATTGGGTATATTTTGCTATTACTGTTAACTTATCATGTCTGACTCTGACTCTTTTATTCTATTGAGTCAGAGAGTTCTTTGTATCTTTGATGATCAGATAAATTATAGTGTGCCCTTTTAAGTAGCCAATTGGATACCATTTTCACTTTTTGATAAAACGTTAAATATTTGCCATATTAACGCACAAAGCATTCCCAGCCACTTTTCTGAGCTAGAAGCATCATTCTCTAACAATAATATACATGCTATCTTAGTTTCAGAATCTTGGTTGAAACCGTCTTTACTTTCGGCATTGTATCCTCTTCCTGGGTTTGTGCTGATTAGGAATGATCGTATAGATAAAGGAGGAGGTGGAGTTGCAATATATCTCCACGCTTCAATTTCTTACAAAATCATATTAGCATCCCCTTCTCTTTATACTGCTTCCGCTGAATTCCTTTTTATAGAACTAGATGTAAAGGGCTCAAGGATGATTCTTGGAGCAGTGTATTGTCCTCCTTCTACTGATTACTTCGCCAATTTAGAAGAGGCTCTTGATAACATTGGTTCTGAGTACGCTCACTGCATAATCATGGGAGATTTCAACACGGATTTAAATTCAACTTCCAGGAAAAATTCAGTCCGGTCTCAAAAGCTTCGTAAAATCATTGAGTCTGTCAATCTCAACATTCTTCCTTTAAAGGCAACTCATCATAATATCGACACTGATGACTCTCTGATTGATCTCATTATAGCTGACTCCTCTGACAGGGTGCTATCATATGGACAACTTGAAGCGCCGGGATTTTCCCGCCATGATCTTATTTATGTATCATACAACCTTAAACCTCCCAAATATCAACCTACTGTACTGTCCTTACGTAATTTTAGTAGAATTAATATGGATAAGCTTTTGAAAGACGCATCGCTTATAGATTTTACGCCATTAACAACTGCAACCACTGTAGATGATAAAGTAACTATTTTCAATAACATAATTCATGTTTTGTATGATAACCATGCTTCTGTACGTAAAGTAAAATTACGACGTCCACCAGCCCCTGGATGAACTGAGGAGGGAAGGCCATGACCAGGCGTAATCGAGCCTTTGCCCGGTTCAAGAGGAGCAGATCTGAGGAAAACTGGTTGTCTTTTAAGAAGGCCAGAAACAGATGCAATCAGATGGTACGTTCTGCAAAACGCCGATTTATCCATAGCAATATAAGTAATTCTTCGCCAGCTGATGTGTGGAAATTCCTTAGTTCTCTAGGTGTGGGTAAAACACCTTCTTTGGATTGTGGTTTATCTCTTTCTCACGATGCTTTAAATTCATTTTGCTTCTGCTTCTGCATTGGACCTATCAATCCGATCCCAAACAGTCGCTTACATAGCTTCAATTCCGTCTCCGCACATACCAGTCTTTCTTTTTAACCCTGTTGATCAGGATGAAATTAGAAAGACTCTTCTGGCAATAAAATCCAAGGCTGTCGGTTGCGATGATATTAGTAGAGCCATGATTATTAATATCCTAGAACACATTCTCCCCGCAATTACACTTATTGTTAATTTTTCGCTTGACTCGGGTCAGTTTCCGAGTCAGTGGAAAAAGCTTGTAAGACCCTTCCTAAAGTATCCAATCCTACACTTCCCAATCATTTCCGCCCGATATCAGTTTTACCTTTCCTATCTAAAGTTCTGGAAGCCTGTGTTCATAAGCAAATTTCCAATTTCATATATAAACATAACCTACTAAGTACTTTTCAGTCCGGGTTTCGTCCTGGTCACAGCACTACAACTGCCTTACTTAAAATAACTGAAGATATTAGAGAAGGAATGGAAAACAAGAAAGTTACAGTTGTGGTGCTCGTTGACTTTTCTAACGCTTTTAACACAGTTGACCATGATATCCTTCTTGCTATCCTTTTTTATTATAGGTTTGCACCGTCAGTCCTGGAATGGTTCTCATCTTATCTTCGCGGACGTCAACAGTCTGTCCACGTGGAGCAAATGACTTCACAGTGGGTTGACCTGGTTTCTGGCGTACCGCAAGGCGGTATACTTTCTCCTTTAATCTTCTCTATATTTATTAATTCCATCACATCCAATATTGATTGTTCGTACCATCTGTATGCTGATGATCTACAATTTTATGTACAGTCTGACATTTGTGACATCCATAACGCGATTAACAAATTGAATTCCAATCTCAAGTCAGTCCGTGATTGGTCCATGCGCTTTGAGTGTCTGTTAACCCTACGAAATGCCAAGCGGTGATTATGGGTAGCTCAAGGATGCTTGCAAAATTGATCCTGCTAGCCTACCTCCCGTCTGTTATAATGATCGCCTGATACCGTTCTCTTCCTCAGTTAAAAATCTTGGTCTCCATATTGATAGTACCCTGTCCTGGGGGTTCATATCACTGAAACATGTCGTAAAGTCGCTGGTTCTTACGTTCTCTTTATCGCTTGAAAAATTTTCTCCTTTAAGACTAAAATTATGCTTGTACAGTTACTTATTCTACCGATCATTGATTATGCAGACGTGTGTTACTTGGATTTAAACCAAAATCTTCTTAACAAGCTAGAGCGCCTACTCAACAATTGCGTCAGATACATTTCAATCTTCGTAAATTTGATCATATCTCTCACTATCGCTCTCGCCTTAAATGGCTCACTATTAAACAGAGGCGTGACTCTAGAATTTTGCTTGTTCTCTTCTCTATCTTAAATGATCCATCGACTCCTTCTTATCTCAAGGAGAAATTTCGTATATTTCCTCAACGCATGATAGAACTCTGCGGTCCTCATATAATAATAAACTAAGTATCCCACTACATTTTACTAATTTTGTTAGTAAATCCTTCACCATTCAGGCTGCACTGCTCTGGAACTCCTTGCCCGATGACGTCAGAAAAACATCTAATAAGACTGCCTTCAAAAGATTGGTACATAAGCACTTTATTGATAGTTAATATGGTCAATTTGGTTACCTTTGTTGTTATTTTATTTATAGGTTTATGTTATATATCTATTTGTATTTATAATATGTATATATTTATGTATCTATGTATTTGTATGTAAATATAATATATTGTCTGTATTATATTTTATAGTATATAAGCTTATTGTATTTATATATATAATATTAGTTTATTTTTAAGTTTATCAGTAGTTTTTTTTTTTCCTGGATTTACTCTATTGTTCATTTAATTTGTCACCTATCACTTAATTTCCACACGTCCCGGGTTGACTGGGAGAGAATGCCTAAGGGCATTAAGTCCGCCCTTTGTAGTCCTTTTATTAAGGTGCAATAAAGTGTAAATAAATAAATAAGGAAGCAACACTAGATAAAATTCTGGTGTACTTACATAAATTTCATCTCGGTTTTCTCAGGATCGATGTCTTGTATCTTCTTGGCTTGCAGTTGGCCCGTAGTAGATTCGAATACTTGTTTAAAGCTTGAAAGCTACCATAGCCTAACTAACTTTTAAGTATCCTACCGACTGCGCCAATTACGTTAACTGCAGACAAAGAACCCAAAAAAAAACGAAACTAATTTAAAATACTTTATTATAATATAAAAATTACAATATAATTACTACAACTAAAATAAAAGTGAATCAGATCGATGTTAGATCTAGAATGAATTTTAATTATTACACTTAAAATAAAGTAAAGGTATATTGCAGAGCTACGATGGCATACGTTGACGTCAATGCTCACGTTCTGCTGAGTTACGCCTCGTGCCGCTGCAATGTATCGGGGTCGCTGCTGTGTAGGCTCTTTACCTTTGAGGCTATGTTATAACTCACTTCCCATCAGGTGAGCCGCATGCTCGTTTGCCCCCTCTGCTATAAAAAAAGATTCCTCACTCACACACTCATGTTATGATCGGTAAATGTAAGGCAATAGCCGCAAGCCCACCCGTGCATTGCCGCGTGCCGGCGGCGTCTACAAAATTATTTTGTAAAAATGCTGAACCCCACTCTCAAATTCACAAATAATAAGAACATTATTATTATGCCAGATACCCAACGCGATTGCAAAGTTTTGCCAACTAAGTTTATTCAATACTTGTAAAATTAATAATATTTCAAGTGTCCTCAAACCAACACAGAAAGAAATACGGAGCGTTGTGTGCACTTCAAGCGATGTAAAAACCAAGCCAAAACCATGCTCACCTTATTGCAAGAACACGCGCTCACGTACATGTATGCATCTAAAATGCAAACTTTTACGGGCTTATAAAGAAAGAAGAAAGATGTGTGCGTGAGTGCGTGTCAAAAAGTTAAGCATGGTTTCGGCTTCATTTGAAGCCTTTCTTCCTTTGCTGGTCTGAGCAAGTATCAAGTTTAGTTAAGTATAATATATAAAATAATTAAAGTGGAAAATTATTTCAATGTGTGCGTGCGTAAGTCGGCTTGCAATTTGAATACCTAAATTCGAGCATGTCAAAAATGTAACTACGTCCTTAAAATTTCATCTAGAAACATTTTAAAAAACAGAGATAAAAATAAGGCTTTCTTGTTTTATAGTTTGAACAAAAAATAATATAAAAACGCTTTGCCATAATATCGTCTTTGTCATAATCGACAAATCTTTCAGTGAATGCTGTACATTTTTAAATAAGGGGTGAAAATCAAGCACATAGTTCTCCTGATGATAAGTGGATGCTATGATCCATAGACATCTACATTTGTAACATCTACATTGGTGGTGATGCCTTACACTTATATTACGTCTGCATTACAGTGCTACAAGTATACTACTAATATAGCTGCAGCATGTTGCAGCTATATTAGTAGTATACTTGTAGCACGAATGTGTCGGCTCGACCGGGGAAGTACCACGCTTTCATAGAATACCAGCGTAAAATAGCACCTTAACGCTGCTGTGTTTCGTATGGTGAGTGTAGAGAACCGGAGACCCTTTTTAATGGAAATGGGGCATTCCATCTTAGTCCTCACGGGTGACAACGCATCTGCATTTTGATTCGTAATCGAGAATAGACGTAGATGTATATGAGCCGCAGCCACTACTTACCATCAGGTGAACTGTGTGCTCGTTTGTCACCCTTATCCTATATGCAAAAAACGAATCTAGCTGTCTCAACATTGGTGAAACTTCTAATCTTTCTTACAGCATATGCTGCAGTACTATGTCTGCTTGCAAATTTAAATATATTATACAAATAACATAACTTGTAAATGTACTTTAAAAATAAAATGTTTATATTTTGATACAGTATTTTTTACTTTTATTCTAATTTTAGTTTTACATCAACATCAGAAGTGATTATGAATGCGACTGGATTTTTGCATTTTTTACTACTACTAGATCCATCTCATTTAAAGTGTATAAAAAATAAATAAATCGTTTTTAAATTATTTTAGATAAAGTTGAACCCAATTTAGTGTGCAAATGGTTTTTTGCATTTTTTACTACTACCACTAGATCCATCGTATTTGCAGTGCACAAAATTATATTAATGTGTACAATATTTGTCGACTCTTTTTACTAGTAATGAGGCATTCAATTTTAGTCCTTATTGGGGACGACAACTCATCGGGATTTCGATTATAGATGCAGATGTCTATAGGCTGTAGCATCTACTTACCATCAGGTTTACTATGTACTCGTTTCTAACCTTTAATCTGTATTAAAAACAATCGAGCTTACAATATTTAAGATTAATCTGGAACCGACCAAGTAAAACTTGTTTTTAAATTTATTTTGCTGTGTATGATCTAAAATGTCAATCAACAGTTCCAAATAGCTCAAAAAACCGACTACTGATGGGGAAGACATGTTCTCGAATGGCAGGGTCGTACTGGTAAGCGAATTGTGGGGCGGCTGCCTACTACTTTAAAACCTGGTAAGACGACATGCAGGACGTAGATGGATGCAGATCTATCATCGGTTAAGAATAAAAATGCAGATACGTTGTTAAGATGGAATGTACTTAGCAGCTATAAGCTGTTATTTGGCGCTGGTATTCTGTGAGTCCGTGGTTTTTCCCCCGCTCGAGCTGACCCATTCTTGCTTCAACCTTAAAATATCTGCAGCGTGGTTCTACCACGTATGACCACGTAACTTGAACTGAAACTAATTGTATCTCTATAAATTTCAAAATATATTTTTAATTAATTAATTAAAGATCACTTTGACCATTTCAAGTGGTTAATTAAATAATATTATTTTACATTCATTTTATTTAAAAATGCTTTAAATTAAGTGGCTTTAAAATATAATTAACATGAAAATAAAATGGGTACAACGTAGTGATAAAGCTGAATATTAAACAACTTTGTAGTAATGAAGTAAATATTTACATGCAGCTCTACACTTTGAATAAACTTACTGTAATATAAAGTAAAATTAAACTTAGCAAAAGGATGAATTAATTACTAAACTGGCAAATTAAATCAAGCGCCTTTTATTAAAACAAATGTTCATTAAAATGGTCACTGTGGGGTGTATGTTGCAGTGTCAGTTTGTGTTCGAGTCAGTATTTTGTTTTAAATTGAGTTACAATTGTGTCAGTCCGTAGCAATGTGTATTAGTTTAACCAAAACAAAAAGGCTCTAGCATTTTAATTTAGACAGACAGACTACACCTGGAATTTGATAATTATATTTTCGGCTCTGGTTCAATCATTCTGCCAAAGAGTTGCTTTATCCCAAGTTTTAAAATCTTTACTTATTTATTAGGAAGCCAATATGATATTGTACAACAAAAAAATACACAAATAATTGATTAATCTAAAGTTTAGTACATATCATACTTAAAGGCTAACTTAATATGTTAAAGTAAAATAATAAGTAACGCACATTAAAGTTGAGAAACGAAAAAAGGATAACAAAATAACTTATTATGATGCACGAAGAAAAAAAAACACAAAAAACTTTAGCAACATCTATCTACTTGCTGTCTGTCTGTCTGAACACGCATTACGCAAAAACCTCTGAACTGATTTGGATGAGACTTTCACTATCGTGTTACATAAAGATCTAACCGTTAGAATAATTATAATTCATCACGCTATCTATTATAGGAGCTGGTCAGAGGCATATATATCCCTTAGCAGCTACAAAAGGGTTTAAAATTTACATTGTCGTGAGATTGGAAAATTATAGTATCCGATTTTTAGTTGTTTTTATATTATTCCTATCAGCTATTATCTTAATATCGTAGTTTTTATTTTAGTGTAGTAATCAACTAACCACTTAAATTTTACCAAGATGGCGCTATAGGTATTATAAAGCAAGGTATACGCGGGTTCTGATATATGACACTTCTGTAATAGATGGTGGTGCTTTCAAACGCAATGATATCAGTAAACCAGTAAATGCAATTTTCTTAATTTTATCCGACATAGGCGATGCAAAAAAGCGGGTTGTTTCTTGCTCCTCATGTTTATATTACTCTTAGGCGAAATAGCTCATAACCAATGTTAACTTTCTTAGGATATATTCACTGTAAATACGCTCTGATAAAGAGATTATTTAATAGCATATCTGTTGAAAATGTACTCAGAGTAAAGAGTTCAATTAAAAAGTAAAGTATCAGCCCAAATATGGCCCACGGTTGAGTAAATGCATTCTCAGAATATTGAAAGGGTTTTTTTGAGGCGGGAAGAGTTCATCGCTATGCCTTTGACGTGCTGTCCTTACGCATTTGTTCTCTTTACTTAATTTAATTTAATTTTGTAATTTAATTATTTTAATTTTTAAATTTGGATTTGGTAATAAAGTGCAGGTTATTAATTTATATTATTATTTGCTAGGGAAATATTTAAAATAAGACAAAGTCCTTACTTTATGACAGAAATATTTTTATTTAGTTTAGAAATAGCGTTTATGAAGATTCATTTTTAATGGACACGATGACAACATAAATCGAATAGAATAGAATTTAATTAGCCGTAGATTTGGTTTTGCCATTTACCGACAGGTGCCACTGTTCACTGTTTATCTACTTTATCCACTGATGTGCTTAGTGACTGACTCATCTATCAATGCACATTAAAAACCGCTTGGCGAAGAAATCTGAAGTTAGGACAGTAGCTCCTTTTTATGACGTAAACATCCATTGAGAAAGGATTTAGGAATTTGAAATTCTAGAGCCACCAATCCATCTACGCAACTTTATTCCATTCCATTATTTTCTATTAGAGTTTATGATTAGGCTGTAATTGGCTTAGGCTTTAATAGAATAGCTCAGACTGTCTTATAAGGGTAATTTTTGCCATAGTTTTCACGCTTGGCAAGTTGGTTGGCAACCGTAGGTTTTTACTTTCTAGTAGATATCAGGAAGACATTGCTGCACATATAGTGGTTTGTTCCCTCTGTCCCCTCTTACGACAACCACGGAACGATATGGCTTAGTGGCCATCTTTTCACCGCCACTACACGATACACGCAGCTTTATGAGCTTGAAAAGTCCTTTACGTAGCGCTGAAGATCCTAGACTTTTATAGAAGAAGAAATAGAAGTTATAGTAGGAACCGCATAAAATATACTGCCACCTACCTCATCCCGTAAGTGTATTATGAATGTTCATGTATATATGTGGGTTCAAAATTTCTTTGGTCTTCGAAGCTTTTTTGTATGGAATATGGGTGATAGTGAGGATAATCCACCTGGTGGTAAGTGGATGCTGTGGCCATAGACACCAATATATAACCTCGATTAAGAATCGAGATGCACATGCGTTGTTACCCGTCATAAAAGTAAAAAAGGTTGCGGTTCTCAACACTCATACGAGTACAAAATGTTATTATTCAGCGTTATACAGCATTATTCTGCTGATTCACGCTGATACGTTTGACAGATCCCTCATAATGCATGAGAATGAGTCCAGCAGTGGACTCTTAATTGCTGGTAATAAAGAAGAACTTTGTTTCTTCTTTCGACAGCAAAAATTACATATTATTAATAAGATATTTTTTAAAGGAACTTATTATGTTATTTAATTAGATGCTACAATTCCCAAGTATTTTATTTCATTTGTCTTCTCTCAACTGAGTCAAGCGTACTCGTTTAATGCTTAAGGCAAACTTAAGAGTTTCGAGTGTTAATTATTTCAAAAACTCGCGGATCTACTTTATGAAGATATGAAAATATTTTATAAAGTGCCAACGGTACTACTCCCGCTTCCCTATTCAAAGACGTGAAATAAATACGAAATGTAAATTTCTCCTTCATACTTAATTTCAACTTATATCTTACTTAACTGCGATGTTTTAAAAAACATTTAAAGTATATCTAAGAGTAATGAATTATTTGTAAGATCTGAGGTGTGATTCCGCACCAAAAACCTCGCAAAATTGTTAATTAACTAAATGGAATTCAGTGTAATAGTATATATGGAGTTCAATATCATTTTAAGTGTGTAGGAACAGTGTAAGAACATCCATACCTCATATCGTCCCTTGGACGTCATGAGAGGCGAAAGAGGCAAGCAAACTACGCAATTATCAGCAGCGTCTCCATAATAATAATTAAAAATCAACCTTCTGATAGAACAACTATTTTTGTCCAAGAAAAAAAACACCTATTATCACAGTATTATTTTAAAAAAATCCTTCATTTTTATTTTTGTGCTTATAATTCTGTCTAAAAAGTCACCAGTCGCTCGCACATATTTATGCACGCGCTCAACAATTTCGCGTTAAAACCAGATGTACTGAATGGAGATTTGTGGCGTCGAAAGTAGGGCTTGCAAAATGGAATGATTTACATATTATATATTTCGTTTGAATTAAGCGTTATTGTGAGTGTAACAGACAGATGAGTTAAAGTTAAAGTTACAGCCTATATACGTCCCACTGCTAGGCTCAGGCCTCCCCTCATTTCCATTGACAGATGAGTAAGTATACTATATAGTCTTTTTACAATTTTAAATGTCCAAAAATTTTAAATTATGATGTTAAGACTCTGACCAACAAAATAAGATAGAATATACGTTAATTGCAAGTGAAGAACCAAACCGAAATCATGCTCAAGTTTTTGTATTACCACGTACACACGCACACATCATAATTGAAGGTGGTGCTTGTGTGTGTGTGCATCCAGCAGTGGACTTTTACGGGCTGATAAAGAGGGAAAAAAGGAAAGTGATGGATTCAGCTTTCCATGAAATGTGCACAGTGTTCTATCTTTTTATGTTGGTCTGAGTCTCTAGAATAGAAATTAAAAATTTTCCGACTATATAGCTATATAGCTTTGTCATTTTTAAACTAAAACAATGGTTTTTTAGCCTAATTCAAAAAAGGAGGAATTTTTGGTCTGACTGAATATTAGTTTTTTTTGTTTTTTTTCGTTTTGTAAACATACTCCGAATTAACCTAAATATAAGAAAATTAACACCTTTATCTCGTCATATTATCTCCCTCGATTAAATATGTATCAACAAGATTCCGCATCTATATAGAGACTCAATATAATTACACGCTGTGAGGCTTTCCATTTTAATCTTCAGTGGTGACTACGTATCTGTAGCCTTCCTTTTTTAAAGTTGACTGCAGGTTTCCATGCAATGCAGTAGCCATTTACCATCAGGTGACCAATGACCACGTGGTAGATCCATGTTACATCTACATATATTACTACTATAGTTGTAGCACGAATGGGTCGGCTCGACCGGGGAAGGACCACGCTCTCACAGAATACCAGCGTAAAATAGCAGCTTAACGCTGCTGTGTTTCGTATGTTGAGTGTAGAGACCGGAGACCCTTTTTACTGGAAACGAGGATTTCCATCTTAGTCCTCACGGGTGACAACGCATCTGTATTTTGATTCCTAATCGAGTATAGATGTAGATGTCTATGGGCCACAGCAACCACTTTCCATCAGGTGGACTGTGTGCTTGTTTGTCACACATATCTTATAAAAAAATAGGTGAACTATAAGTTGGTTTCTCACTACAGTTTATAAACATAAAAAGATAGACTAGTTGGCTTGCATACAGTCAGTGCTGGCAGCAAGCTTCCTCACATATCTTAGAGGGTTTCTGAAGCTGATAAAGGTCTGCTGTACTGTTTTAATGTACGCTGTTGGACTTAGAATGTTCGCGAACTAATTTTACTTTGTTTTATTTACTGTCCAACTTTTAGTAAATTAACACGTCACATTATGATTAACAAGTTTGAATTGTACTCAAGTTGCGTGTGTTCAAATAAAATTTTGTTTGAGAGTCCAGTCCTTGAGTTACCAAGACTCAAGTAATTTTAATAAAAATATTAAAATTAGGAGTCTCCTATCAGAAAACTTTCAATTTAATAAAAGTATAATTAACAATCGTGAAAGAGTCTGCTTTATGAAGATATTAAAGCAAACTTTAAAGTTACTGCTAACAGTTTTAAGTCGAACTTCCACCGCGAACTAAACTATTTGAAAACTAGGCTCAGTGAACTAAGCAAAGCTAACCTGGAAAATCGTTGCATGTTCACCGAAAAATAAGCTAAAACAAACAACACTAAGCGAAAGGCGCCAGAGGGGTAAGGTAAGAGGGTGAGAGGTGCTTAGCTTACTACACAACCAAGTTAGTTTGACTTAGTTTGGCTATTTTACCTAGCTTAGCTGGTATAGTTTGCGGTGGACGCACATGTATGAAAAGCTGGCTCAGCTATGCGAGCTAAGATAAAGTAAGTTAGTTTAGTTTGCGGTGGACGTTCGGCTTTATTCCCTTTCTTATTCTCTGAAGTTAAATACTTATAGAAGTCTGCATTAATGGTACTCTCAGCTATGTACCACATAACTCTGGATGAATTAGAGTAAGTAATAAAATGAAGTTGTGGAAATCTAAACTAAAAAAAGTTGTTATATTTTTCGATTTGTGGCTATTTTTGATATTAAACAAAAGATAAATTTGTAATAATCCATAAAATGTATAATATTTGTTGTCATTATCATTCTTTATATATATCAGAAATAAATCTTAAATTGTAGAGATTTCTTTTTAATTTACTTCGTGCTTCTTTTCTTGATTACATTTGATTTAATTTAAAACATATAAAAATACAAAATAGTTACAAATAAACGTTGTAACTTATTTTTATTATTAATTTTTACAGTAGTTATTAGTAAAGGGATAAGTCATGACAAAAATACTCTTTTTTAGAGTAAGGTAAATTTCATCAAAACATGTCAATTGAATAAATAAATAAACTATATTATAGCTTTTATTTTCCTATACATTTAATAAAAGTCTTTTTTAAATTAAGATTAGATACAAAGATATGTAAAACTTATTTTTTACAAGTTGTTACCCGCGGCTTCGCCCGCATGGTTACTGGGAAATGAACTATCCATTGCTTTTTGAATTGAAAGAAAACTGAGTTTTATAGATTTGTCAGAGATGCAGCTATTAAAAGGAAACTGAGCAAAATTGATTCGTCAGCCTATTTAAATGTTTTGAAACGCAGCGTATAGGAAAGCATGAAAATAGCCTGTTTATTCCAAATGGAAATGGGATATTTTTTTAATTAAAGGAAACTGAGCATAATTTTCCGTCAGGAATGCAGACTTTTGAAAAGAAATTGAGCTAAATTGATTCGTCAGAGATGCAGTTTTCTGAATAGAAAGGAAACTGAGCCAAATAAAAGATCCGTCAGAGATGCAGCCTTTTGAGTTGAAAGGAAACTGAGCTTAATAGGTCCGTCAGAGGAGCAGCATTTGGAATTGAAAAGAAATTGAGCTAAATAGGAAATTTTGAATTGAAAGGGAAGATCTGTGGGAATACTGATTAAATGATTGTGGGAATTTTGGAAAAAAAACTAACTGAACACTATTTTAAGACGCTACTGTACACAATGTTATATGTTTTTACATTCGGGGAAAGAATGTGGAGATTCTGGGCATTTGACACACAGAACATGCTACATACAGCTGACCATGAGAGAAGCACGGTTTTCTAAGTTGCCCCGCTACCTGTAACGTTTGCCCTTGCGCTTTATTAATTGTCATTGCAAAACTGAGCTTAATAGGAACTGCAACCTTTTGAATTGAAAAGGAAGATCTGTGGGAATTATAGGGATCCGTGGTATAATAACATTTCATCTTTTCCTACGCCTGTCAAAATTGTAGCACCGATTATGTTCCGTCCAAGATGTGTCACACAGCCTTGTCCCGTTACATAACCGAGGGCATCTAAATTTCATTAGCATGACTGGGACCCTAATTTTAATTGAAGCTTATGTGAGGGCACACCTGACAACTCTAGAGAATTTAGAAACTCTACGGGATATGAAGTGATCTGTTCTGTGTCCATAACTGTGTCTACTGACAAATACTCTGTTATTTCTCCTGCTGCTTCGCTTAATATATCTGAATTTATTTTGTTAACGCTCTCATTTTTTGGTGCAAATATCGCCCTTTCACATAACCATTTGTCTTCATGCATGTTGTTCGTTAAATCTGAATAAACGCTCGCAATTAATTCGGAATGACTCTGTACTAAATAACAAAAATCTCTCGTCAATTTAACGCAGCCCTCAGCATCCGTTTCCAACCGCCCATCGCCAATTTTTAATAGTGTGTCAGCATAGTTTCCATCATTGATATCATTATACAAATGCACTCTCATATTCGTAGTTAAACTGAATTTTGTCGCCTTGTTACATAAAATAGACGACTTGAGTCATGCTTTAATTTCATCTGCAGGTGTGCCCTTTTGAATGACAGGTAAAGTTTGGCAAAAGTCACCAGCCAGTAAAACCACCATTCCTCCCATTACATCGGTATTGCAGCGCAAACCCTGGAGCGTTCGATTTAGTGCTTCTACAGCTTTTTTATGCGACATTGTACTTTCGTCCCACACTAAAAGTTTGCATTGTCGTAGCATTATACCTCGTGCACTATTTTTGCTAAAGTTGCAGATCGGCGATTCTTCCTGGGCTAGATTTAGAGGAAGTTTTAAAACAGAATGTGCAGTGCAGCCCCCACTTAGCAGCGTGGCGGCTATACCGGAGGAAGCTACGGCCACAGCAATGTTTTTATCTTTCCGTACTTGCGCTAATAATAAATTTAACAAAAATGTCTTCCCAGTTCCTCCAGGGGCATCTAAAAAGAAAAGTGCACCATTTCCAGATTCAATTTGTCCTAATACTTTGTTAAAAACTCGTTTTTGTTCGGGAAGCAAGCGGGATACAAATTCGGCTACTTGCTGCTGCAAAGCTGGTATATCGTAGTTTGTTTCGCGTATAATTTCATCACTTAGTTCATTTTCGGTTTTTCGCTGAGGGCTTATCATTCCAAAGTCGCTTAATTTTTTGCCTACCATTGCCATTACTTTATCTTCAATTTTTCCAAGTGCTTCATTATAAATGTGTTCATTGTATGTCATGTTCGCGTGTGTCTGCTGTAACCTTCGCAAAATATCTTCCGCCATGTACTCTTTATATTTGTCCCACAATTTATGTGCATTAGATAGCCCGCAAGATGATATGAGAGTTGCATAAAGATCCCTAATTTTGACTGGTGACTGGCACTGCACAGCTTCCTCCATGGTTTCATCCCAGTGATTATCGTTTTCTAAAAGATGCAGAGCTTCACATGCTTCTCTATAAGTTGCGCATTCCTGACCGTTGACAGTTTTAAGGTCTTTATATCCTGTAGGACCCCGAACATGGTGCAGCAGCAATCGTAAACAGAAACATTCAAAATTAGTTACATGGACGGTATACACACGACCAAGGGCATCTGATGACTTTACACCGGGCCAATTTGCAACGGGCGCGCCTTAAATACGGCATTTCCACTCCTTCCTAGATGTGTTCGTATAAGTAGTTCGTAGAAGTATAATAGCGGGGGACTTCAGAATATAACAACGTTTTTGCAAAGGGGTCGGTTTGACAAAGTTGAAAGAAGGCTGTTAGTGTAGTTTTTGGCGGTGATGCAATTCTTTCTTGGAAATTTCTTTCGGTGAAATATACACGCTCTCCATTTTCTAAGTGCACAGCAAGGTGAGTAACTGTTGGGTGCCTTTCGTGTAAAGGGAAGCCAAGGAGACGCCACGCTGCCTCGTTACTGCTGACATAACGCCCTGCGTGAAAGGTCTGTACTTCATTAACGGGATTTGCCTCACCTTCACTCCTGAGATTAAATATTGCTTGGTCGCTTCCTTTATTTATGTACTTACAGATATACTTGATTGCGCGGACAGAGCTACATGCTTCTACATTAATGTGGGCATTAAACATTTTACATAGAATGGGCGAATACGGGACAATCCAGCTGTTATCTAAGGTTTCGAACGCTCCAGAGCGAGATTTGATTGTAACTTTCCTGCCACCATCCTTGGGGAGCTCTGCGTCTGTATAAAGGGTAGCCATTGTCATTGTGCACTGTTTCTTTTAATAGCTGTTTAGGAATTTCTTTGTACATTTTCCTTCTTTCATACATGGCGATATTGATTTCGTGCTCACATGGACCGTGAATCATATTTCGGACGATGGTATCATACAATTCTTTATCTTGCTCAGGATCCGAATCTCGGCGCTTATTATGTCGTCTATTTGGCTGGGCCGCAACTTCTCTTTAAGCCATATTAGAATGTTGGCATGCGGTAATCCTCTTTTTGCCATTCAATTGAATACATGAAGCACTGCACCTCTCCGAAAATTTTCCTTTGTTAATTACATACATTAATTTTGTACTTTTAATCTAAATACTCTTGCAACTAAATCGTGTCTGTCAGTACTTTTTGGCCCGGCATTAGCTCCTCGGTTATTTCTTTCCATGTGGGATTGCAAGTAAAAGTAACAAAAGATCAGGTCTTCCGTAAGTTCGTACATAGGCGAATGCGTCTTGTGTGTACTCATGTAGGTAGCGGGGACTGTTAACGAATGATGAGGGCAGAATTACCATTTTACCTAAATCTCTGGGGTTTACATTGGCGTCACTAGAAACTGCATCTTGTAAATGTATATAATTCTCAACGCGCAGCTTTTTTTGATTTAAAAATATATAACGGAGACGTTCACTTTCTACCTTCACATACATGTCTACCAAAAATTGATGAAATAATTGTCTACACCGGTCTAAGAGGTTAAAATCATTTTCTCACAACATCATATGATACGCATAAAAATCCATACATGATACTTTTTTTTTTCGGGGTAGGCTCCTTTGTGACCGGGTTAATGAGTGGAATTTGAAAATGATAACCCTCTTGTCCTTTGCAATAAATCAATGGGTATTGCAGAGCGTCATAAAACTTGTGTGTATCGGCTACCCGTTGCAACGTATCATCACGTGCTCGCAAGACAATGTCCCGTGAAGAAAATTGATCACCACTAATTACGGCTGCTATTTCGTTTATCAAAGGTGCATTGTAGCGCCTTTCATGCTCTCCTCGAGGGGTCCGATCTGCGTGAATGACGACTTTATAATCCTCTTCAGGTAGGTTTTCTAAAGCAGTTTTAAATGTTTTAACTAAAATGTTACGTTCATGCAAGAATCTTTGAATTTTGAACACTGTGTCTCTCTCAACTCCCTGGATAAATTGGCAGGGACGGTCTACCTCAATTTCTTCGTCACCCATAAAATATACTTGTAAAAATTTATGCTGTTTGTTTTCAGCTGGAAAAAGTGAACCTATCCTATGATAAATTTGCCCTTGCACCGTAAATGTAGGCGAAAATCCCGGCATTATTATTTCCCGGTCAACTCCGAAGGACGTCATTTGAAAGCATGAGTTATATTTCCGGATCCTGTTTAAAAGCGCCGTGACTCATTAGCATCATTATAAAAGAGTTTTCAAAGGTTCTTCTGGTTCCCCAAGTAACGGAAGAGACACTTTGCCATTGAACAGCACATGCCTGCGGTCTCATCTTTCCATTTTAAAGCGCTGCAAAATCGACACGCCTTGTCCATCAGTCCGATAAAAACTAACCTGTGATTTTTATAATCAATCAACGGATCATAATTGAATGCTGCGTCATTAAAAACCGACCAATTGTTTCTTTGAAAATTTTATCGACGTTCAGCTTGGAGCTGTGCATTTGCATCTCTTCGCGCCCGTGTCTGTTCTGGTGTTTCAGATGCCCTTATAATAGATTTACGTTCAGCTTGCTCAATGAGCCTGTGTTGAGTTTCATCAAGTGTTTCCGCGACTCTTAAGGCGGCCTGACGTTCCGCTTGTTCGAATAGCCTTTGTTGACTTTGAGCAGGTGTTTCAGTAGCTCTTAAAGTAGATTGACGCTCTGCCTGTTCAAGACGCCTTTGCTGACTTTGATTAGGTGTTTCAGTAGCTCTTAAAGTAGCTTGACGCTCTGCCTGTTCAAGACGCCTTTGCTGACGTTGAGAAGGTGTCTCAGATGCTCTAAAAGCAGCCTGACGCTCTGCTTGTTCTTGCCTTCTCAGTTCAGCATCTTCTAAAGACTCTAGCGGTCGAGCTAATCTTTTCGCTTGTCTTTGAGAAGATACTCTTGAAAGGCTGGACTTACGTTTGCTAGGCATTATGAAGTAAGAAAAAACCACTTTATAAAAAAACGTTAAAATACCTAAAAGGAATTAAATTTCCTTTTAAATATTTTTTTTTAAAGCAAATCCAAAATATCTAAAAGGAACAAATATTCCTTTTAAATATTTTTTTTTAAATCAAAACAACAAAACCAATTCAAGACACAACACGAATCCGAAAACGATTGCCAAAAAAAATCGAATCAACTTAAATTAAATCACAAAACAAATCGCAGAAAACCGAAATCGAAAGCAGTATTCAATATAAATATAACCAACGAAAAAAAAGTAAGTGTAATTGTACCGTATACACTATCTATACTATTAATATTCCTTTGAAATATTGTTAAACAACCTAAAACAACGAAAACCAATTCACGATTCTAAATAAACAAAATCCAAAATCAAAGCCAGAGTCTAAATATTTATAAAGGAATACCAACCAAATCAACAAAACCGATCCAAGAAAATACACAAATCCGAAAATGAAAGCCAATATAAATCCATTTATAATATTTGTATGGATTCAACCTTAACCAAATCACAAAGCAAATAACAAACAACCGAAATCGAAAGCAGGTAGTCGAATAAGCTACGAAATAGAAACAATTTAAGCGTATAGGTACCGTATGCACTATAAGTTGACGCGCGGCTCAACGGCGGGAGTTAAGTACATGTCAGGAAACATTTCGTTACCGCGTTTTAAAAACCTAGTAACGACATTTAGCGGAATCAATTTAAACTATGTATACCTATTAGTTAATAAGAACTCTCAAAAAATATTTTTTTCTTATAAATTTGCACAATTTTTCAGATTCATTCATAACCACATACGAGTATAAGAACTGTATTCATTTCCGTTCAATAAATATTACTAAGGCTTATTAATAAGGCTTACTAAGAACTGTTTCTACCATTGTTAAGTAATAGTTAAGGGTGAAAGCATGACAGGTGGTGATAGTATTTCTGATCCATACTTATAATCACGCCTGTAACCCTTGCGGGGTAGGCAGAGCATCAACGGATTACTTAATATCGTCTGCGAGGTTATCGCCTATTCTGTGAATTACGATGCACCAAAACGTTTGAAAAAAATCAGCTGGTGAATTTTATGTTTTTATCGCTCTCTTCCCGGTCCTGCGTGGAAAAATACAGATCCATACATTTTTATCTTAATTTTGGTAAAAGACATAATAATCCAGTTATTCTGACCTTCTGTGTTCGTCCATCGTACCGTCGTCCGTCTTGTAGAATCATGGCGCCACCTAGCTGAATTTAATTTTGCAACATATTCGATTTTCCCACGGGAATGATATGTTTTTCTGCTGAAAAAAGTAGCCTATGTCACTCTACAGCCACCGAACTATCACCAAACAAATAATCATGCCATGCCGACGCTCTGTTGCGACGTGAAAGAAGGACAAACTTGTGCAACATATTCGATTTTCCCACGGGAATGAGATGTTTTTCCGCGGAAAAAAGTAGCCTATGTCACTCTACAGCCACCGAACTATCCCCATACAAAAAATCATGCCATGCCGACGCTCTGTTGCGACGTGAAAGAAGGAAAACAAACAAACAAACAAACAAACAAACACACTTTCGCATTTATAATATTAATAAGTATGGATTCTAGTAAAAACGTAATGTAGATATACTTTTAAATGCCGAAATAAAGGAGTCTTTTCTTTTAAACGTTCTACTGAAAAGTAATTTTAAGACTTCTACATTTGTATCCCAAAAATATTTATATTTAGTTATTACATCTTTAAAATGAATGACAATGATTGTAAATTTTCTATTCTATTCTATTCTATTCCATTATATTCTATTCTATCGTGCCTCGATATAATTTAGTAATAAAGAATGCTTGGGTATTTTCTAAGTCACCTCTTACGACACCATGGAATGGAATGAATTTTAGTAATGGATGCTCTTAGGCAAGACTATGTAATCAAAAATTAAAATTTTAATACAAAGTAAAAGCCGATTTTGAAGAACTTAAAAGGAAAATAATTTCCACATCATAACTTATGTAGTCAATGCTAAGATATTGAGTATAAAATACGATATTGAGTCTGATCGTCATAATGAATACGACTTCATTATGACGACCAGACGACAACTGTTCAGTGATGTCTCAGTGATCGCGAGGGTGAAAACTGGCAGCGATCACCGAATGGTGAGAGGCACACTGAACCTAAACGTTAAGTTTGAGAGTTCACATCTAATGAAGTCAACGCTCCGTCCCCCTCGTGCTCTAATCCAAAGTCCCGAAAACTTTCAGCTCGAGTTACAAAATCGTTTTCAGTGCCTAGAAGTTTGCAATGAAGTGGACGATATGAATGAATAAATTGTGGAAACTGTCCATGCAGTCGGAGCTAAGTTCTGTAAGACCTGTCGCAGAAGAACACAAAAACTTTCCGATCACACTCTTAATCTCATGGTTGTTAGACGGGAGATGAAGCTGCAGTCTTCAGCAGATTTGACAGCATACAGGCAACTGAGCAGACAGATCTCCAAATGCATGCGGCGGGACTTGCGCAACTTCAATACAGCTCGTATTGAAGAAGCGATCGCGCGGAACCAGGGCTCCAAAGTCTTTGCCAGAGATCTGTGTGCCAGAAAGAGCCAACTGTCGAAGCTGAAGACCGATTGTGGCAGCATCGTTTCCGGGACACCTGAGATTTTGAGTGAGATTGAGAGGTTCTATGGGCAGCTGTACACGTCATCGTCGGAGCCACGCGCAAGTGTGAGTAACGATCCAAGAGCAAGTCTTATCCGACTTTATTCCGATGATATCCCGGACGTCAGTCTGAGCGAGATTAGAATGGCTCTCCAGCACCTTAAAAACGACAAGGCCCCAGGCGAGGATGGAATTACAGCGGAGCTTCTGAAAGCGGGTAGAAAACCGGTACTTGAAGTCCTTCAGAAGGTCCTTACTTCCGTTCTCCATGTTGGCATTACACAGGAGGCGTGGAGCAGAATTGCGGTGGTCTTGTTCTTCAAGAAAGGCGACAACGCTCTCTTGAAGAACTACAGACCGATTTCCCTTCTGAGCCGCGTCTACGTGCTGTTTTCGAGAGTCATTACGAATCGTCTCGCATGCAGGCTCGACGACTTCCAGCCTCCCGAACAAGCCAGTTTCCGAAAAGGCTTTAGCACCATAGACCACATACATACCCTTCGGCAAATTGTACAGAAGACCGACGAGTACAATCTGCCACTTTGCCTTGCGTATGTGGACTATGAGAAAGCCTTTGATTCCGTCGAAATTTGGGCGGCGCTCCAGTCCCTTCAGCGGTGCCAAGTAGACTGTCAGTATATCGAGGTGCTGAAGTGTTTGTACAGTAGGGCTACGATGGCTATCCGAGTACAGAATCAGAGTACGAAACCTATCCAACTGCAGAGAGGTGTAAGACAGGGTGACGTAATATCCCCGAAACTCTTCACCGCTGCATTGGAAGACGTTTTCAAGCTACTGGACTGAAAAGGATACGGTATTAACATCAATGTCGAGTACATCACTCACCTTCGATTTGCCGACGATATAGTCCTTATGGCAGAATCGCTGGAGGACCTAAGCACTATTCTCAATGACCTCAATAGTGTCTCCCAACGGATAGTTCTCAAGATGAACATGGACAAAACAAAAATCATGTTTAATGTCCATGTCACACCTACGCCGGTTGTTGTTGGGAGCACTAAGCTCGAAGTTGTTGACGAATATGTTTACCTGGGACAAATAGTCCGACTAGGTAAATTTGTCCCAGGTGTAAGAGCGGATCTAAAGTTTGGAGGGAAACTTTATGACCCAAAAATGTCAGAAGAATTATCTATTAGGAGAAGAAGATCTCCTTCATCGCTAGCTCGTAAAAGTCTACTACTCAATTTTTTTTTTTTTAAATATATTTTCTTAGAGTGTTAGTTACTTAATTTTATTTATTTAAATATAATATTGAACGGACATGATATATACGGTGTTGAAATCGTCCATGCACTTGATCGATTTCATGATGAAATTACTCCGTATAAGTATCAAAATATCGATACTATTATTGTTTGAATTGGAACAGTGGTGTTGTTTATAAAATATAATCAATGGTCCCAAGAAAGAAAACTTCATAACAAATAAGACATTATATGCGAACGCCGTGGTGGGCATAGATAGTATAAAATATATACGTAAGTAAAAAAAGTCTAAGAAAGCTCATTATGTCCACGCATTCTTATCTTTTAAATAATTATCCAATTTATAATATCCTTTCTTCATAAGAATATTTTTTAATACTTTAATGACTAAATATTTATCTCAAATAACTAATGGAAGTATTTATGATTAAAAATTCCGTCTAGGACTACTCAAGTAATCTTGCATAACACTTTTTCTTGAAAAATTCTAATTTCCCAAACAAAAGCTGTTCGTTAAGTGGTTACACCTTTAATTCCACATTAATGCATTCAGCTCGAAATAGAACTACTCCAATGCGGCATTTCCATTTTATAGTTCTAAAAAAAAGCGTTTTTAACTGTAATGCTGCTATTCAAATTCGCTTCAGGCGTAGAAAATATCGTTATGGTAAATTATTCAACCAGTCATAAAAGGAAATTCTTATATAATTCTTTTTTTCCTTTTTTTAAACTCATCATACCTACTATTTTTTTATGTGAAGTTAATAGATTTTAGTACTAAATACTTTAATTAAATGGTTATTATATTATTTTTAATCTGTGATAAAGTAAAATATTATGGTAAGCGGACTTAAGGATGTATTGTTCTAAACCGGTTAAAACCCATCTAAAATTCTACTTGCCTTTTGTACATAATACCATATACTTTATTAGTAATAAATAATATTTTTTTAAATTGAAAAAAAAACTGACATTACATCCCTCTATAACCATGACAACCTATCAACATAAACAGAATCAATTTTAGATTTTCGACATTCCGCCCACCAAAGAACTTGTTTTTTAGAATCAATGAAATAATATAAAATTAAATAACTGCAATTAAGCATATAAATGATAAAAAGCCGCCCACCGTGACATAACAACATTAGCAAAACTAGAATACAATTCAAATATAATTTTAAATAAGCAGAACAGATATACAAAACAGAAAAATTGAAGATAATTCACTATTATTATCGTCTCTCTGAGGCAAAAAACACAACTAAACTAAACCATTCTTGGTTCTTATAGTAACAACTCGAGTAACATTGTCCTTTACTTTGTGTTTCTCAGCAATGGTACCACGAAGCCATTTGGCTGGGGGTAGGTTTTGATCTCTTATGATGACAACATCACCAATTTCAGGATCCTTCTGATTTTTTGTCCATTTAAAGCGCTGATTTAGTGTCACTAAATATTCATTCGACCACTTTTCCAGAAATCATGCATCATCTTCTGAATAAGCTTCCATCTATTTAGACCTGTTATATGATTCCTAGAATAATTTTCGTCAGGAATAGCAATCAAGGTTTCTCCAACAAGAAAATGTCCAGGTGTGAGCGGCATAGGATCATCTGGATTATCACTTAACTGAAATAATGGCCGAGAATTTAGGCACGCCTCAATTTGAGTAAATAAAGTGGAAAGCTCTTCATAAGTCAGAGTACTATCACCTATAACTTTTAAGATGTGACTTTGTTGCACGGACGCCGGCTTCCCACAACCCTCCGAAATTCGGTGCTTGGGGCGGAATATAGTGCCATGTTGTCCCTTCATTGGCTAATATTTCTTTTACTTTCTTATGCAAGGTGGATACAGCTTTATTTAACATTATTCTTAATTCTTTATCGGCACCAATAAAATTGGTGCCATTATCACTGTACAAATCCTTACAGTGCCCTCTTCTGGAAACAAATCTTCGAAAAGCTGCCATAAATCCCTCAGAAGATAAACTAGATACCGCTTCTAAATGTATCGCACGGGTGACCATACAAATAAAAATAAAAATGTATCCTTTATATGATTTTGACCCTCGTCCTGGCCCGCATCTTAGTTTTATATATCCCGTAAAATCTACTCCTGCTGATTTAAACGCTCTCCCGGGTTTCGGCACCAAAATGTTTAACTCTGCACTAGGTAGATTCACCAATAAATAGAACACCTTGTTTGCTGTCGAATAACTCCTTTATTACATTGTCAACAATGCTTCACATTTTAATTATAATAGGTTAAATAATAAATCCAGTTAGTAAAAATATAAACTAAAACTGGCAAAGTAATATACTTGAAAAAAAAAAACTGACATTAGATCCCTCTATATAACCATGACAACCTATCAACATAAACAGAATCAATTTTAGATTTTCGACAAATAGAATACCGATTTCAAAATTATTTTGAAGTTAGTTGTTTAATAAAATGTTAGTGTTATTATGTCGCATTAATTTGAAGTATTTAATTTATAATGAAGTAAGTGACAGAACTGGCAAGGACGCCCTTAAAGGAAGTTTATCGACCAAATTGGCGATATACTGAAGATGGGCCAAATTAAGTGTAACCTTAACCAACGTGCATGTATACGTAGATATTGAAATGTGAAATAAGCGAGAGTAGTTTGTCAGAATTCAATCAAAATCCATAATCTTGTTATAGTATCATCATCATTACTGGCCTTCACAAGTTCAGTGCTGAACAGAGGCCTCCCCCAAGGAATGCCACAAAGCACGGTCCTGGGCCACCTGCATCCATCGACTTCCTGCAGGCCTTTAGTTTTTCCAGATTGTCAATACTTAAGCCATTTCAAAATGCCACTTGTCTTATGATGTTAACGAAAGAGAATCCCCGTCTCGTTATATGGGTGTCGTAAGGGCGACTGTAGGAAATGCTAGAAAACCAAATAAGTTAGATGGTGGTGTTAATTACCTGGTGTTTACACTAGATGTAAATTATCCACATTGGCTTCGGCTAGCAACGTCAAAAGTGCTGAACGTATGGTACTGCGATCTTCAATCCACCTGCTTAGCGAGAAGATTATGGTAAATCCTCCCTCCTTAAGGAGAGGCTCATGTTCAATCGTGGACTGTTTATATACTGGTTTATCAGGAAGAAAAAAAGCAGTTTATCATTATTGTTTCATTTATTCATTAATTTTAGCTTGTCAAATTCAAATTCAAAATATTTATTGTAAGTTAAGTGATACATTTGGTGATAATTTAAAATATGTTGTATCTTAAAACTTAACCACCCATTTTGGGTATTACAATAATAGGTCTGTGACTTATATAACTATAATACAACTATAAAGAATACATAATATGTAATTCGATTAATTGAAGAGCAGTTTAATTTTGTAGATGTTCTTCCAAATTGTAAAAACAGCCTTGTATTAAATATTTTTTTAATTTCTTATTATATAGAAGCATTTTTTTTTTCATTGTAATATTCAGAGGTAATTTATTAAAAATTTATATGGCATATAGTATGGGCTGCAATTTAGCATTTTAATTCTGGATAAAGGTAAGAAATTTGTTCTTTATTTCGCGTGTTAATATTATGTGTTTCTTTTATTTTGGAAAAAAAATACTTTGATTTTTGATTGTAAATGTACATATGTCTAAAATATATATAGATATTAAAGTTAGCAGATAATATTTTACGAAGTATGGTTTGCAAGTTACTGAATTATCTATTTAAGCAATGATACTCACACATTTTTTTGAATTATTAATAGGTCATTTATGTTTGTATTGTTAACCTATAGCATAATTCCGTATCTTAACCATGAGTAAGCATAGGAATAGTACGCAGATAATGCTGTCTCTGTATTCGTGCTGCACTTACATTACGTTACTGCAATCGTCAATTCGCCTGCCAAGCATGGCGATTAAGACAAATACTCCTTCAACTTCCTTCAAACATATTAGACATGTTTGATTTTTTTTAATATGAAAGTACTTTAAACCTATCAGGTTTAAAGTACTTACATAATAAAAAAAGTTATTAAGCAGTTTTGGGTAATAAATATCAGGAGCAAAATATTCTTCCGGTTTTGTAACAAAACCTTGCAGATGTTGACAATTTTCATACGCAGATAAGTACACATTTAATACCCGGCCGCACTCCGTCACGCAGAACATTAATTAGAAACTTCAATTTACTTTGGGGTCAAAACCGACATTAAAGGGATATAACATGGTGGCCGTGTTTAAATATAAATGATCTTGTACGGTCCTCGGGAGCCATTATACGGGCGTTTCGGTTAGGACAAGTGCCAACATTCAATAAAAAATGAACTCTCATCACTTCATATACTATAAACATGATTTAAAGCATTTTTAATCTATGAATAAATATACATAAGAGCGTTGGAGGATTTGAACATAATATTTTATCGACGATTTTATAGTTAATCATGAATTCAATAATAGTATCTAAACACAAAATGAGCATAACTGCTTATGACCGGTATCTATGGGTATGCAGACGATAGCACAGTTGTAGAGAGATACCAACCAAGTCCTCGGGCCAGTCGGGATCAAATCCAGTCCGAAAGAGAAGCTATGGTAGAGCGTGTGAATCTCACACTACAGGCAGTCTCCGAATGGGGCGATACCAATCTTGTCAAATTAAACGCCTCCAAAACACAACGGTGTCTCTTCATTGCAAAAAGGAGCCAGCTCTCCCTTAGCTCCTTCTTTCCGAAATGTATCACTGGAACACCGACCGCCTTCAGTTGTTAGGGTTTGAGATATCCTCAAATCTGAACTTCGGGCGGTTCATTGAGTCTCCTTGCAAAGGTAAGGCAATACTTCACGCCAGGACAGCTGCTTACTTTATATAAAGCGCAAGTTCGGTCGTGCATGGAGTATTGCTGCCATATATGGACTGTTGCTGCAAAATGCCACCTAGCAGCTTTGGACTCAATGGAAAGGCGTGCTAAGAGGCTTATTCCAGCCAGCCTCGAACACAGACGCAAAGTAGCCAGCCTTTCGGTTTTCTACAGGATGCATTTCGGAGAGTGAGCGCAGGAATTGCATAATTTCATTCCTCCCTCTCCCTTCCACCATCGGACAACCAGATGTTTGGCTTAATCCTTTCGTTGTTGACTTACCACGCATTTGAACCAAACGGTTCGCTACGTCGTTCATCATGCGCACAGTAAAGGTGTGGTATAAGGTGACAGCATCTGTCTTTCTATCCGATTATAGTGTAGGTTTCTTCAAGGCAAGAGTGAATAGGTTTTTGTTAAGTTTGTGTGCTTCACCATTTTATGCTACATCACCACTTACTATCAGGTAGGATTGTATATAAGCGCTGGCTTAGTAGACTATAAAAAAAACCTGGTTTCGATCTTCGCAACCGTTACCGTTACAGCCTATTAAAGTCTACTGCTGAACATAGTCTTCTCACATAGATAACCTCATAGGGGGGATATTTCCCACGCTTGGCAAGCGGATTGGCAACCGCAATTTTTTTATTTTTAGTCTTTATTAGGAAGACGCTGCTGACCATCTCCTAATTTGTTTCCCTCTGTCGCCTCTTACGATACCCACGGGCTGATATGGGGTAGTGGATATTCTTACACCGCCACTATACAGTGAGCAAGCGAACGATTTCAAATTGTTTATTGAAATTTTTAGTACGGATTCGACACGTGCTCGGCGGTGAAGGAAATATCGTGGGAACCTTGCATACATGTGACATAATATATTTCGAGAAGAAGTGAAGTCTGCCAACATGTACTGGAGCAGTGCAGCGGACATATTGCTCCATATCCCCCTTGAAAATGAGATATAGAGTCCAGTAGTATAACATCTGCAGTTTTAAATATTTGTTTCACATAAAATTGATTTATGACTTTTAAAATTGATGATTTAAATTGAAGCGACGAGGAAACTTACAGACAATCTGATGGTATATCCCATGGACACATGCGTTTTGCATGTGTAGATTTCTTGGCTTTTTTTCTTTCATGGAAAAATAGTAGAATCGAACTTCATTGTTTACATTTTGTTATTATTAAAGTAGGCTCTCTCTTGACCTCCATTTGGCCTAAGGGCAAAGATGAGGTCTACGATGGAGCGAGTTTACCCAGGAGAAGCCTGTTAACAGAGAGGTTGAGATTATATGTTACATAGACCCTTTTTACTCGTACTTGTAAAGAGGCTTTCCATCATTTCATTATTTTGGATTCACAATCGAGGATAGATCTAGGTATCCATGAGCCACAGAATTCACTTATCATCAGATGGAATGTGCGCTCGTTGATCAACCTTACAAAAATAAAATATTAAGTGCAGGATTAACACCTGAACAAACGACGAAGCAGAAAATCTTTTATTTAGATATTGAAACTAATTTTTGCATTACCATATTTACAGATCAAACATTATATTAGGTAAATGTTGTTGCATAAATCAATCCGACTTCAAGTTAACTTTATGAAAAAAAGAGCCGTGGTACCTCAGATGGTTAGCGCTCGCTGTAAGTTTCACAGTACGCGAGCAACCCGGGTTCGATCCCAGCCGGCACCAATGAAATTGTTAATTGCAATTTTAAGTGCTCATTTACCACATGCTCGGCGGTGAAGGAAAATATCGTGAGGAAACCTGCATGTCTGAGAAATCAAAAAACGCATTGGGGCAGCGCGGCGGACATGCTCTAAAACCCTCTCAAAAAAGAGAGAAGGCCTGTGCCCAGCAGTGGGACGTAAACAGGCTGTAACTTTACTTTTTTTTATGAAAATTGTGTTTGTTATCCTACCTAAAAGCCGTCTTCAACTTTTGAGAGAAGCCGAAACTTAATGAACTTGCTTTGCATTAATCCAGCCTTCTTGACATCAGATCAGATGCTGTGATGTCGAATTTTTATTGAATCTGTTATCCAGATTTTATTAAATCTGAATATTGATTAGTTTAACATGAATAATTTGTTTTCATTTTTAAACCACACTGGTATTGGTTTGATAAAATTCATGACAATGATTCGTTAAAAAGACGATTGTGAAAAAAGTTAAAGTAAACGGTCCACACCAAACAGATGATAATATTTTAATCCGAATACTTTCTTACAAATCTTCAAGACAATTTGCCATGATTCGTAAATTTTCGCGATTCCTGAACGTATATAATGCGTGTTGAAGTTTATGAATCACTAATAACTGTAATATTTCTTCTATTAAGACAATTTAAGTAAATTGCATTGCGGTGGTGGCGTAAGCGCATTCTTAACCTATTTCATCCCGTGAGTGGCTTCTATGGAATATGCCAGAAAGACTTTATTAATTCCGATAGATAGCGTTATAGCCATCTTGCTTACGCTAGGTAAATCTGCTAAAAGTGACGATTATGACAAATTATCCTACAAAGGGAGTCGTTTATGTCCAGTAGTAGACTTATATCGGCTGATGATGAAGGAGAATTAGAAGAATAAATATAAACGATTCATATTAAACTATAATCTTACGGCACAAAATAATAGAATAGAAAGGAAATAATGCATTGTTATAAAGAAGTAAATAGAATAAAATAGAATAAAATAACTTTTATTTATAAAAGATAACAAGAAAAATTATTGTAAATGATTTGCTGCTTTTTTTATTTGCTTATCACTAGTTTGGAAAAAACACAAAAATCAGAAAGTAACCCAGCGAGGCTAAAGAAATAGAAACAAACAATTTCATAATGAACTAAATGTAACTAACTACAGACGACACAACACAAGCTCAAGCGGCAAACGATTTATAATGAGAAAAAAAATAGAAAATACTATTCACTATTGATCACATATTTTCAATTTGGAAAAGATAATGATAAGTTTATTTAGTCTACATTTTATTCTGTTTTAAATTAAATACCTATAGCTTTTTTCAATGTTATAGGTATTTAATTTAAATTAAAGAAGGAAGAGAGCAAACTGCGTAATTATTAACTCAAATAATATCTTTCAAAGTGTATGGAGTCTGGGCCAGGTTATTTCATACATACACAACAGGACAATTTTATTTAATATGGCTTTTTGTCGATTCAAGCCAATATGAATAACATTGAACAAAACTATTTTTACGAATCATTATGGCTAATATACATTAAGAATTGAAATACACAACAAAAATCATCATAGCGGTAATAATATCTCATTATCAATGACGTTTGACCACGGACTTGAACGTAGTGATTATATTCTCTTTGACTTGTAACCACGAAGTACTTTAAATCCTTATATGTTTCCGTGTTACGTCAAATGCGTTTGACATAGTATTAGCAATATATTTCGGAACCATAGACTTAGAATATACTAGCGTATAGACCACCTGACAGCCCGAAAACGCGTGACCAATTTTGATTTGTCATTGTGTGCGTTAGCTAGTGATGTATATTTTACTTAAAAGGACTATCGAAAATGATTGTTAAGGAAGCGGTAAAAAGATTTAAAAAATTATTTAGTGCATGAAGTTGAATAACTTCAAAAATTAACTGAATTTTACCATGATAGTTCTAAAATAATTAAAAAATATTCATATAACATGTTCCTGGGAATAAGCTGAACCTACCTGCCTTTTGTTGGATTTTAATTCAATTGTATAAAATCCCAGGTGACTTTACCAAAAACTTAAAAACTCCCCAATAATCAGATCAGAATGTTGTATTTTCGAGATATGATCTTGGAGAAAATATTTACTGCCGTGGGCAGTTTCCCCGGAATTTATTTTTTAACATATTGTTAATATAAATAGGTAGATACTTAACTAAGTATATACCTATTTATATTTTATAAAATGTTTAGATGGGGAAACAAAACCGGGGACACGGAGTACATAATGGCTGCTTTATTTTTCATATAAGTATTACTTGATAATTACAAACATTTAATAATTAATAATTAAATAGATTATAGAAGTTTATTTTAACATTCGACTTAAGTATGAATGTAAACTTAATAATTTAAGGAAGGAAACTTGTAGGAATCAATTAAATAAGATTGCTCTGTTTAAAGGCCAATATGTTTATGAGGCTTCATCATGCTTCATGTTTATATTCTTTCATCTGTCCCTGAAAAGTATAAAATAATAATAAACTTATTATCATTTTAGCTGCATGAATTTTAAAAACATAATGATCTTAACACAGTAAAGTGCACCACTAAGTGTCTGAGGATACAGATGCACTCTCTATTCTCTCAATCTCGGTATGTTAAGAAAATGGTCACTCATTCATGGACTGACCGCGGCAAATGCAACTTAATTTCGCAGATCTATTGATCTGCGCAGCTATTACTTAAACACGAGTTCCTCTTCTCTATGACTAACGCTGTAGGGGATGAACCACGCTATTTAAGCCCTCGCGACGATGTCGTCGGCCATCAAGCATGAATCGGGCATTGACCGTTGTGAGTATCAAATACTATGGAATTTATACTATCACGTCTCATGCACGGTCGTCTAGTAGCGCTTGAGGAGCATTACTAAATATCTATACCTAACTACGCTAAAAGTTTTATTGCTATGATTTGAGAATATAATCCGAAGTTCCGAAGCTCCGCTCAACCCCTTGGGGAAAATAGCATGATGCTATGAATATTGTACTAGTGTGACCGTGAGGTTGTGCGGTTGGTTAAGCAAAGTTATACATTTATTTTGGTTGATAAATAGATACTTAGTTGGGTTCATAATGGCTTAAAGAGGATAATCTCAAGATTTTTTTGTCTTTAATGTACTATAGTTTTATAATGTTTGAAAATCTGTTTCTATATTTATCTAAAGTTTTGAAAGTTATATTTTTGAAGTCTTATTATAACAATATTTTACTTACTGGTACAAATAATGTAGAAATGTCTCCTTTTAATAAAATTGTTTTTATTCTACTTTTTCTTTTATACTTCTCAAGAAAATGTTTGCTGCAAATTGTTGAGTTCTTATTTGCATTCCAACCAACCCGTCCAATGAACCTTAACCACTTTTTCTAATTATAGAATCCGGAGGGAATCTGTTTGAAAAACGGCAAAATAAAATTACATTTTAAAACGCAAACCGAGGATTTATTTTCTTGTTGTGTAGGCAAGTCTATCGATTCATTATAAACATTCAAGATAAATATCGATATTAATTTTAATATAGTTGAGTCAATCCCTAGCGTACATGTAAAATATTTTGTATAAAAATGTATTTACCAAATTCATGCAAATTATCAACTACGTGACTTTTTTCTTTGCAAAATATCAAAATTAATAAAATAATTGAATATATTCTATATTTTAAACAGTATGTAACATAAATTTTAACCAAAAATAAACGCGTCATAACATTGACGACGTCTTGAGAATTTAGCTGTGATATGTGAAATTATCAGGATTATTTCTATTATTTACAGCACAGTCACTCACGGAACAATTAACCATTTTAGAAAAAAGTTATTTATTAAAAATAACCACTATTATACTTTAAAAAATTACAAAATATCTCGGAGCTATTTCTTGCGTTGGTGTGTGACCTGTCATTCAAAATCGGTTACAGAGTCATGAGATTTGGTATCCTTTTCTATCTTGCATTTTTGCCATAAGGAATTTTCTTCTCCCTTGCACACTATGTTGGTCTATACGCTAGTATATTCTAAGTCTATGCTTAAAATATACTGGCGTATAGACCACCTGACAGCCCGAAAACGCGTGACCAATTTTGATTTGTCATTGTGTGCGTTAGCTAGTGATGTATATTTTACTTAAAAGGACTATCGAAAATGATTGTTAAGGAAGCGGTAAAAAGATTATAAAAAATTGTTTAGTGCATGAAGTTGAATAACTCAGAACTCAGATCAGAATGTTGTATTTTCGAGCTATGATCTTTGAAAAATATTTACCTACTGCCGTGGGCAGTTTCCCCGGAATTTATTTTTTAACATATTGTTAATATAAATTGGTAGATACTTAACTAAGTATATACCTATTTATATTTATAAAATGTTTAGATGGGAAACAAAACCAGGGACACAGGTACATAATGGCTGCTTTATTTTTCATATAAGTATTACTTGATAATTACAAACATTTAATAATTAATAATTAAATAGATTATAGAAGTTTATTTTAACATTCGACTTAAGTATGAATGTAAACTTAATAATTTAAGGAAGGAAACTTGTAGGAATCAATTAAATAAGATTGCTCTGTTTAAAGGCCAATATGTTTATGAGGCTTCATCATGCTTCATGTTTATATTCTTTCATCTGTCCCTGAAAAGTATAAAATAATAATAAACTTATTATCATTTTAGCTGCATGAATTTTAAAAACATAATGATCTTAACACAGTAAAGTGCACCACTAAGTGTCTGAGGATACAGATGCACTCTCTATTCTCTCAATCTCGGTATGTTAAGAAAATGGTCACTCATTCATGGACTGACCGCGGCAAATGCAACTTAATTTCGCAGATCTATTGATCTGCGCAGCTATTACTTAAACACGAGTTCCTCTTCTCTATGACTAACGCTGTAGGGGATGAACCACGCTATTTAAGCCCTCGCGACGATGTCGTCGGCCATCAAGCATGAATCGGGCATTGACCGTTGTGAGTATCAAATACTATGGAATTTATACTATCACGTTTCATGCGCGGTCGTCTAGTAGCGCTTGAGGAGCATTACTAAATATCTATACCTAACTACGCTAAAAGTTTTATTGCTATGATTTGAGAATATAATCCGAAGTTCCGAAGCTCCGCTCAACCCCTTGGGGAAAATAGCATGATGCTATGAATATTGTACTAGTGTGACCGTGAGGTTGTGCGGTTGGTTAAGCAAAGTTATACATTTATTTTGGTTGATAAATAGATACTTAGTTGGGTTCATAATGGCTTAAAGAGGATAATCTCAAGATTTTTTTGTCTTTAATGTACTATAGTTTTATAATGTTTGAAAATCTGTTTCTATATTTATCTAAAGTTTTGAAAGTTATATTTTTGAAGTCTTATTATAACAATATTTTACTTACTGGTACAAATAATGTAGAAATGTCTCCTTTTAATAAAATTGTTTTTATTCTACTTTTTCTTTTATACTTCTCAAGAAAATGTTTGCTGCAAATTGTTGAGTTCTTATTTGCATTCCAACCAACCCGTCCAATGAACCTTAACCACTTTTTCTAATTATAGAATCCGGAGGGAATCTGTTTGAAAAACGGCAAAATAAAATTACATTTTAAAACGCAAACCGAGGATTTATTTTCTTGTTGTGTAGGCAAGTCTATCGATTCATTATAAACATTCAAGATAAATATCGATATTAATTTTAATATAGTTGAGTCAATCCCTAGCGTACATGTAAAATATTTTGTATAAAAATGTATTTACCAAATTCATGCAAATTATCAACTACGTGACTTTTTTCTTTGCAAAATATCAAAATTAATAAAATAATTGAATATATTCTATATTTTAAACAGTATGTAACATAAATTTTAACCAAAAATAAACGCGTCATAACATTGACGACGTCTTGAGAATTTAGCTGTGATATGTGAAATTATCAGGATTATTTCTATTATTTACAGCACAGTCACTCACGGAACAATTAACCATTTTAGAAAAAAGTTATTTATTAAAAATAACCACTATTATACTTTAAAAAATTACAAAATATCTCGGAGCTATTTCTTGCATGCCGAATTGTGCCGACCTGTCATTCAAAATCGGTTACAGAGTCATGAGATTTGGTATCCTTTTCTATCTTGCATTTTTGCCATAAGGAATATTCTTCTCCCTTGCACACTATGTTGGTCTATACGTTAGTATATCCTAAGTCTATGTTCGGAACAATAACTAATGCATAGAACTAAATAGAAGTGAGATAAGTGATTAATTGATAGTTTAATAAATATTCCTCACATAAAATCTAAAGTCCCCTACCGTAAGATCAGTGAATTCATGAATCACCTATATTGTAAAAGAATATATTGTTACTATAGTAATACTAAGTTGTTTATAAAATTATTTATATCGATATCAAAAGTCAACAACTACGACACTACTCCAAAAAAAAAAATCAAAAGTTCTTGTGACAAACTTCGAAATTATAAAAGAGAAGTGAATAATATCTATGTCTTTCCAATGCAATAAAATAAAAAAAACAATACGAGCCAATACATTATTTCGCCATTTTAGTCCAATTTTTATGCTTTAGCACAAAGTATGTGATATTTGACAGCAGACAGTTCACTTAAATTTATGGTATATCGATTTTTTAAAATAATTTTATGTAAATATCCTGAATTTTTCGAGAGAGTAATTTTCAGAAATTGCGAAATACGATAGGTGCTGTCTACAAGTAAAACAGTACCTATGAAATCTTACGAACAAAGCAGAACTACCACTTGTTTTAATTATGTACATCTTATATACTTGACGAAGGGTCAAACTTTAATGATACTTGTAGCTAGGGCAGACACTGAGTTTTTGCATATTCACCACTCATGATCCTGCGCCCTTTGCTTTAAACCATATATTAATTTCTGCGCTGTGATTTCGCAGTATCCTTATAAAGATTTTAATTAGTTTTCATTTATACCTTCGTTCAAGTCCATCACAAGTCCACTGCTGAACATATGTCTTCCGCATTGATTACCACTAAACGCGATCCTGAGCCACTTGCATCCATCAACCTCATCCAACGAAGATTGAAATCAATATTCAGTCGATTTACATATGTCGTCATCCAAAAGACTAAGATAAAATGCCTCGTTACTAAGTAAAAGAGCGAAGAGATGTTGCATTGAATCGGCTACCACCGTAAATTTTTCCGAAAATATTGAATGTTGATAAACGAGCTAAATCTTTTTTAAAAGGCTGGCAATTCACCTGCAATTCCTTATTGCAGTTGTTGACGGCGGCCGATATATACATCAGGTGAGCCGCATGCTTGTTTGCGCCCTTATCTATTAAAAATTAATAAAATCACAGCAGAATTATGCTGTTGTTTTGTGCTGGTATTCAGTGCAATTACGGTGTTATCAGCAGATGTATATGGCAATCACTATCAGGTCGACTTCAAGACCATTTATCATTTTATCGTGCGTTTTGGATATATTTCTAACGTATATGACCTTTGCCTTCGTACCCCACTGACGGTAGTAACGAGCAATGAGATATTTTTATATTTTTGGTCAACTAACATTACTTATGAGTTTTTAGAATGTAGAGTAGAAGCAGCAAGTAGAATATTCAACAAGAATTTTTTAGAACTAAAATAGTCTGGAGTCACTGACGTCGTCTTCATTAAGGCGTTTGACAAATGCAATTATAAAATACAAAATAAATTTTCACCATTCCCCAGTTGTTTTGCTTGCAAAATGCTAAGACAGTAAATTCAGCGTTGTATTTAAGCCTTAATTAAGTAAATCTTTTTACTTACTATCACTCTCAATACAGCCCATCGACAAGTCCACAGCTGAACGTAAGCCTCCCTCATAGATCGCCACAAACTACGGTTATGAGCTACTTGCATCAATCAACTACTTGCGTGTTTGTTTAGGTCATCACTCCATAAGAGGCTTGCCCGTAAGAGGCTGCCATCCGATAAAAATGTTTCCCTATCTTCTTTACTTACTATAATCTATCTAAAAGTAAAACACGTCCCACTGCTGGACACGGTCGTTCTCCTATTTCCGATAAGATTTTTGGACAGGAAAGAACCTTTAGATTGCTCTAATGTATGTTTGTGAACTTAATATTATGTCCTCGAAATATTATTTTTTTCATTTATTTTTCAGTCATGCCGTTTTCTCTACTATGTTTTTCTTTGCCGAAACGGACGTGGAAAATCAAAATTCCATTAGTGCCTGTAGGGATCGAACTCTGTTTGTTCACGTACTAGGAAATTTATTAGGGAAGCGCTTTTTCCGGAATGCTTCTACACAATTTCATCTGACGGAAAGTGGTGATATCTAAACGGTAAAACGCATTGTCTAGCTTAACAAAATACTTTTCATTCTTGCCTTAAAGATACTCACTACAAGGGCTCATACTGTGAACGAGCTATGAACGTATCAAGAACGGAAAAATTATAATTCCCACTAAATCGTATCAAGAACGTATCATACTTGTATAAAACGCGTGCAATGGCCGTGTCATCACATTTCAATCTGTATACGACTATGAAACCCGTTTTATCGGTTGTGGCTCATTTTGTTTACAAAGACGCATCAGGAGGAGCCTAAAGTGTTTATGTTGTGAAAATTATTTATATTAACTTGCCTAAACGGTGCCTACTAGAAAATTATCTGTAAGAGTTCTAGCAATGATTGTTATTATTTTGGGTAAAAGTGAGCATACGCATTTACAAGGCGTTTTATCATCTGCGCTGAACGTATCTATACCTATTATCCGATTACGTGGTAGAGCCACGCTGCAGCTATATTATGGTTGTAACATGAATGGGTTTGTTCGACCGGGGGTATAACTACGCTCTCACGGAATACCAGCGCAAAATAGCACCTTAATGCTGCTCGTTTCGTATGGTGATTGTAGAGAACCGGAGATATTTTTTACTGGAAACGAATCATTCCATCTTAGTCCTTAGGAGTGACAATGCATCTGCATTTTGATGCTTAATGGGGCTAAATGTAAATTTCAATAGCACACAACATCCACTTACCATCAGGTGGACTGTGTGCTCGTTTGTCACCCTTATTCAATGTTAAAAAAAACTGTCAAATATTCTCGTCGTGAATTCGCTGTCAGTCAGGTCATGGCACGCTACGGTGTTGGCCGGTGACAGAACGGTCTAGTGGATGTTGTATCATATTAATTTAAAAAATGAATCATCAAACAAAAAGGAAATAGATCTAAAAATATTCGTGGTATGGTACGTTGTGATTAATGGGAAAACCTTAAGATCAAAGTTTGTGCAATAGAAAATTTCACAAATTTTGTCATATAAAGTTTTTTGATACAGAATCTTAACACAAATCAATACTCAAATATTCGAAGTTCAAAATGGCACACGTATGCCAATTGCCATCGCTGTTTAAATCCGTTTATATCACAAAGAAGCAATTAATGTATACGCAACATGGAGCATAAACACGACTTGTTTCGGTATCATAATATAGGTTAACATCACACGTTATGCTGACATCACATATTATACATTTGTTAATACAAATAATAATGTATTACTTGGAATTGAAATAATTATTATTATAAAAAGGATAGCATATCATTCCTCGGAGTCCGATTTTCTAAAGTCCAATTATTTACATATTTCCACATATTGATCTACAGTTTTTTTATAGAATAATTGTGACAAACGAGAACACAGTCCACCTGATGGTAAGTAGATGCTGTGGCCCATAGACACACATTAGAAACAAAATGCAGATGCGTTGTCTACCATAAAGACTAAGATGGAATGCCTTGTTTCCAGTAATTTTAGTTGTCTTAGTTAAAAGTAGTTGTCACCTCCGGTTCTTTACACTCACCATACGAAACACAGCAACACTGAGCTGCGATTTTACGCTGGTATTCTGGGAGAGCGTGGTCCTTCTCCGATCGAGCCGATCCATTCTTGCAACAACCATAACATAGCTGCAGCATGGCTTCACCAGGTAACAAGCTACATCAACAGTTACTATCAGGTCAAGCACTGGCTTATAATAAGTAAAAAAAAAGACCAGACCGGTGTGTAATTGAAGTCGTTTATATTTATTTTATATAATTCAGCTATTTAAAGTAGATAAACACAACCACCCAGAACAAAAGTTAAACATAGTATAGAGATAATATATTGTCTCATGCATTCATAATCATAACAGCCCATCACAAGTTCACTGCTAAATATAAGCCTCCCCTAAGAAATGCCACAAATATAGAGGCGTGGCGCCCGCACTTCGCTTTCCGCCACTCGGTAACCTTCCCTCCCCATAATCTGTGCCGGTTTTTTCAAGCTATATGGCCAGCCCATATAGTTTGATATGTTTCAATGACCAATAAGACTAAATGAAATTAGCCGTCATTATTGCTAAATTTGTAACTAATTACTAGCTTCAGATACTATTTAAGAAATTAATCTTTTTGTGGTTTCTTTTCTGCCGACTTCAAAAAAGAGGAGGTATTCAAATCGACGGTATGTTCTTTTTTATGTGTGTTACCTCATAACTTTTTCTAGGTTCACCGATTTCGATGATTCCTTTTTTATTTGAAAGCTGGTACTTCTCATGTGGTCCCATATAAATTTGATCAAGGTATGACCAATAGTTTTTGAGTTATCCTCAATAATTTATATTGAAGTCGGTTGTACAAAATTTTTAATTTTATTTGTTTTAATCGTTTTTTATTTTAACTATTTTTGTATAACAAAAGAGTAAAGCAGTATCTCTTTATAATGTTTAAATGCACAAGAATTAATTGTTTATATATGAATATATAAATAACAAATTACTCAAGTGAGACGTATGCATGAATTAGAATCATCGAGTGCAGCAGCGAGTTAATACATTCGACAATGTGTCACACGGGGCCGAATTTTTGTATATGGCTGACCTGCTGGAATGACAATTGCAGTAATTTTTACCTGGTAGAACGTGAATATCCATATGGACAAGATATGTGTAAAGACAAAAACGAGGATCATTATAATTTGCTCAATAATAATTCATAAATTTGACACTAAATTGTTATTTTTAATTTTGCACCTAGCAGAGATTCCGTAATAAAATTGTGTAAAACTTATGTCAAATGAAGAGGCCTATTAATATTTAAGGTCATGTTGAGAACGTATTTTTTAGGAATTCTTTTTTACTCTTATCATAAAATGAAAAAAAAAATCGAACATTTTAAGCGCTCGCAGCCATCCCGGCCAATGCCCGCCGAGACATCTTCGATGTTGGACACACGTAATTTTTTTTAATTCTCCCCGCTTTTGTACTAATTCACTCGACAATTACGGAAAGCAAGGTAACATTTTTATACCTGCAAACGGTGTAAAAATATTACCTCTCTTTCAGACTACAAGAAGACCTTAAACGTTAAGCATTTAGCTTAGCGGAGTTTTTCATAAAAAGTCTACAATCAGAAAATTAAAAATTTGTTAGGTGAATTTATAAGCTCGTTTTCTAGTTCGCGAATAATCTAAGTTTATTTAAATATCACCACCTGTTGGTCCGCTTAGTTGACACTTTAAATTCTGCACGATAATGTTGGACTTCAAGCGACACACATCATTGTCAACAGCTCATAATTCAAAACAAAATTATTTTTTCAATGCTCAGCTTAGACCATATGTGAGCTTGAAAAATATTTTAATGTTTTTACGCTTTTTGTTAACAGCTTTGTCAGTTTTAATAGAAAAAATAGAAGAGAATAATTTTTATTGAAAGTCATATGCCTTACCACTGGTTCGGAAAAGACCTCAGTCCCGGATATAACCAGCAAGAAACCCAGCGGGACTCATTATTAAAACATTACTTTACAATATAATATATTATCCAATTAAAAATCAAAACATTTAGAAACATCGTGCTAGCGATCACCTCATTCCCAGGGGTTATTATCAATCACGTAAGTACTTAAGTAGATACAACTTCTAGACAAGAGTATGCTTTTTATTTATTTATTTACTGAAAAGGTACATCAACTTTCGATAAAGTGCTACGAAATGTACCATGTAGTGGAGGCGTAAGAGATAATGAACCATCCTAAAATATCATATCGTGGGTGTTATTAAAGGCGACAGAAATCCAGATGGGCAGAAGCATCTTTTTAATAAAAACTCATCTAATAAAATACCGTGGTTGCCTCCCCGCTTGCTACCGTACTATTTCGTATCAAGTAAGTTTGTAAGTAGCGAAGTAAATCATACTTCGAAAAGCCTGCAGTATCCTTATAGCATTGTATCCTAAAAGATTATCCGTGTCCCATAAACCATATGATCCATTGTCTATGGAGAAACAGCAAAAGTATATTAAATGGTAATTTTAATACATTAAGAAGGCAAACTAGCAATTCGTCAGTATATTATTTATGGCTTGGTGGTCACCGCAGTGCAATTTACTAGGAGCTTTCTTATTTGCACGACTTCTTTGTGGAATCGTTTACTATCGGCGATTTTCCGATATGACTTAGGGAGTTTCTAGAAACAAACTTACTTTTTATTAAAAGGCCGGCAACGCACCTGGAATTTCCATAGTGTTGCAGTTGTTCATGAGCGGAGGTCGACACTTACCATCAGGTTAGCCGCATGCTCGTTTGTACCCTCTGCTTTAAAAAACATTATATAGTTTTATGTGACGGAGCAAAGAAAGAAAGAGTCTGAGATCCAGGGATCACTCACTTACTCCAATGTTATGTTTAGCCGGTAGAAGTCCGGCATAATCTTTCCGTCACCCGACAGAGGACAGTATCTATGAGGTGGAGCTTCATTTTTGCCTAGGACTCCTTTTGCTGTGTTCTGATTTGAAGGGAATATCCAGTATAATTTTAAGTTCTAAGGCATTTTGACTTAGGTCCCTGTCACACCTCTAAAATACAAAACTCTTCTGTGATTTTTTCATTTATTATGGCATGGGCTACAAGGCCTTTAGCCAAAATGAATACATAAAATCCTAATATACATTATTCAAAATAAAAATAATCCATCGATCCATCCATTACAGCCGGTAAAATTCCACTGTTGCTTATAGGCCACTCAAAGATTGTCATATAGGTGGAATCTTGCCATCGTTGCAACGCTTGGTGGGCGATTTAGCAACCGCAGATTTTAATAATTTTGAGTTGTTATTAGGAATATGCTGCTGCCCTCTCTTGTTTAAGTTTCCCCCAGTCGCCTCTTACTACAAACACGGGACGATATAGGGAATAGATATTCTTACATCACCACTCAACGCTTCATCTATATACTGTGGAGAAATGTATAAATATAAATATTACATTAATAAATTTCTCCACAATATGCTGAAACATCACATTGCGAAGTTTATTAGATTTCGAACGCAACTTAAACCAGGAGATTGTAAATGACAATAGTATCTCACAGCGCCTAAGCAGACAAAATAACTTGAGGCATTTATTTCATCGTTTCCACTAGTAGTGCGCATGTTCAGACATAATTCTTTTGCATATGAAAATATACTTCAAATAAGTTTAAAGAATTTATTTATTATATATTTTTTTAAGATTATTTTTAAACATATATTAACATTGTCTCATTTTTAATGTCATTTGAAAAGTTATTGTATAGCTGCACTCCTTCGTTTAAAATAGTTTTCTTCCATAATTAGTTCGTTTATTAGAGAGTTAAACCACAGTTTTAGACTCTCTTTTAACTGTGGTTAACCACAGGTTGTTTAAAGATTGTATAAACGTCATTACAGGAGCAGCAATTGACCGTAGGTTAATTTCCTGCCAAAACTCACCTTTTTCGTTAGAACTTGGTTGCAGGTGTTCATTAACATCTAATATTGTTAAAAAATTATAAGTCGCTACCAGTCGTGGCATAATAATATATTTGGCATAATGTTTATTAAATACAATAGTTATAAGAAAATTCTAAATGGAAATAGCCACAATTGTATGTTATTTCGGTTTCTTGTTGCTTAGTCGCATTAAGTCTTCTTCGGACATAATACGGGCTTTTGTTCATGTACTTTAGAATCCACAAAGGCTGTCTTACAGTATAAATACATTTCAATAAACGTGTCATGTTTCTTGTATTCTGAAATTTCGCTTCATAACTTATATTTTAGCTTTATATGCTATGTGTGAGTTAAAGAGTGAGAAATTTAGTGTAATGAATATTTCTTCCTCGCACAGCCTTGCTTTTTCTGTATTTAGAGACCTTCAATAAAACAGCCTCCTCCCATAAATAAAGTCCGCAAACGCTTCTGCGATTACTAGAGAAAGTTGCACCTCTTCATAGACGACGGTGGTCACTATTCATCATATTTAAAAGGAACTACGGCCATGTAGTTGCGGCGTAAGAGAATCCACCACCCCATATCATCTCGTGGGTGTAGTAAGAGGCGACAGAAGGAAATAAAGCAGGTGATGGGCAGCAGCATCTTTCAGATAATAACTCAAAATAATAAAAACTGCGGTTACTCCACGATAAATTTTTATTTAATGCAACGAGTTATTATTTTATTAGGATTTAAAAAATATGTTCTTTTTTTTTATAGAATAATGGTGACAAACGAGCACACAGTCCACCTGATGGTAAGTGGTTGCTGTGGCCCATAGACATCTACATCTATCTTCGTTTGCGAATCGAAATGCAGATGCGTCGTCACCCGTGAGGACTAAGATGGAATGCCTCTTTTCCAGTAAAAAGGGTCTCCGGTTCTCTACACTCACCATACGAAACACAGCAGCATTAAGCTGCTATTTTACGCTGGTATTCTGTGAGAGCGTGGTCCTTCCCCGGTCGAGTCGACCCATTCGTACTACAACTATACTATTAATATAGCTGCAGCATGGCTCTACTTCCAATGATAAAAAATTCACACACATACCAACGAAGATTACCGTAAAGATTACCGTATGTTAAGTATTTTAGACATCTCACTCCCTTTGAATCAAAATGAAGCAATCAGACTATATGTAGCCTGATATCCAGTTCTGATATCTATGACAGCGCTGCCAAATTCGATATCAAAGTGACATACGCACTCAGCCCTGGATAGAAATAGCGGTTTTATAGCTAGCAGTTGTTATAGAGTAACGTTAATTAAATCAAATAAATTATTTTATTTTCGACAGTATCATCATCATCAATCAAGCCCTTCACAAGTCCACTGCTGAACTTAGGCCTCCCCCAAGGAATGCCACAAAGCACGGTCCCGAGCCACCTGCATCCATTGACTTCCTGCATGTCTTACCAGGTCGTCACTCCATCTAGTGGGGGGACGCCCTACACTTCGCCTGCCGGTACGAGGCTGCCACTCGAGAAATTTTCTTCCCCATCGGTTGTCGGTTCTTCGAGCTATATGGCCAGCCCATTGCCACTTCAGCATACTAATTCTTTGGGCTATGTCAGTTACTCTGGTTATACTGCGGATATCCTCGTTTTTAAGTCTACCACGCAGAGAAACGCCGAGCATAGCCCTCTCCATAGCTCGCTGAGCGACTTTGAGCTTCCTCATACGGCCGGCAGTGAAGGACCACGTCTCAGATCCATAGGTCATCACTGGCAACACGCACTGGTTGTACAATCTGGTTTTCAAGTTTTGAGGTATACCTGACGAGAAGATGTGCCGTAATTTTAGCTTTTTCAATCTTCAATTTTATATGTATGTATGTTTGTATGTCTGTAATTTATCGATAATATATTTTATAATGGGATTTGAACCCGCGTACCGCAGTGCTACAACGAAATACAGTTGTTCCAAAAACGATCCAATACTAAAACAGCACGTAGTTTCGTACGTGGTAGAACCTTCCTACAGCATATTATCAGGGTTGCAGCACGAAATGGTCGTCTGGACCAGGAAAAGACAACGCTGAAACAGCTACCAGCGAAAAATAGCAAATATAATGCTGCTATGTTCCGTATAGCGAGTATAAAGAACCGGAGACCCTTTTTACTGGTAACTAGCCATTTCATATTAGTGCTCAGGGTTGCATCTGCATTTTGATTCTAAATCAATGATGGTCTATGGGCAACATCCACTTACCATAAGGTGGAATACGTGTACGTTTATCACCATTATTTAAAAAACAGTATGGCATTCTTTGCCAGTCAAGCAAGGGTAACGAAAAAAAATTAACATTTTAATGCTCAGGGGTGACAATGCATTTCAATTCTTAATTGAGGATAAATGTAAGTGAATTAAAGATGCAAAGTGAAAAGCAATCGCTAATATATCAAGTTTTCTTCTAACGACAACAAAATTGTTGCGATACGCTTAAAATATTAAACATAGTTTATTGCTCTGACAGTAGTAACATTAAGCCTCGTTAAGGCCTTAATTGCGGGTGAAATGCCTAAATTGTTGGATATTTAAGTAAAAAAATCACAAATGTTCATTTAATCCGCAAAGAAAAAATAAAGGGTGACAGAAGAGGATTTAATAAATGTTTTTATTTGAACAAAATTGTATTGCATGCCATAAGCGCTAGGCGCGTCTGTATGTTCCACTAGGGCCTAAAACTTAAGATTCCAACGTTTTGTCGCATGAAATCGTATCTAGCAATCATATTGTACATATAAGTAATATAAAACACATTGTTAGAAAGGTAAATGATTGTTGAACTTATTAATATTTTTTTAAATTGATTAATTGCCATTTTTACATAAAAAAAGGGGTTTTAGTGGCTTATGGTTTGGATTTATCAAGTCCACATGGCTTAAGACATTTATTCCTCAAAAAGAATACAATTCACTTATCATGAGAAATAACAAGTTAATCTAAGATGCTAAATACATGAACTTATGAAGAACGGCAGGTACTTGTAAATGATCTATTATTTACCTGGATATGCACAATCTTCTTGCAATGTTGAGGGTAACAAGAAAAGTAAGTGTACAATTACTTATCGTTATTGAAAGCAAGTTTATAGCAATTACATATTTGCAAGCAATTTATAAATTAGTTTATATTTTATATTAAATGTTTACAAATGGTATAATATTTTAGTTGAATATATTTCATACCTATATATTTCTATTAATTAAAAGTTTAATGTGGTAAAATCAAATTAACTAAAGAAATTACATTCGCCTTTTAAATGAATTAATATTGGTTTAAAATCGAGAAAAATCTTTTAAGATGTGGTGCTTTAATGATTTTTTTTATATAAAGTTAACGATTGGATCTCTTATATGTTATTAGGCAATCCATACTATACTATAATATTATAAATGCGAAAGTGTGTTTGTTTGTTTTTTTTTTTGTTTGTCCTTCTTTCACGTCGCAACAGAGCGTCGGCATGGCATGATTTTTTGTATGGGATAGTTCGGTGGCTGTAGAGTGACATAGGCTACTTTTTTCACATATCATTCCCGTGGGAAAATCGAATATGTTGCAAAATTAAATTTAGCTAGGTGGCGCCACCGTGATTCTACAAGACGGACGACGGTACGATGGACGAACACAGAAGGTCAGAATATCTGGATTATTATGTCTTTTAACAAAATTAAGATAAAAATGTATGGATCTGTATTTTCCACGCAGGACCGGAAGAGCGATAAAAACATAAAATTCACCAGCTGATTTTATTCAAACGTTTCGGTGCATCGTAATTCACAGAATAGGCGATAACCTCGCAGACGATATTAAGTAATCCGTTGATGCTCTGCCTACCCCGCAAGGGTTACAGGTGTGATTATGAGTATGGATCAGAAATACTATCACCACCTGTCACGCTTTTACCCTTAACTATTACTTAACAATGGTAGAAACAGTTCTTAGTAAGCCTTATTAATAAGCCTTAGTAATATTTATTGAACGGAAATGAATACAGTTCTTATACTCGTATGTGGTTATGAATGAATCGGTATTACAATAAGAAAAATTGTGCAAAATTATAAGAAAAAAATATTTTTTGAGAGTTCTTATTAACTAACGTATACATAGTTTAAATTGATTCTGCTAGATGTCGTTACTAGGTTTTTAAAACGCGGTAACGAAATGTTTCCTGACATGTACTTAACTCCCGCCGTTGATCCGCGCGTCAACTTATAGTGCATACGGTACCTATACGCTTAAATTGTTTCTATTTCGTAGCTTATTCGACTACCTGCTTTCGATTTCGGTTGTTTGTTATTTGCTTTGTGATTTGGTTAAGGTTGAATGGATTTATATTGGCTTTCATTTTCGGATTTGTGTATTTTCTTGGATCGGTTTTGTTGATTTGGTTGGTATTCCTTTATACATATTTAGACTCTGGCTTTGATTTTGGATTTTGTTTATTTAGAATCGTGAATTGGTTTCCGTTGTTTTAGGTTGTTTAACAATATTTCAAAGGAATATTAATAGTATAGATAGTGTATACGGTACCTATACACTTACTTCTTTTTTCGTTGGTTATATTTATTATGACTACTGCTTTCGATTTTTTTTTGCGGTTTTCTGCGATTTGTTTTGTGATTTGGTTTAAGTTGATTCGATTTTTTTTGGCTATCGTTTTTGGATTCGTGTTGTATCTTGAATTGGTTTTGTTGTTTTGATTTCAAAAAAATATTTAAAAGGAATATTTATTCCTTTTAGATATTTTGGATTTGATTTCATTTCATTCTTTTTAGGTATTTTTACGTTTTTTTATAAATAGGTTTTTTTCTTACTTCATAATGCCTCGCAAACGTAAGTCCAGTCTTTCAAGAGTATCTTCTCAAAGACAAGCAAAAAGATTAGCTCGATCGCTAGAATCTTTAGAAGATGCTGAACTGAGAAGGCAAGAACAAGCAGAGCGTCAGGCTGTCAACACAGAGCGTCAAGCTGCTTTAAGAGCTTCGGAAACACCTTCTCAAAGTCAGGAAAGGCGCCTTGAACAGGCAGAGCGTCAAGCTACTTTGAGAGCTTCTGAAACACCTTCTCAAAGTCAGCGAAGGCGTCTTGAACAGGCAGAGCGTCAAGCTACTTTAAGAGCTCCTGAAACACCTGCTCAAAGACAGCAAAGGCGTCTTGAACAGGCAGAGCGTCAAGCTATTTTAAAAGCTACTGAAACACCTGATCAAAGTCAGCAAAGGCGTCTTGAACAGGCTGAGCGACAATCTACTTTAAGAGCTACTGAAACACCTGATCAAAGTCAGCAAAGGCGTCTTGAACAGGCAGAGCGTCAATCTACTTTAAAAGCTACTGAAACACCTGCTCAAAGTCAGCAAAGGCTATTCAAACACGCGGAACGTCAGGCCGCCTTAAGAGCCGCGGAAACACCTGATGAAACTCAACACAGACTCATTGAGCAAGCTGAACGTCAATCTACTATAAGGGCATCTGAAAAACCAGAACAGACACAGGCGCGAAGAGATGCAAATGCACAGCTCCAAGCTGAACGTCGACAAAATTTTCAAAAAAACAATTGGTCGGTTTTTAATGACGCAGCATTCAATTATGATCCGTTGATTGATTATAAAAATCACAGGTTAGTTGTTATCGAACTGATGGACAAGGCGTGTCGATTTTGCAGCGCTTTAAAATGGAAAGATGAGACCGCAGGCATGTCCTGTTCCAATGGCAAAGTGTCTCTTCCGTTACTTGCGGAACCAGAAGAACCTTTGAAAACTCTCTTTTTATATGATGCTAATGAGTCACGGCGCTTTTTAAACAGGATCCGGAAATATAACTCACGCTTTCAAATGACGTCCTTCGAGTTGACGGAAATAATAATGCCGGGATTTTCGCCTACATTTACGGTGCAAGAAATTTATCATAGAATAGGTTCACTTTTCCAGGTGAAAACGAACAGCTTAAATTTTACAAGTATATTTTATGGGTGACGAAGAAATTGAGGTAGACCGTCCCTGCCAATTTATCCAGGGAGTTGAGGGAGACACAGTGTTCAAAACTCAAAGATTCTTGCATGAATGTAACATTTTAGTCAAAACATTTAAAACTGCTTTAGAAAACCTACCTGAAGAGGATTATAAAGTCGTCATTCACGCAGATCGGATCCCTCGAGGAGAGCATGAAAGGCGCTACAATGCACCTTTGATAAACGAAATAGCAGCCGTAATTAGTGGTGATCAATTTTCTTGATGAGACATTGTCTTGCGAGCACGTGATGATACGTTGCAACGGGTAGCCGATACACACAAGTTTTATGACGCTCTGCAATACCCATTGATTTATTGCAAAGGACAGGAGGTTATCATTTTCAAATTCCACTCATTAACCCGGTCACAAAGGAGCTACTCGAACAAAAAGTATCATGTATGAATTTTTATGCGTATCATATGATGTTGCGAGAAAATGATTTTAACCTCTTAGCCCGGTGTAGACAATTATTTCATCAATTTTGGTAGACATGTATGTGAAGGTAGAAAGTGAACGTCTCCGTTATATATATCTTTAAATCAAAAAAGCTGCGTTGAGAATTATATACATTTACAAGATGCAGTTTCTAGTGACGCCAATGTAAACCCCAGAGATTTAGGTAAAATGGTAATTCTGCCCTCATCATTCGTTAACAGTCCCTACCTACATGAGTACACACAAGACGCATTCGCCTATGTACAGAACTTACGAAGACCTGATCTTTTGTTACTTTTACTTGCAATCCCACATGGAAAGAAATAACCGAGGAGCTAATGCCGGGCCAAAAAGTACTGACAGACACGATTTAGTTGCTAGAGTATTTAGATTAAAAGTACAAAAATTAATGTATGTAATTAACAAAGGAAAATTTTCGGAGAGGTGCAGTGCTTCATGTATTCAATTGAATGGCAAAAGAGATTACCGCATGCCCACATTCTAATATGGCTTAAAGAGAAGTTGCGGCCCAGCCAAATAGACGACATAATAAGCGCCGAGATTCGGATCCTGAGCAAGATAAAGAATTGTATGATACCATCGTCCGAAATATGATTCACGGTCCATGTGGCACACGAAATTCAATATCACCATGTGAAAGAAGGAAAATGTACAAAGAAATTCCTAAACAGCTATTAAAAGAAACAGTGCACAATGACAATGGCTACCCTTTATACAGACGCAGAGCTCCCGAAGATGGTGGCAGGAAAGTTACAATTGAGTCTCGCTCTGGAGCGTTCGAAACCTTAGATAACAGCTGGATTGTCCCGTATTCGCCCATTCTATGTAAAAATTTTAATGTCCACATTAATGTAGAAGCATGTAGCTCTGTCCGCGCAATCAAGTATATCTGTAAGTACATAAATAAAGGAAGCGACCAAGCAATATTTAATCTCAGGAGTGAAGGTGAGGCAAATCCCGTTAATGAAGTACAGACCTTTCAAGCAGGGCGTTATGTCAGCAGTAACGAGGCAGCGTGGCGTCTCCTTGGCTTCCTTTACACGAAAGGCACCCAACAGTTACTCACCTTGCTGTGCATAGAAAATGGAAGCGTGTATATTTCACCGAAAGAAATTTCCAGAAAGAATTGCATCACCGCCAAAACTACACTAACAGCCTTCTTTCAACTTTGTCAAACAAACCCTTTGCAAAACGTTGTTATATTCTGAAGTCCCCCGCTATTATACTTGGAACACATCTAGGAAGGAGTGAAACGCCGTATTCAAGGCGCGCCTGTTGCAATGTTGGTATAAAGTCATCAGATGCCCTTGGTCGTGTGTATACCGTCCATGTAACTAATTTTGAATGTTTCTGTTTACGATTGTTGCTGCACCATGTTCGGGGTCCTACAGGATATAAAGACCTTAAAACTGTCAACGGTCAAGAATGCGTACTTATAGGGAAGCATGTGAAGCTCTGCATCTTTTAGAAAACGATAATCACTGGGATGAAACCATGGAGGAAGCTGTGCAGTGCCAGTCACCAGTCAAAATTAGGGATCTTTATGCAACTTTCATTACATCTTGCGGGCTATCTAATGCACATAAATTGTGGGACAAATATAAAGAGTACATGGCGGAAGATATTTTGCGACGGTTACAGCAGACACACGCGTACATGACATACAATGAACACATTTATAATGAAGCACTTGGAAAAATTTAAGATAAAGTAATGGCAATGGTAGGCAAAAATTAAGTGACTTTGAATGATAAGCCCTCAGCGAACAAACCGAAAATGAACTAAGTGATGAAATTATACGTGAAACAAACTACGATATACCAGCTTTGCAGCAAGTAGCCAATTTGTATCCCGCTTGCTTCCCGAACAAAAACAGGTTTTAACAAAGTATTAGGACAAATTGAATCTGGAAATGGTGCACTTTTCTTTTAGATGCCCTGGAGGAACTGGGAAGACATTTTTGTTAAATTTATTATTAGCGCAAGTACGGAAAAATAAAACATTGCTGTGTAGCTTCCTCCGGTATAGCCGCCACGCTGCTAAGTGGGGCTGCACTACATTCTGGTTTAAAACTCTCTAAATCTAGCCCAGGAAGAATCCCGATCTGCAACTTTAGCAAATAGTAATGAGGTATAATGCTACGACAATGCAAACTTTTAGTGTGGGACGAAAGTACAATGTCGCATAAAAAAAGCTGTAGTAATTAACAATCGAACGGCTCCAGGTTTGCGCTGCGTATTGATGAATGGGAGGAATGGTGGTTTTACTGGCTGGTGACTTCGCCAAACTTTACCTGTCATTCAAAAGGGCACACCTGCAGATGAAATTAAAGCATGACTCAAGTCGTCTATTTTATGTAACAAGGCGACAAAATTCAGTTTAACTACGAATATGATAGTGCATTTGTATAATGATATCAATGATGGAAACTATGCTGACACACTATTAAAAATTGGCGATGGGCGGTTGGAAACGGATGCTGAGGGCTGCGTTAAATTGACGAGAGATTTTTGTAATTTAGTACAGAGTCATTCCGAATTAATTGCGAGCGTTTATTCAGATTTAACGAACAACATGCATGAAGACAAATGGTTATGTGAAAGGGCGATTTTTGCACCAAAAAATGAGAGCGTTAACAAAATAAATTCAGATATATTAAGCGAAGCAGCAGGAGAAATAACAGAGTATTTGTCAGTAGACACAGTTATGGACACAGAACAGAGCACTTCATATCCCGTAGAGTTTCTAAATTCTCTAGAGTTGTCAGGTGTGCCCTCACATAAGCTTCAATTAAAATTAGGGGTCCCAGTCATGCTAATGCGAAATTTAGATGCCCCTCGGTTATGTAACGGGACAAGGCTGCGTGTGACACATCTTGGACGGAACATAATCGGTGCTACAATTTTGACAGGCGTAGGAAAAGATGAAAATGTTATTATACCACGGATCCCTATAATTCCCACAGATCTTCCTTTTCAATTCAAAAGGTTGCACCTCTGACGGACCTATTAAGCTCAGTTTCCTTTCAACTCAAAAGGCTGCATCTCTGACGGATCTTTTATTTGGCTCAGTTTCCTTTCAAGTTTCTTGTCAAATGCCCAGAATCTCCACATTCTTTCCCCGAATGTAAAAACATATAACATTGTGTACAGTAGCGTCTTAAAATAGTGGTCAGTTAGTTTTTTTTCCAAAATTCCCACAATCATTTAATCAGTATTCCCACAGATCTTCCCTTTCAATTCAAAATTTCCTATTTAGCTCAATTTCTTTACAATTCCAAATGCTGCACCTCTGACGGACCTATTGCTCAGTTTCCTTTCTATTCAGAAAACTGCATCTCTGACGAATCAATTTAGCTCAATTTCTTTTCAAAAGTCTGCATTCCTGACGGATAATTATGCTCAGTTTCCTTTAATTAAAAAAATATCCCATTTCCATTTGGAATAAACAGGCTATTTTCATGCTTTCCTATACGCTGCGTTTCAAAACATTTAAATAGGCTGACGAATCAATTTTGCTCAGTTTCCTTTTAATGGCTGCATCTCTGACAAATCTATAAAATTCAGTTTTCTTTCAATTCAAAAAGCAATGGATAGTTCATTTCCCAGTGACCATGCGAGCGAAGCCGCGGGTAACAGCTAGTTTATTATATAACTCCGCTCCTTCGTATAGTATATTTTTCTTTCCGTAGTTAGTTCGTGGTTGTCTTAAGCAAGTGTTATTTTTTTGTCTAGTGATAATGACATGGCTTCGTAAACACGATAAATTTTGAAACTATCAATTGTTCAACTCAATCTATTTTTAAAACTCTTCATCTATTATGTGGGAAGCCATTGAATGTAAATGGCAGTTTAATTTTGTTTTGTTTACTTATAATTATTTTTATCAATAGAAATACTTAATTTAGTTAATATTTGTACATTGGTAACTGTAAATATTGTTTTCAAAATAAATTAATATTTAAAGTGTCCAAAGAAGAAGAAATTTTCGCGACGACGTTGATTACTGAGATTAAAAAATGCATTTTTATATAATTTAGATGTGGAACGACCAACATGTTCTCGTTACTTAAGATTTCGATAGTTTTTAATACCTATGTAACTTGATTGTTGCATATTTTTATTAATTCTACCCCTATTATCTTAGTCAAGAAGAAAAACGGAGACGAAATAATGTACGTCGACTATCGCGAACTAAATGCCAATACGGTACGCGATCATTATCCTCTTCCTTGAAACGTGGATCAGATCGACCAGTTGGCTGGTGGTCATTATTTCACAACTTTTGATATGGCCTCTAGATTTTATCAGATCTCCATTTTCCTAATTTGGTGGAAAAATACGTTTTTGTGACACCTGACGGTCTTTATGAATATCTGAACATGCCGTTTGGCCTTTGAAATGCACCATCAGTGTACCAAAGATGTATAAACCGTGCGCTACGACCGCTCTTAAATCCAGGTATTCCGAAAATGGTCATAACGATAGCGTCGTACAAGTGTATATTGATGATGTCATTAGTGAATGTCGCAATTACTCTTGTGTTCTCTCGTTTTTGGAAATAATCCTAATCGCATTACGTGATTCTGGATTTTCTATCAACATAGAAAAATGTCTTTTCTTCAAACGTCAAACTTCAAACGTAAAACAAGTTCGTTAGTTTAACGGCCTCGTTGGCTTTTTACCGCTTCATTCTCGATTTTGCTAGAGTCATGGTCCCTCTGTATAATCTTACCAAACAAGGTGTTAAATGGGAATGGACTAACGTTCACGAAGAGGTACGCCAAAAGATCATCCACCACCTTACTTGTTCATCAGTCCTTACAATGTTTCGAGAAGGTGAGCCAATAGAATTGTTAACCGATGCTAGTGGCCTCGGCTTTGGGGCAGTACTAATTCAGATCAAAATGGTCGACAACATGCCGTAGCCTACTTTAGTATGCGTTCAACAGACGCTGAGAGTAGGTACCATTCATATGAGCTAGAGACACTGGCAGTAGTTCGCGCCATTAAATACATCAGACATTTTTTTTACGGACGTAAATTTAAAGTGATCACGAAAAAGCTTCAAAGCACAAACAAGGCATTCTCCCTCGCATACACCGGTGGTGGTCCTATCTACAAAATTTTGAAATCGACATAGAATACAGAAGAGGTTAACGAATGCAACATGCTGATTTCATTAGCAGAAATCCGCACTCGCTGAATGTTAACGCTATAACAAGAAACTTGGAATGGCTTAATGTAGAACAGCGACGAGATGCCCAGCTCCGTCCAGTCATAGATTCTTTACATAACGGTGATATCGTTCCAGGGTATTTGCTTGATAGTAAAGTTCTTATGAGTGGCCGTGTAGTGGCGGTTAAGAATATCCACTACCCCATATCTTCCCGTGGCTGTCATAAGAGGCGACAGTGGGAAACAGGCAGGAGATGGGCAGCAGCATCATCCTGATAAAAGCAATATCACAAAAAAATACGGTTGCAAACCCGCTCGCCAAGCGTGGCAACTATGGCAATATACCCCCCAATGAATAAAGTTACGAAGAGACGGCCCCCAGTCCCCGGCGGCCCCGCTATTCCTGGCTACGGTGGCGACCATGGTAACGGCGGGGCAGGGGGGTGCTAAGAATCTACGGTGGAGGTTTGGTTGCCACCTACGACTACTCGACCTGGCAACTTATTACGCACGCACCCTGAGGACTGACGAGAAGATCCTGGAGCTGGAAGAAGAGATCGACAAGCTGCGCTGGAATACTATAGGATTATCTGAGGTCCGAAGTTCTATCACCGGGAGGGCGACCATCTATTCCAAGGAGGTGTCGGATTTATCGTCCACAAGTCTGGTTAACAACGTTGTAAAGATTGGGACCGTGTCGACGAGGGTTGTGTACCTTATACTCAGAACCACAAAACGGTATTCACTGAAGGTCATACAGGTTTACGCGCCAACCTCGGCACACCCCGATGAGGAGGTGGAGGAAATGTATGAGGATATCTCTAGAGCCATGCATTCCTCCAAAACCCACTACACGGTGTTAATGGGAGACTTAACGCTAAACTAGGCACAAGAGAGAACGGTGAGCTGAAAGTAGGGAAATTCGGAATAAGGCAACGAAACCCAAGGGGCGAGCAGCTGGCTGACTTCATGGAGAAAGAGGGACCCTTAATGATGAACTCTTTCTACCAGCCCGGCTAGCATGGGCGGGGGACAAAAATTTTATCCCCCGATTATATCCACTGACAAGAGATAAAATTATTTTGTTATGTCAAACGGAGAGAAGTATATCCCCGTTTGACATAACGAGTAGACATATATCCCCCGTCCGTAGCACGGAGCCAAATTAAAGATAAAAATTATGCTTTTGACATTTGAAAGGACAATTTTATCCTGGTTCATTTGTTTTTTCAATTTTTCACAATTGACGTGGGTTGAAGTTTATATTCATACAAAAATCTATCTAAGTCTAAGTCTATCTCCCATTTTATCTACTGTGGATATTATATCCACCGGTGTGCCCATGCTCTAAGGGTGGATAAAACTAAGCGAGGGGATAAACATTTTCTCCTTTCCCTGGAGATAAAATTATCTCCTGCCCATTCTAGCCGTGCAGAAGCGGCCCCACAGGAAGTGGACATGGTTGAGCACCGACGGTTCGACAAAAAATGAGATTAACTTCATTATGACGACCAGACGACAACTGTTCAGTGATATGTCAGTGATCTCGAGGGTCAAAACTGGTAGCGATCACTGAATGGTTAGAAGCACACTGAAACTAAACGTTAAGTTGGAGAGGTCTCGTCTAATGATGTCAACGCTCCGTCCCCCTGGTGCTCTAGTCCAAAGTCCCGAAACCTTTCAGCTCGAGTTACAAAACCGTTTTCAGTGCATACAAGACTGCATTGCAGTGGACGATATGAATGATAAGCTCGTGGAAACTGTTCATGCGGTCGGAGCTAAGTTCTGCAAGACCCGCCGCAGAAGAACACAAAAACTCCCCGATCACACTCTTAATCTCATAGCTGTTAGACGGGAAATGAAGGTGCAGTCTTTAACAGATTTGACAGCATACAGGCAAACTAAACAGACAGATCTCCAAATGCATGCGGCGGGACTTACGCAAATTCAGTATAGCTTGTATTGAAGAAGCGATCGAGCGGAACCAAGGCTTCAAAGTCTTTGCCAGAGATCTGTCTGCCAGAAACAGCCAACTGTCAAAGCTGAAGGCCAAGTGTGGCAGCATCGGTTCTGGTACACCTGAGATTTTGAGTGAAATTGAGAGGTTCTATGGGCAGCTGTACACGTCATCGTTGGAGCCACACGCAAGTGTGAGTAACGATCCAAGATGGAGTCTTATCCGACACTATTCCGAAGATATCCCGGAGGTTAGTCTGAGCTAGATTAGAATGGCTCTCCAGCACCTTAAAATCGGCAAGGCCCCAGTGAGGATGGAATTACAGCGGAGCTTTTGAAAGCGGGTGGAAAACCGGTACTTGAAGTCCTTCAGAAGCTCTTTAATGCCGTCCTCCATGGTGGCACTACTCCAAAGGCGTGGAGCAGAAATGCGGTGGTCTTGTTCTTCAAAAAAGGCGATAACGCTCTCTTGAAGAACTACAGACCGATTTTTCTTCTGAGCCGCATCTACGTGCGTTTTCGAGAGTCATTACGAATCGTCTCGCATGCAGACTCGACGACTTCCAGCCTCCTGAACAAGCCGGTTTCCGAAAAGGCTTTAGCACCATAGACCACATACACACCCTTCGGAAAATTGTACAGAAGACAGAAGAGTACAATCTGCCACTTTACCTTGCGTATGTGGACTATGAATAAGCCTTTTATTCCGTAGAAATTTGGACGGTGCTACAGTCCCTTCAGGGGTGCCAAGTTGACTGTCGGTATATTGAAGTGCTGAAGTGTTCGTACTTTAGGGCTACGATGGCTATCCGAGAACAGAATCAGAGTACGAAACCTATCCAACAGCAGAGAGATATAAGACAGGGTGACGTTATAACCCCGAAACTCTTCACCGCTGCATTGGAAGACGTTTTCAAGCTACTGGACTGGAAATGATACGGTATTAACATCAATGGGGAGTAAATTACTCACCTTCGATTTGCCGACGATATACTCCTTGTGGCAGAATCGCTGGAGGACCTAAGCACTATGCTCAATGACCTCAATAGTGTCTCCCAACGGATAGTTCTTAAGATGAACATGGACAAAACAAAGATCATGTTTAATGTCCATGTCACACCTATGCCGGTAGTTGTTGGGAGCACTAAGCTCTAAGTTGTTGACGAATATGTTTACCTGGGACAAATAGTCCGACTAGGTAAGTTCAACTTCAACCGAGAGGTCAATCGATGGATTCAATTCGGTTGGGCAGCGTTCGGGGAAATTACGGCACATCTTCTCGTCAGGCATACCTCAAAACTTGAAAACCAGACTGTACAACCAGTGCATATTGCCAGTGAAGACCTATGGAGCTGAGACGTAGTCCTTCACTATTGGCCGGATGAGGAAGCTCAAGGTCGCTCAGCGAGCTATGGAGAGGGCTATGCTCGGAGTATCTCTGCATGATAAACTTAGAAATGAGGATATCCGCAGTAGAACCCGAGTGACCGACATAGTCCAACGGATTAGTAAGCTGAAGTGGCATTGCCACTTCAGCTTACTTATCCGGCCGTAAATCTCGAAGAATCCGGCCGTAAATCCGTGGCCGGCCATAAATCTCGAAGAACCAACAACCGATGGGGAAAAAGGTTCTCGAGTGGCGGCCTCGTACCAGCGGACGAAGTGTAGGGCATCCCCCCACTAGATGGAGTGACAACCTGGTAAGACATGCAGGAAGTCGATGGATGCTGGTAGCGCAGGACCGTGCTTTGTGGCATTCCTTGGGGGAGGCCTATGTTCAGCAGTGGACTTGTGTAGGGCTGTAATGATGAATGACGATGATGAACGTTCTTAAGCGTGAAAGATCATATCCGATTTTAGGTGCACAAAAATTTACTGTAGTACCTAAGTCTTTTCAGTGGATTCTAATAAACACATATCACACTCAAGCTCCCAGGATGAGAGAAGACTCTTCATAAAAATGCATCCAATTTCAAAGCCTACTATGCCATTTGAAGTTATACATATGGATGCCACAGGGAAGCTTGGCACGCCTGATGATCAGGAATATGTTATTGTGACTATAGATGCGTTCTGCAAGTATGTATTGCTGCGCTATTGCAATGACAAAAGCCAACATAATACACTCGGAGCCTTGAAGCAAGTCAAATATCTTTTTGGAACACCGAGATAAATTATTGTGGATGGTGAGCGTGAATATTTTGGTATCAATATACACACTATTGCACCAGGCTTTAGCAGAGCAAATGGACAGGTAGAAAAGGTAATGTCAACTCTGAAGAGCGAACTTATTTCGATTAAGAATTACGAAACTCCAGAATAGCATACAGCGCTGGAGAGCTTACAACTGGCATATTACTGTATCATACATAGAACGACAGGTACTACTCTTCTTACACTTCTCATCCGACGATCTAACTGTGTACCCCAGAGTTACGTAATTTGGTCAATTTTGATACCACATTCATCGATTGCGGTGTATTGCAACGTCATGTGCAACAAAGGATGACTGAGGCGTCATCGAAAGACAAACTTAGGTTTGACAAAGGACGGGCTAAGGTACATAACTTCCAACGGGGAGACTTCGTTTTAATAAAAAATAACCCCAGAAACCAGACTTCCTTGGACCTCAAGTTTAGTGAGTCCTATGAAATTCATAGAGTACTCGATAACGACCGATACCTCGTGAAGAAAGTTGTCAGTTACCATGGTCGGCCCCGTAAAGTTGCGCATGACCAGTTACGACGTGCCCACAACCAGGTGCAGTCGTAAACCTCCAGGCGGCCGTGTCGCCCTCATACCCATACGAGCATCGAGGAGCATCCGGCATTGTTAATATGCTGGTGACAGCGCCATCACCAACCCAATCTGCGTCAAAACTATCTAGTGCTAGTACAGACAAGAACCACTCAATCGTAGATTAAAGAAACTGCTTTCTATAGATTCCATCCTGGTGAGAACTTACTTAACAATCATTCATACATTACTACGTAGCATATTAAAAAAAAAGTAATTGACGTGTTGAGTTGTACAATAACCAAATATAATGTTAAAGATGTTATTGGCGTGTGGAGACGACCAATAACCAAATTTATTTTATAACTGTTTCATGTGGAATGTGTAGTTACACTATCAACCTACTACATATCTCATACAAGCTGTTGCGTGCGTAGTGAACAGCTTTAATTAAACTTTGTGCTTAGGCTTATTACTGAAGTACCTAGCCTCAAAAATATTTCAATATTTTATTTCAGAAACAACTACACAAAGAAGATTAAGCGCTGCAGGGCACGCATCGCATATCAGAATGGCCGAGTCGCCGCACGCGCTTCGATCTTCAAATGAAATCTTAATTAATGATTTGATCCATTATTACCTAGTAATATTTGTAATTTAATTATTCCGTTTAAAATAACTGCAAGTGAAATAGTAATTACATTGTTTGAAAGTTTGAAACTATTATTTGAGTAATAATTCTTTAATAATTAGCAATCATTGTGTTCTAATCTTAATAAATTCTCTTTAATTATTAAACTAGTAATTATTAAGTAGTTAAGTAACTACAGGTTTACTATCAATTCATACAATAAACTCTTTATACTTCGATTTAGATTAAAAGTAGTTAAACAGATTAAAATCTGAAGGCTTGCGCAACGCCATTGGCCCACGCATCTTTACGACCGCGCGGGAGTGGTAGCGTTGTGCACCTTTACCGAAAAATCATCGTAATGAAACCAAAATTTTCATGCAGTAGTTTACTTCTTTTTTTCTCGTAGAATCTTTCCAGCTTTACAAAAGACGCTCTGAATAAACACTACTTACTTCTCGGTCGAATACTTTTGCTTCGGCGTGTTACTGAATAAACTATTTGTTGTATATATGTATATATATCCGCACTTTGAGCGACTGCAGACTACCTCTGTTCCATTCTGTGGTCTGACTATTTTTTTTCTTGTATTATGTATATAATAATTAAGCAGTGAATGAATTTTCAGCCATTACAAAACTCTTGCACCGACATCGTTATAGCGGCAACTTATTACAAAAGGTAGCGTTGTGCACCTTTACCGAAAAATCGATGAAACGGTCATTATCTGGTCCGCGTTTGAGGTGTTAAAGTCAAAAGCAAATACTGTGAGTAATTTAAATATAAAATCATTTGACCATATTTTTATTTCTGTTAATCATTTATTACTGTGGACTTTATTATATTAGTGTGTAATAAACTATTCTCATTAGAAATAATAAGAGAATTGCTATTTTATTGTGGTTTGATAGTGATTCGTCATGGAAAAACTCAATAGCAGAACCGATGACTCCGACGGAGTTCATGGTTCTGCTCATTTTAATATTTGTAATGGACGTCAAACCGGACATATAAGATATTTTTTATAGTTTTTGATAGAATACGAATAAAAATGGTCCTATAACTTTTTACGATGATGTTAATATTTTCGGAGTTATTAATTTTTAAATGTTTGAAAAATCCCAAATTCAGATACTTTCGACTCATTAAAAATATATAAAGAAATGTATGAAAAATATTTTTTTTATTATCGCTTAAGGGTGTTATTAACTATTTTCTTAAAACATAAAAAATATCTCATATATTCTATTATTTTTCTTTATATATTTTTAATGAGTCAAAATTATCCAAATTCGGGATTTTTCAAACCTTTAAAAATTTATCACCATTTCTAATTTAATCCCAATTCCGCTTCTGTAATTAATCAACTATACATTCAAAACAATCTAAAATTATATAAAGTTTACATTAAACATTTAACTAACGTGGCGCCACCGTTTAGCATAGTCGATTTTACTTGGCATCATTATACGATTTTTTTTTGTATAGAAGCCAGGCTTCGCGCTCTATTCGGAAAAGAAAATGTGTATGTAACTCTCAATATTTGCCATATGTCATCATGCCACAAATCCCGTATTTGACTAAGGTGCCACGTTTGGCAGGTAGATTGGCAACCGCAGTTTTTTATTGCACATATCGAATGCAAAGCGAGAGGTTAGGCTTTACTGTCGACTTGTTGTCACGTTACCCGCTCTCATTCCATTCGGTATATTTTATATTGTATTGTTACCAAGAAGACGTTGCTGCCCGTATTGTCGCCTCTTATGACACCCTCGGGATGATACGGGATCGGGATTATCTTACACCGTCACTACTCGGCAACATTTTGTATTTTTAACAAATATAAAATGCCCATGCCGTCAACGGGAAGCAGTGTCAAAGGAGCGAACTGAAATGGCCAACCCAAATTCATAGAAGATGGTAAATGCACCCAACTATGGGAATGGCACATGCAGTAGTGGGATGTTTGCGGGCTGATAATACAATAAAAAATGGTTTGAACTGCCTCCTTTGTCTAAAGATCGTAAGCGCGATTATGTTTCTTTTTTTAAGAAATTCTAAAGTAATGTAAAGTCATTTGTACTGCGCCTGATTTTTTCCGGTCGTGTCGGATTTCCGTTCTTTCGGACTGAGAGTAACTGGGAATAGGGAATAATATTAATGCATGTGCATTAGCACGAGTGCCGATGAATGATGACCGAAATAATATCTTAAGGACATTCATAAACATTAATAAAAGCTTTGAACAACCAAAGCTGTAAATTAAAAATCTAGGGCTAAACTCTCATAAAAAAGGAAATTTAACTCTGATACAATCCGCAGATTGTTTTAGAGTAGTTCTTTCCGCAGAAAATTCCCCTGCATAATACAGCTCATGTGCTCGTTGTTGAGTGAAAATTTTATTGAAATCCAATATTCGGGCATCATTACGAATTTAAATGACTTATGAAATTGTTTAAATATTTGTAAGAAAGTGTTTGTTGAAATATAAATGAATTGCATATTCTCGTAAATATGACTTGTTAAAAATGACAACAATGAAACATATAAACGATCGTCGTCGTCGATCGAGTGAATATGGAGATTTTTAATATGATCCTACAGTGTAATATGTATACTTATATTTGACTAAAATCAATCATAGGATATGATGGGGAATATTGACATCAAATTTCTATAAAGGCAGTTTGAATTTTACCATGTTTTTATTAACTCGCTTTCGTGTGACGGTTCGAGTCGAATTTAGTAATCTAACATCCCGATAAAATAAAATTAAAATTAAACATTTTTATTTTCCGACAACAGAAATCCATCAGTGTTAGTAAATTAAAAAACTTAATAACTAATGTTAGTACCTAATAACTAACAGTGATTTAGTGAGCCTGCATAGGTGCTCGACAAGTGGATAGTCCCTACTGTCGGCGATAGCCTTCAGATAAGCTAGACTTGAAATTTTGAACATAGCTCAGAATTGTATGACAATGTACTTGTAAGAATACGACGAACAAACGTGGTAATATTTTTTTTTTCTCAATAAATGTTTTAATCTATCTAGCTGTTTTTCAACATCGTACGTTAAGAATTATGCGAATAATTTGCATGTACATACAGGCCAGTCTTTGCACTATACCGCAGAAAGCAGGTCTATATCATTATTTTTTCGTTTTTTAATTGTTTTAAATATCTCATATAGGGGGATGAGTCGCTCGCGTCCGTAGGCTTTGACCACCTAACCCTAGGTCCACCCTACACGTGTCCCCCGGGTGGTAATAAATGAGCGACAAAGCCGAAAGGATAGACTCGGCTCCTCGCCGTATGGTAGCGGCGTTAAAGCTACCACCCCTTATTTCGCACCATGAGCCAGCAAATAAAAAAAATGGCCCCGAGTTCCCGGCGCCCCTTTAATGGGGCAGGGGTGCGAAGAATCTCCGGGAGAAAAACCAGCGACGAGGCTCGCCACCCGTCACGTTCTGTCTCCCGGAGGGGCGAACAGTGGATTGCGGAGGCCCGTCTGGCTACGCTGAATGTATGTGGAGCAATGAATGATAAGATGGATGAAGTATGCGAAATGATGAATGACAGAGAAATAGATGTGTTATGTGTAAATGAGACGAAACGAAAATGAAAGGATGCCACTGCACATAGCATGTATACCGCTTACTGGTCTGGTGTAGACGAGACCGAGCGGGCATGCCAGGGAGTCTGTGTCATCCTTTCAGAAAAAATGGGTCAATGTGTGAAAGAGTATGAATGTGTAAGCCCAAGGCCGCTATGGATACGAATGAAAGTGAGCTTAAAAAAGTTGTTTAAGCTAGGGGTGTACGCCCCAGATATGTGTAAGCCCACTTATATCCGAGAGCAGTTTTGGGACATGGTAAGGATGGTGTTGATGAAATGTAATGTAAATGAAAATATTATTATGATAGGAGATTTTAATGGAAGGGTTGGGGTGAAGAGGTTTAGTTATGAAAGGATATTAAGAACGTTTGGCGATGAAAGTATAAATGAGAATGGTGAAGACCTCCTCACCGTTTGTGTGGAAAAGAATATTTTTGTTACGAACACTTTCTTTCGCCATAAGAGGATTCACATGTATACATGGGAAAGAGGTGATGATAGAAGCATGATAGATTTCATAATTGTAGATGAAAGAATGAGGAGCGCAGTGGTAGATAGAAGGACTTACCGGGGGTCCAACGTAGGGACGGATCATTACTTTGTCTTATGCCGAATTAATGGTCTATTCAAGCGTTGGCGGCATCGGAGATCTGTGTCTACCACTGCGTTACAGCATATAAGAATAGAGAGATTACAAGATGAAGGTGTGAAAGAGAAGTTCAAATGTAGACTGAGAGAAAATATAAGTGGTATGGATGAATTGTGTATGAGTGATTTAGACTTGGACACTGTGTGGTATAATGTTAGGAAAGGTTTGTTGGATGCAGCCACCGAAGTATGTGGTGTAAGTAAGAGAACGAATGAAAGGAAAAATAATACGTTGTGGTGGGATGATGAGGTACGGATGGGAGTTGAAGCAAAGAAGAGAGCATGGCTAGATTTACTAGCAACCAAAGCTGGTAATTCTAGCGGTATGATTGATGAGATTGAAAGATAAAAAGGCAGAGTTTAGACGTATAAATAAGAGAGTAAAAGAAGTTGTTGAAAGGAAAAAGCAAGAAAGAACAGATAAGAATGATAGAAGAATATCTGATAACTTTCAGGTAAATATTAAAATGTTCTGGAAACTCGTAAGAACTGCCAGGGGAAATTCAATACAGCCTAGAATGAAAGCTATACGAGACGAGAATGGCTGTATGCTAAATGATGAAATTTCTAATTTAAAGAGATGGAAGGAATACTTTGAAAGCGTGTATATGAGTGAAGAGTCGTCTGAATTAAGTGAAATAGAAATTCCGAAAGAAGTGGAGAGAAGTAGGGAGATAAGTGTAGATGAAATAATGAAAGCATGAAAGCAGGTAAGGCAGCCGGATATAATAGAGTATCACTCGAAATGCTAAGGGCTGGAGAGGAAGTGGTGGCAGGCCTGTTGTACACCTTGTTTAATTTATGTTGGCAACTGAAGCGGGTACCGGAAGACTGGTGCAAAGCCGTTAAGTTCCAATATATAAGGGAAAAGGGTCACAGCAGGAGTGTAAAAACTACCGTGGCATTAGCTTGCTAAGCATTGTGGGTAAACTGTATGCTAAGGTGTTAATTGAAAGAGTTATGGAAGAAACTGATCGAAAAATTTGGGATGTGCAAGCTGGATTTAGAATGGGGATGGGGTGTACGGATCAAGTCTTTGCCATGCGCATGATTGCGGAGAAGTTTTTGGCCAAAATCCAGAAAGTTTTTTGTGCGTTCATGGACTTGGAAAAGACTTATGATAGAGTGGACAGGAATGTGTTATGGCAAACACTTAACTCATTTGGTTTGAGCACTGGCTTGATACAGGCATTAAGGTCTCTTTATAGGGACTCAAGTGCTTGTGTCTGGATCAATGAGGTCTACGCGGACTGGTTTGGCATTCAAAAAGGTGTCAGACAGGGCTGTGTAGCTTCCCCGTGGCTGTTTAACCTATTTATGGACAGTTGTTTGCAAACTTTGAAAGTTGAAGAATGTGGGTGTAGAATGGGTGAGTTAACCATCAAATGCCTTTTGTACGCCGATGATCAAGTCATATTTGCATCGTCGGCGGCCGAGTTGCAAATGATGGTTACTTTAATGAACTGGTCATTAAAAGAAAGCGGTATGAAAGTGAACGCAAGTAAGACGAAATTATTGGTTTTTGAAAGAGAAGTAAGTAAAACGTTATGTGAAATAAGAATAGAAGGGGAGATGATTGAGCAAGTGGATGAGTTTGTATATTTGGGATGTTTATTTAGCAGGGATGGTAGATATGATAAGGATATAGAACGACGAGTGAACGCAGGAAATAGAGTGAATGGGGCTCTAAACGCTATTACGAAAAGTCAGAATGTGTCAAAAAAGGCACGTATGGCAATTTATAATGCTGTGTTAGTCCCTACTTTAATGTATGGTAGTGAAAGTTGGGTCTGGCAGAACAAGCATGAGAGTAGAATAAATGCTGTAGAAATGCGGTCATTAAGGAGTATGCTAGGGCTGAATCTGAATGACAGGGTGAGAAATAGTGTGATAAGAGAAAAGTCTGGTTTGCAAGATGACGTTGTGACCAGGATTAAGAAAGGAATGCTTCGTTGGTTTGGTCATGTAGAAAGAATGAACGAGAAAAGAGTGACAAAGCAAATTTATGTTGCAGAAGTGAACGGAAGAGTCGGGAAGGGACGCCCTAGACGAAGGTTTATCGAGTAAATTGGCGATATATTGAAAATATTACGGTTTAGGAGTATCCTTAACCGACGAGCATGTATGCGTAGATATATGGATGTAAAGGAGGCGAGAGAAGTGTGTCAGAATCATGCCAAATGGAAATCCGTAGTCTCTGCATACCCCTCTGGGTGACAGGCGTGAGTTTTTATGTTTTATCTCATATACCTATAATTGAGACATTAAGCTTAAATTTTTATAAATTGAAAACTATAACTAAAAATGCATCTAGATCTACAAACTTATTTATTTTACTCATAAATTTAAGATAACATTCTATATTAATCAAAGTTTCAAAGTCTGTGGACACTAAAATATTGAAACCACGGGAGGTCATTGCTTTCAGTTAAATCTAAATACAAGAATATATTATAGTGAGTTGAAACTCAAGCCCGGATTAATTTAAATTACAAAGTCAGTGTCGTTGTGCAACCAATCCAATCGTACATCCAATATACCGGATATTGGATGCAAACTTTACTCGATTTATGCTATATTTCATTAATCGAAAATTCCATCATCTATTTTAAATTAAAATTGTAAAAAGGTAATAATCCTCAACAAGTAGTCATTAGCAAGCTGAAGTGGCAATGGGCCAGCTATGATAGCTCGAAGAACCGACATCCGATGGTTAAGAAAGGTTCTCGAGTGGCAGCCTCGTACTGGTAGGGGAGGTGTAGGGCGGCTTCCACTAGATGGAGTGACGAACTGGTAAGCATGCAGGAAGTCGATGGATGCAGGTGGCTCAGGACCGTGCTTCGTGGCATTCCTTGGCGGAAGCCAATATTTAGCAGGGGACTTGTGAAGGGCTGTAATGAATGAATGAATGAATCAATAAAGTAGTCATCACAATTTTAAACCTCTGCCCATTAAAATTTAAAAAGATCCGATTCGGGGAAAGAGAACATGCAGCATAATGCGGCTGTGTTTTATATGGTGAGCGTAGAGAGCTGAAGACTCCTTCAAACAGGCATTCTGTCGTAGTCCTATAATAGAATTAGGTGTCTATTGGCTAGAGCTTCCTCTTTACCACCAGGTGAACTGTGTACTCGTTTGTGACCGTTTTACCTGTCTGTCACCTTATATAATATGTCACGTTATATAAAAATTAACTTAACTTTTGGCACTCATCACCATAAATATTATCTATGTGTTTAACAACCGACTAAATCTAATTAGTTTTGTATTTTTTACGTGGCAGAGCTTTGCCGCAGCCACAATTTAGCTGGACAAATTTTATGGTGGTATTCTGCGAGAGCGTAGGCCTTCCCCGGTCGAGCCGAAATATTCATGTTCCAACCATAATAGAGCTACAGTGTAGCCACCACTTAGAAAAATGAACTTCTAGAAATAATCACAATTGCTTTAACAATAAAGTTTTCATAAGAAACTTAAGAATATTACAAAAAACTTAAGTAAATATCTCTCTGAGAATACGTCAAGTTTTTTTTTTCAAAAATTAAACCTTATCAGCATGTGGTGCATCCTACTAGCTCACAGCCGAGAATCAGGCAATTGACTTGAGACAGCAAATGCATCGGTGAAGTCGAATGAAGGTAGAACACCCGCAATAATTGTATACTGTCCCATTAAGTAAAGAAAATTATTTAAAAGAGCTTAACGTAATTTATCAAATTGCGGTCTCTAATGGTTTTTCAATAAATCTCATTAACAATTTAATTAAAAAGAAAGAAAAGCATGCCGTTCGCAATTCTCTGTATGCGGTTCAACCTCAAAGTCATCGTCGATATGTGAGTAGTTTGACCTACTTAGGCTCCATATCTGAAAAAATAACTAATACTCTTCGACAGAGCGGCGTTTACGTTGCGTTCAAAACAAACAATTCTCTTAGAAATATCTGTAATAATAAAGATAAGTTAGATATTCGTAAAAAGTCGGGTGTTTATAAACTTGTTTGTGACGAATGCCACACCATTTACGTGGGTCAGACTGGTCGCAACTTCGAGACACGTTACAAAGACCATTTAGCATTTAGCATTGCAATCCCGATAAATCCCATTTCGCTAAACATCTCTTGGGACACTGGACACAACCTAACCAACGACTACTCCTTTAAAGTCTTACATACTTATAATAAATGGCTGCGACTGTGTGTGCTGGAACAGTTGGAGATATTAATAAATAAAAATAATAATGTTGCACTGCTGAATGAACAAACAAATGTTTCTAACTCACCTCTCTTAAACATCTTTAAACCTGCTCTCTCATAACGGACAGCCTCGCAATATGGTCGTTCGTCACCTTCACGGTGATCAGCGATTGGTTGCGTGGTTGGATGGGTAGGCGGGCGTTTTGCAGCGGTTTGTTATTAATTTAATAGCAGGCGGCTGCGTACGTCAGGTGGTGATTGGCCGCATGTTTTATCGCATGACGCAGTCGCTCGCTACTTAAGTGGGGAGCGGTTGCGTCGGCGAGTCTTATAAATAGCAGCTGTTTTTGGCTCGCCGCTCACTTAGCGGTCAGCCACCGTAGACTCTACTACACCTGAAGATGCCTCGTGTAGGGGCGAAACACGTGTCGTATTGTCATCGGTGGTGTGTCATTCCTAGTGTAGTGATGGTGGGAGTAGTGGTGACGGGGATAGTGCACGCAATTGAGGGAGGGCGGGAGGTGCGCTTCAAACTAGGTAAGACACATCATTTTATTTTATTAAGCGGATATTGGCAAAGTAAATATTTACAACTTTAATATAATGGATTTCCGCTAAGTAACGCCTTTTTTTATTTTTTTTTACAAAGTATAGTTATTTAATAACATCCCAGAGTACAAATAAACTTACAAAAGTTTTTCCATGTACCGCCGATTCGTAACTTCGATCATGTTCAATCGGTTCGCGTTGCGACAAGCCTGATTCTGTTAATTTCTTATCTCCCAAAATTTTGTTTAATTTAAAAAAGTGAAAGTAAAGGTACAGCTTATATTTGTCCCACTGTTGGATACAGGCCTCCTCTTATTTCTGAGAGGGCTTTAGACCAGAATATGTCCGCGCTGCCCCTATGCGGGTTGGCGAACTTCACAATTCTTTGTATTTTTTTATTTCTCAGACATGCAGGTTTCCTCACAATGTCTTCATTTACCGCAGAGAACGTGGTACCTAATAAGCACTTAAAACTGCAATTGACAATTTTATTGGTGCCGGCAGGGATCGAATACGGGTAGATCCGAAACCAATCATATATATTTACACTGATTATACTATTGTGCTCATTTTCGTCTCGTCATCTCTAGGGTAATAGCTGAAAATCAGTGTTTGCTCTCTGAGCAATATTAATCGCTGAGCTAGGACCCATTTGTTAAACTTCAACACACATGTATATTTAGATCTCAACATTATGTAACTTTTTTGTAATTCCTTACTTTGTACCTAGTTTAGTCGGTGAATTTACGTGTGTAATTGCAAAACTTGCTCTGTAGATTTTCACCAGATAAGGAAGAAGGATATCGATACCCCTCTGTAGATGGATGGGCATTATTCCATCCTCCCCACTTGTCGTATATGGTTTAAAGGAGTCAACAGCCCACTGCACCAGGTTTGGCCCTATTATCTTTGTAGCCCTACACCTCATTACAAGGCCTTCGTAGGGCTCTGAAAGAGTTCGAGGCCAGAGTCATATTATTATTATTATTATTATTTGGGTATTTATAAAGTATTCTCATTTGGTTGGGCTGAATAAATATATAAAAGAAATATAGTAAATAAATGAACATAAATATATATGTATATATATTAAATATGCTAACACAAATAATACATAAATAAATAAAAACCCAACCAAATGGAAGCCCTCGGCAGGGGAGACCGAACGGCCGAGGCTTAGGGGTAAGGGAAAGAAACCGGCGGACGATGCGGGCGGTGTCGAGGAGCATCGCCTTCTGCATTTGAGCACGGAGCGATCTTTCACGGAGTCCCAGTCGCCTCATATGACCCGAGAGGCTGACCGGGATTTGCCCGTTCGCAGAAACGACCACAGGAATAATTTCGGTCGGCAGACCACCCCACATGTTGGTCACCTCGTGAGCCAGGACCAGATATTTTGTCAGCTTATCTGTTTTGGCTTTCACGAGGTTCTCGTCGTAAGGAATGGTAATATCGACCAAAAATATCCTTGACTGTGCCCGGTCCATCAGCACAATATCAGGCTTATTCGCAAGAATAGTCCTAATCTGTGATGATGGCCCGGTCCTAGTAGAGCCTGGCGCGGTCATTTTCGAGCACGGCTTCCGGCAAGTACTTATAATATGGTATTTTCCTATCCACGAGACCGTATTTCAGAGCGAGCTCCTGGTGTAGAATCCTGGCTACTAGGTTATGTCTGTGCAAATACCCAGAGTTAGAAAGCGCCGAACAACCGGAGATGACATGCCTGAGTGACTCGCCGGGATGGCGACAAGCTCGACAGATGTCGACGGCGCCATCCTTTAGGATGTATCTCCGATAATTGTTGGTCTTAATAACCTGATCCTGTATCCTGTACCCTCAGTTTCCCCCCAAAGAGGTCACCGAAACGTAGCCAGTAGAGGGAGGCAACTGTGTCTACGAAAGGCTCATGTAGAGCCTTGTAGAACCTCCCGTGGAGCTCCTTCTCCTTCCATACGGTCTCCCGGTCGGAAATGCACTGTACTGCTGGGTCTTGCCATTGCTCGTTGGCTAAGGATAGAGGAGTAAGCCCTTTATCACACGAAATGACGTCCCTGTAGAATGGATCATCCGATCTCGCTAGAAAGTAATTACGGAGGCTGCACACTTCGCAATCATGCATGGTGAAAGCGCTCAAAAAGCCGCTCCCACCATGTTTCCGCGGCAAGTACAACCTAATTACTGACGATCTCGGGTGATGCATCCTGTGTGACGTCATAACAGTGCGGACTTTTCTATCCAGAGAGTTTAGTTCGGTCTGAGTACACCTGAGCATGCGGAAGGTATGTGGTGTATATGAGGACAGGCATGACCCAACCGTTGTATGCGTGTGTCTTATTCACACCCGACAAAAGAATGTTGAGCACTTTTGTCAAGCTATGCACGTCGCAAACTGACTATTTCATATCTGCCTCATCGATACCTATGTTCTGTGACATACCCAGGTATCGGTATGTTTCAGCCTCGGAAAGGGTCCTTATGTTGATGGGCATAGATAAGTCTATGCCCTCAGAGTTAGCAACCCTACCCCTTTCGACATGGAGGACCGCACACTTATCCGTCCCCAGCTACATTCTAATAGAATTGCCAAAATCACAAGTGATGTTTAGCAATTTCACAAGATGTGAGCGACTGGAGGCGAATAACTTGAGATCATCCATATAGAAAAGATGGGTCACTTTTGTACCTCCTTGCCGAAGCTGAAATTCCCTCCCAGAACCCTCCAGTAAGGTACTGAGAGGGTTTAGAGAGAGGCAGAACCAGATTGGACTCAGACAATCGCCCTGGAAGATACCCCTTCTTATCCTTATGTGGTTCTCCGCAGCCGTCATCCGTTCGCCTAGATAACAAAGGATCGTACTCCACTGCTCCATACACGAGGAAGTCTCTAACTGTACAGTCAACCTTGTACAGCTCGAGGACCCTCTTTAGCCATGTATGAGGCACCGAGTCGAATGCCTTTTTGTAGTCTATCCAGGTGGCGGAGAGGTTCCGACGGTTGCGTTTAACCACCTTGCCAATGACCGCGTCAATGACGAGTGGTTCCTTGGTTTCACGACCACCGCCCCGACATCCATTTTGGGCGCGCGACATCACCTGATTTGAGTTCAGGTGACGAGTGATTCTCGCGCTCAAAATGGATGTTAGTGTCTTGTATATCGTAGGTAGACACTTGATGGGGCGGTATTTGTTCGGGTCTGTGGTATCCCGGTCTTTGGGAACCAAATGAGTGATCCCAGTAGTGAAGAGGCTTGGGAGCGAATTCTGGTCGAGAGCCTCTTGAAACTGTCGGGCGAGCACAGCATGACACACCACGAACCCCTTCAGCCAGTAGTGATGCAGCCCGTCGAGGCCCGGACTTTTCCAGTTCGGGGCCCTTCGGACCGCCTCAGCTACATCATCCGGCGTTATGATGATGGGGTCCATGGGTATAACATTCGCACACTGACTCGCCACAACTTCCGTCCAAGGGCCCTCACTGTGGTTTACGGGCTCTGACCAGAGGCCGCGCCAGAATGCGACAGTGTCGGCCTCATTCGGTGCTTGGCCCGTTACACGTACCATTGGTCGCTCCAATGATTTATAGAGCCTCTTTTGATCACTCTGGAAGAGATGATTCTTGTTGAACCGTATCAACCTCTCGGTATATCGCCGAATCCGCATCCCCCAAGCAGCGATTATCTGCTTCAGGTCGTCTATGCGCTCCGTCATTTTTTGCGTAATATTCGGCTGAGACAAACTTATATTTGTCACAGCAAACACCATCCTGACGGTGCGCACAATTCTCGGTCTATTATTACCCGACCTGAAGTTTGTCAGTCTGCCGATTAGGGGTCTTGCCTTTGCGATACGGTCCTCAATTCTTTTTCTCCAGGCTGGGATGGCGCTACTTTGTCTAGTAGCGCGTCCAGCCGTGGGAAATTTGGCGCCAATAATACGGCAAACTGCCGAACGCAACGAAAACCTACTTCAATGGCGGCGCTAAAAGTCATGTCAAATGCTACCGGTGTAAGCAGCCCGGTCATTACAAGAATCAGTGTCCAAATAGTGATTATACCAGTTCGAATACAAAAGAAATACAACGTAAACCAAGTAATGCGTTTAGTGCAGTGTTTCTGAGTGGCAAATTCAACAAATATAACTGGTATATTGATTCAGGTGCGAGCATGCATCTAACAGCTAATGAACAGTGGATTGAGAATGCTATATATCACAAAATTAAGGATATATGTGTTGCTAACAGCGAGAGGTTGCAAGTATTATGTTCCGGAGATGTGACCATTGTAACAAAAACCGATAAATGTGAATTTGAAATACCAGTCAAGGATGTATTATGCGCTCCAGGATTGACTACCAACCTATTGTCAGTGAGCCAGTTAATAAAATTCGGTAATACAATTCAGTTTACGACAAATGGCTGTGAAGTATACAATAGAAATAGTGAATTGGTGGCCACAGCTGTGTTGAATAATGGAGTGTACAAGTTGATAGTACCTGATATTGTGGTGGCTAATTTGTCTGCCTCAGGAATCACTTGGCATCGCCGATTGGGCCATGTTAATAGTAAATACCTAAATAAAATGACAATAATATAGCTGCAGCATGGCTCTACCACGTGCTGTAGAAGGAATGAACCTCCAAGAAAAAATTGGTATTGACAAGACGTCATGCACAATTTGCTGTGAGGGTAAACAGTGTCGTTTGCCATTCACAAATGAAAGTTCAAGAAGCAAAGAATTACTGCATTTAGTTCACACTGACATATGTGGACCTATCGAGTATGAATCACTAGCAGGTTCCAGGTACTTCATATTATTTATAGATGACTTTAGTCGAATGATACATGTATATTTCATTAAACATAAAAGTGAAGCACTCCGAAGTTTTTCCGAGTTTAAAGCAAAAGTTGAGAAACAAACTAATAAGAAAATAAAGATATTGAGAAGCAATAATGGGTGTGAATATTGTAACGAAAAATTTGACTCATTTCTCAAGAAAGAAGGTATCATTCACCAAAGGAGTAAGCCGTATACCCCTGAACAAAATGGCTTGTCAGAACGAAATAATCGAACAGTTGTTGAGAAAGCCAGATGCTTATTATTTGATGCAAACATAGGAAAACAGTTCTGGGCAGAGGCTACCAACACTGATGTTTATTTACAAAATCGTACTGTTCTTCCTGCATTGAATGAAAAGATTCCTTATGAAGTCTGGACTGGACGCAAACCAGACATAAGTCACTTGCGAATATTTGGAAGCAAGGTCATGGTTCATGTGGCTAAAGAGAAGCGCCAGAAATGGGACAGAAAGTCAGAGGAGCACATACTGGTGGGTTATCCAGATGATATTAAAGGTTACCGAATATATAACCCTAGAACAAAACGTATGACAACAAGCAGAGATGTTGTAATCATGGAAGATGAGTAGAATCTTGCCAGTATACCAATTATTGAAAACTCATGTTCAGTGAGGGACACAATTGTCAAGGATAGACCAAGTTCAAATGAAATAACTGTGGATGAGGATACATTGCTTGAAACATCAGATAACTCAGATGATAAGAACTTAAATGTTTTGAGGACAATCATGCGTGGGAGCTAGTAGATATATGCCAAAGAATAATGAAACTGTAGAGAAGTGTAAGTGGGTGTTGCGTAAAAAGATGAACAGTGATAATAGTGTTCGCTACCGAGCCCGTTTAGTAGCCAAGGGCTATATGCAGAAGCAAAATGTGGACTATTCAGAAATCTTTTCGCCTGTAGTAAGGCATTCGAATTTGAGATTACTGTTTGCATTATCTGTAAAACTTGGTTTAGATGTTACACACCTTGATGTCACTACAGCATTCTTGAATGGGGACCTTGAGGAGACAATTTATATGGAAATACCAGAATGTATTGAGGAGACAATTTATATGGAAATACCAGAATGCTTTGAGGAGACAATTTATATGGAAATACCAGATTGGGAGTGTGTCGACGAGGGTTGCGTACCTTATACTCAGAATCACCAAACGGTATTTGCAGAAGGTCATACAGGTTTACGCACCAACCTCGGCACACCCCGATGACGAGGTGGAGGAAATGTATGTGGATATTTCTAGAGCCATGCATTCCTCCAAAACCCACTATACGGTGTTAATGGGAGACTTCAACGCAAAGCTAGGCACAAGAGAGAACGGTGAGCTCAAAGTAGGGAAATTCGGATTAGGGTAACGGAACCCAAGGGGCCAGCATCTGGCCGACTTCATGGAGAAAGAGGGACTCTTTATGATGAATTCTTTCTTCCAGAAGCGGCCCCACAGGAAGTGGACCTGATTGAGTCCCAACGGTTCGACAAAAAATGAAATTGACTTCATTATGACGACCAGACGACAACAGCTGTTCAGTGATGTCTCAGTGATCGCGAGGGTGAAAACTGGTAGCGATCACCGAATGGTTAGAGACACACTGAACCTAAACGTTAAGTTGGAAAGGTGTCGTCTAATGAAGTCAACGCTCCGTCCCTCTCGTGCTCTAATCCAAAGTCCCGAAACCTTAGAAGATTGCAATGCAGTGGACGATATGAATGACAAGCTAGTGGAAACTGTCCATGCGGTCGGAGCTAAGTTTTGTAAGACCCGCCGCAGAAGAACACAAATACACTCCGATCACACTCTTAATCTCATGGCTGTTAGACGGGAAATGAAGCTGCAATCTTCGGTAGATTTGATAGCATACAGGCAATTGAACAGACAGATCTCCAAATGCATGAGGCAGGACTTACGCAACTTTAATACTGCTCGTATTGAAGAAGCGATCGAGCGGAACCAGGGCTCCAAAGTCTTTGCTAGAGATCTGTCTGCCAGAAAGAGCCAACTGTCGAAGCTGAAGACCGAGTGTGGCAGCGTCTTTTCCGGGACACCTGAGATTTTGAGTGAGATTGAGAGGTTCTATGGGCAGCTGTACACATCATCGTTGGAGCCACACGCAAGTGTGAGTAACGATCCAAGAGCGAGTCTTATCCGACACTATTCCGATGATATCCGGAGGTCAGTCTGAGCTAGATTAGCATGACTCTCCAGCACCTTAAAAACGGCAAGGCCTCAGGCGAGGATGGAATTACAGCGGAGCTTCTGAAAGCGGGTGGAAAACCAGTACTTGTAGTCCTTCAGAAGCTCTTTAATTCCATCCTCCATGGTGGCACTACGCCGGAGGCGTGAAGCAGAAGTGCGGTAGTCTTGTTCTTTAAAAAAGGCGACAACGCTCTCTTGAAGAACTACAGACCGATTTCCCTTCTGAGCGCGGTCTACGTGCTGTTTTCGAGAGTCATTACGAATCGTCTCGCATGCAGACTCGACGACTTCCACCTGGGACAAATAGGCCGACTAGGTAAGTTCAACTTCGACCGAGAGGTCAATCGACGGATTCAACTCGGCTGGGCAGCGTTCGGGAGATTACGACCCATCTTCTCGTCAGGCATACCTCAAAACTAAATTGTACAATCAGTGCGTGTTGCCAGTGATGACATATGGAACTGAGACGTGGTCCTTCACTACTGGCCGTATGAGGAAGCTCAGGTCGCTCATCGAGCTATGGAGAAGTTATGCTAGTTTTTCTGCGTGATAAACTTAGAAATGAGGATATCCGCAGTAAAACCAGAGTAACCGACATAGCCCAAAGGATTAGTAAGCTGAAGTGGCAATGGGTCGGCCATATAGCTCGAACAACCGACAACCGATGGGGAAGAAAGGTTCTCGAGTGACAGCCTCGTACCAGCAGGGGAAGTGTAGTGTCCCCCCACTAGATGGAGTGACGACCTGGTAAGACATGCAGGAAGTCGATGGATGATGCTAGGCCTATGTTCAGCAGTGGACTTGTGAAGGGCTGTAATGATGATGAATGATGACCAGAATGCTTATCAAATTCTCAAATAACTTTAATAATAATAAAGTACTTAAACTGAATAAAGCTATTTATGGTCTAAAGCAATCCTCAAGGGCTTGGTACAAGAGAGTTGATGAATGTCTTGTTGGCAATGGTTATAAACGCTCCAAGCTAGAACCATGTTTGTACACTTAAATTAAGGATAAAAGGAGAACAATAATAACATTGTATGTGGATGATTTATTTGTGTTTACATACGATGATATTGAATGTAATAATTTAAAAAAGGTATTGTCTTCAAAGTTCAAATTAAACGATTTAGGACAAGTTAAAATTGTTTAGGAATGACTGTGAATATTGATAAAATTAGTGGCACTGTTACATTGAGCCAAGATAATTATATTAATCAGTTATTGAAAAGATTCAACATGACAAATTGTAAGCTAGCTGATACACCTTTAGAGTCTAAATTGAATATTAATTTAGGAAATAAAAATTGAGATAGTCAAATACCTTATCAGAAACAAATAGGTGGGCTCATGTATTTGGCAGTATTAACCAGGCCTGATATAGCATACTCAGTAAGTTTCCTTAGTCAATTTAACAATTGCCTAAGGAAACTTACTGAGTATGCTATATCATGTAACTTGGGTTTATGCAAAAATAATTTTAAAATATTTAAAAAAGACTACATATTATGGGTTAAAATATACTAGATATGGTAATGATAAATAAGAAGGGTATGTTGATGCAGATTGGGGAAACAATATTATTAACAGGCGGTCTTACACAGGTATGTGTTTCAAATTAGCTGGTAGTATAGTGTCATGGGAGGCTAAAAAATAGAAAACAGTTGCTCTATCAAGCACAGAATCTGAATATATGGGCATAGCAGATGCTTGCAGGGAAGCAATTTATTTGTACAACTTGTCAAACGAAATTATTAATGAGTCGTATACAATAACTATATTTAATGATAACCAGTGTCTTCGAGTAGTAGTTTTAACAAGAGAACCAAACATATTGATATTCCTTACCATTTTTGTAAAGATTGTATCGCTGATAAAATTATTGAACTAAGATATTTGGAAACAGCTGATATGCCAGCAGACCTGTTCATTAAAGGTTTGGGTAATACCAAGCATTATTATTTTTTGCAGCTATTAGGAATACAGGATGTAAAAGCAATATAATAATTTTGTTTAATTTAGATGGGGTAAAATATTGTGGGCATCTATGTTATTTTGATAAGTGGGGGTGTTAGTATTATATCAAAATACCAGTAATACCATCTATTGTGTTATTAAGAATTATTGTACGATTGTATGACAATTATGTTCTGAAATAAATTCATTCTCTCGCTCTGTGTCTCACAGAAGGAAACGTTGTTTTATTTTATAAGGACTAAAATGGAATGCCTCTTTTCCAGTAAAAAGGGTCTCCGGTTCTCTACACTCACCATACGAAACACAGCAGCTGCTTATTTTACGCTGGTATTCTGTGAGAGCGTGGTCCTTCCCCGGTTGAGCCGACCCATTCGTGCTACAACTATACTACTAATATAGCTGCAGCATGGCTCTACCACGTTTTAACCAACCCAGTATTTTATTACTTGTTAGTGCGCCCTAATAAGCGCTAATGGCGTTATTAATTTCGTAGCAGGTAGTTTGTAGCGAGTACCTTCCGCTACGTCGTAGCTGGTTCTAGTTACGTAATTGATTTACAAGACCGATGTGACCTTTGTTACTTTTTTAGCTATTAATTTGCAATAGATTCAGTATACGGTAGGTTGAATGTAACTGCAGTTTATAGCTTTTTTTTTCTTTTTTATTGAAAAAACGTAACCTTCACACTAGGATTTTCTCCTGTATCGTGGAGGCAGTTTACAAACATAAATTGCACAAGGACAAACATCCAGACCCGGAACAATTATTTGTAGGCCATACAAATACTTGTTCCGTGCGGGATTTGAACCCGCGGCCCTTAGCGCTGCAACTCAATTGCTAAGCCACTGCGCCTCGGAGCCGTCTAACAAGTAATAAAGCTTTTTTCTAGTTGTAAAGAATATGATATTTTTACTCCGTATAAATAATTGTATAAAACTTATTAAATGTCGATATTTTATTTAGCACTGCTGCAGGAATTACCTCTCTTCTGAGAAGAACCAGGAAGAAATCCAGCAGTTGTTTTTTTTTTATATAAAATTTTACAATAATGATATGCAATTATTTTTATAATATTAGTATCTATTGAAGTTATACTTCTTTTGGGGCGTTTGGTAAAAATGATGAGAGTGAATTTTTTACGAATCACGCGCACACCGACAGCTAAAAACGATACCATGAAGTTGTTACGATGCGCGCGCACACTGACATCACAAAGCGACAACTTCATTGGGTAACTCCCTCTCAAGTTTTCGTGGGAACTGATAACTATATTTAAGGTAGTTATTTTTAGTTATTTTTGTTTTGTTACGCTAAAGAAGTATAGCTTCCTACGTGCGTACATAAGTACACACACACACTTTTTTTTAATATTATGTATGGTATTCTAGTATGTACTGTAGCGATCTCATTCACAAATATTTTAAAACAGTTTTTTAATGAAATTTTAAACTTGTTGTGATAAACATTTAAAATTTTTGGGATTTTGCCGTAAAAGCGTAAACGTTGCCACATATCGTTTTTTTTCAAATGTACGTAGTCTATAGTAACTGGCATTACAAGCTTGTTTTTGCTCCTAGTATTTAAAATAAGAATATCTTTGTTATTATCAAGGCTATTTATGTTTTTATTTACATTAAATATACATTAATATATTTGGAGGCTAAAGTAATATATTTTCTTTATAATTTTCCCTAAAAGACTTTAATTTAAGTTTTAAATTGCCCTTACAACCCTCTAGGAAAAACAGTGTTTTTATTTTAAATAAGACCGTTTTCACCGCTCTTATGACACCTTTATATTATTTTTATCAGTCTTTAAACAGTTTATTATTAATAATAATAATCTCTTTATGTCGACCAACTTGGGTTATATTCTTATTGCTGGTCAGAAGTCTATTTAGACTTTTAATAGAAGAAAAGCTAACAAATGAGCTCACAGTCCACCTGATGGTAAATGGATCAATACCTACATCTTTTCTTCTATATCATTACTTACAGTCCACTGCTAAACATGAGTATATAAAGCATATTCATAGCAGTAAGGATTTGCCATAATTAAGACGCTTGGCAAGCAGACTGGCAATTGCAGTAACGTAGCATAGTTCTTATGATAATGTCTGTAGCACTGATTAACGCGGGTTAGATTCCCGCACAATCAAATATTTTTCTGTACTACAAATGTTTGTTTCATATCTGGGTGTTTGTCCATATCCAGTTAATGGACATTTTATATAGAATGGTGGTGACAAACAAGCACACAGTCCACCTGATGGTAAGTGGATTCTGTGGCCCATAGACATTTTATTCTCGAAAAAGACTCAAAATGAAAATGCGTCGTCTGTCACTCCTGAGGACTACGATGGAATGCCTCGTTTCCAGTAGAAAGGGACTCCGGTTCTCTACACTCACCATACGAAACATACCAATTTAAGCTGATGTTTTACGCTGATATTCTTCTATATTTACCCCGGTCGAGCCGAACCATTTACGCAACAACCAATAAAATAGCTGCTGCTGATATGAGACAGTTTTTGTATGGGAGCAACGTTTAAAAATAAAAATAAAACTTATTTCGTACACTTGACGCTGCTACCCGTCGTAAGCCTATTCCTAATTTAAGAGATGTTATACTTTATTCGAAAAACCCAAGTTATTCTGGTAATTTCCCTGTGTAGCCCCTTATGACACTCAAAGGAAGAGCATAGGTAATGGATACACTCACTACACCACCATACACGCCAGGCATTAAATTAAACTTTTATTATTACGCTTACGTGATTTCTGCACTTCGTGTGCTAAGGTTAACTAGAAGACTTAAAATCTCCAAATAGTTATTTTTATATTTCTAGATACATTTGACCATTTAAAATAAAAAATGAATGTTTATTTTTAAGTAAATATTCATGTCTTCATAAAGTTAAAATAAACCATAATCAAGAAACTTAGAAGGAAAAATGAACCGACAATTTAATGAAAATATACTCAAAATGGAGAGGATTATCCTAAAACCCTTAGGATATCAGTTATCTCGGCGACGATGCTACAACACGTACTTCGATCTAAATTCTGTCACGTATAAAAATACTCGTAGCAATCTTTTATTCCGCCAGCATTTTATTTATTTTTCTTTTCATTATTATCTCTAGTTTTTTTGTATACTTTTAAACTTTTAATATTCTATACATATTTCAAAATTTATTAAAAAATTTGTATAAAAAGGTTTACTATAATATTAAGGAATTTATGTATGATATTGATCCCTGGGAATGAGGTAATCGCTACCAAACTACATATATCCAATTTTTTTTGTGTTGTTAATTGTGTGTTTTATCCGACACTATTCCGATGATATTCCGGACAAAAATCGGCAAGTCCCCGAGCGAGGATGGAATTACAGCGGAGCTTTTAAAATCGGGTGGAAAACCGGTACTTGAAGTCATTCAGAAGCTCTTTAATTCCGTCCTCCATGGTGACACTACACCGTAGGCGTGGAGCAGAAGTGCGGTGGTCTTTTTCTTTAAAAAAGGCGACAACGCTCTCTTGAAGAACTACAGACCGATTTCCCTTCTGAGCCGCGTCTACGTGCTGTTTTCGAGAGTCATTACGAATCCTCTCGCACGCAGACCTGACTACTTCAAGCCTCCCGAGCAAGCCGGTTTACGAAAAGGCTTTAGCACCATATACCACATACATACCCTTCGGCAAATTGTACAGAAGACCGAGGAGTACAATTTGCCACGTATGTCATGCATATATGGACTATGAGAAAGCTTTTGATTCCGTCGAAATTTGGGCGGTGCTGCAGTCCCTTCAGCGGTACCAAGTTGACTGCCAGTATATCGAAGTGCTAAAGTGTTTGCACAGTAGGGCTATGATTGCTAATCGAGTACAGAACCGGAGTACGAAACCTATCCAACTGCAGAAAGGTGTAAGACAGGGTGACGTAATATCCCCGAAACTCTTCACCGCTGCATTGGAAGACGTTTTCAAGCTACTGGACTGGAAAGGATGAGATATTAACATAAATGGCGAGTACATCACTCACCTTTGATTTGCCGACGATATAGTCCTTATGGCAGAATCTCTGGAGGACCTAAACACTATGCTCAATGACCCCAATAGTGTCTCCCAACGGATAGATCTTAAGATGAACATGGACAAAACAAAGATAATGTGTAGCGTCCATGTCACTCCTACGCCAGTAATTGTTGGGAGCACTAAGATCGAAGTTGTTGACGAGTATATTTACCTGGAACAAATAGTCCGACTAGGTAAGTCCAACTTCGACCGAAAGGTCAATCGACGGATCCAACTCGGCTGGGCAGCGTTCGGAAAATTACGACACATCTTCTCGTTCAGGTATACCTCAAAACTTGTAAACGAGACTGTACAATCAGTGCGTGTTGCTAGTGATGACCTATGGATCTGAGACGTGGTCTTTCACTGCTGGCCGTATGAGGAAGCTCAAGGTCGCTCAGCGAGCAATGGAGAGGGTTATGCTCGGGGTTTCTCTGCGTGATAAACTTAGAAATTAAGATATCCGCAGTAGAACCAGAGTCACCGACATAGCCCAACGGATTAGTAAGCTGAAGTGACAATGGGCCGGCCATATAGCTTGAAGAACCGACAACCTATGGGAAAAAATGTTTCTCGATTGACAGCCTCGTACCGGTAGGCGAAATGTAGGGCGACCCCCCACTAGATGGAGTGACGAACTGGTAAGACATGCAGGAAGTCGTTGGATACACCGTGCTTTGTGGCATTATTTGGGGGAGGCTTATGGTCAGCAGTGGATTTGTGAAGGGCTGTAATGATGAATGATGATGATGATGTTAATTTTGTAGCTTATGATTGTAAGCTGTTTATTTTATACCGACTTCAAAAAGGAGGAGATAACTCAATTCAACTGTATTTTTTTTTATATGTGTTACCTCATTACTTTTCTATGGGTGAACTGATTTCGATGATTCTTTTTTTAGTTGAAATCTGGTGCTTTTCATGTGGTGCCGTATAAATTTGATTACGGTGTAACTAGAAGTTTTTTAGTTATTCTTAATAGTTTATATTGAAGTCGGTTGTACAAAATTTTTAATTTTAAATTATTAAAAATATGTTACCCTGGGCTTCTTGCTAGTTATTCAAAGGTATTTTCCATAGCAATGGAAAATTAAACATAAGAATGACTTTCAATAAGTATTAGGTATTTATAATCTATACAAAATAAAAAGTTTCTTTGTTTCATTTCAAAATAATAATTAAATATCATAAAATATATTTAGTCCATATTTAATCACTCAAACTGTTCAAAACTACTTTGTCACTTTAGAATTTGCTGATGACATCGTCACCACAGCAGTTTCTTTTCATTTCTCAATGTACCAATTACAGTGAGAAGTGGCAAAAGAACAAATACATACCCAGAGAAGGAATGTGCTGTTATGTAGAAATAGCTTCGAAATAAGTTTCCAATATTCTAACATTTTACAAATTTACCCAACAAATTAAACTAAGAAAAACTACAAATAAATGTTTTTTATTTGTTATTATTTTATTGTGTTTTGCTATTCATAATTTGTATAATGCTTTTTGATTTTGAATTATAAAGCAACACGAAAAGGCTCTTGCGAAGTTTAAAGAATAACCTCGGACTTTTCGAATTGTTTCTATTCATTCGTATGAAACAGCCACAGCCATACTTAAGCAATTTACTCGAGTATGTTTTTATAAGACCTACCTATTGTTGTTGTATTAAGTCGATACAAAGTTCAGCATAATATTTAGAGGTATATAAATCTTGATATACAGGGTATTTTTGAAACGCTCCCGAAAACGAAGACAGATGATAGTACTAAGGATACCTATGATGATGGGTCACAAAGAAATTCGATCCCGAGGAAAAAAAAATCATCTTTTCACAACGTTTTATTAACTTTATTCACGCTCCATCATGTTATTAAAGTTATTTGAAACGATATTTCACAAAAAAATATCATGAAAATACTGAAATATGAAACCAGCAGTGGAATTACTGAATTACAATCAGCTGACTACGGGTCAATGTACGCGCGAACGCCGAATTCGCGCGGCCCGCAACTAGCGATAGTACCACAATACCTAATAATTTACAACACTTGTCTAAATACCTAACTTATTTACTTAACCTACTATTTTGCCACTGTGCTTGTCTCCACGTAGCCACTTTAATTCAAATTCACAGGTTAAATAAACCAAATAACTGGTTCGATTCCCCGCTAATGAAAAAAATACTTAAATAAAATGTTAACAAGTTATTTAAAAAAATTAGCTTAAATAAACCAAATAACTGGTTCGATTCCCCGCTAATGAAAAAAATACTTAAATAAAATGTTTACAAGGTTAGAGTCATGCTTTGTTATCCATTGTGTAATTATGTTTATTATTCTGATGTATTCAGTTATGTACCTATTCAGATCAGTTCAGTACTAAGTTATTTAAAAAAAAAATTAGGTATGAAACAGCTTACCGATCCTCCGTGGCCTTATGAGATTCTTCAAGGCACATTAACATGTTGCCGTATTCACTAGCACTATAAATGTACCTACGCGTTAGGCATTATTAAAACAAAACAAAAAACACAAAACGTAACAACAAGAACAACATCATTAATTAATAAATAACAAGTTATAACGACAATAATTTAATAAACAAAACAATTGAACTATCGCTCGTGATTGTCAACATGGCACTGTCTCAAAAACTAAAATTATTATAACGTCCTTGAAGCATATGAAATTCCACAGCGCGAGGCGACACGAAGCAGCGTGTGTGTGAAAGGGAAGGGTAGAGTGAGTAAGTAGTATACCTAATGCATTGTTTCGTACCGATCTAGGTAAGAGTTCGGCGCCCGCGAGGATATTGACCCTATTGTCAGCTGATTTTCTTTTTAAAGTTTCACTGCTGGTTTCATATTTCAGTATTTTCATGATATTTTTTTGTAAAATATCGTTTCAAATAACTTTAATAACATGATGGAGCGTGAATAAAGTTAATAAAACGTTGTGAAAAGATGATTTTTTTTTCCTCGGGATCGAATTTCTTTGTGACCCATCATCATAGGTATCCTTAGTACTATCATCTGTCTTCGTTTTCGGGAGCGTTTCAAAAATACCCTGTATATACCTCTAAATATTATGCTATGCAAGTTATTATTGTTTCATAAATACACTTCATAAATATGAAGTGTTTTTATGAAACAATAATTACTGAGCATATTACTATTTTATTATTATTACTCTTTAATAGTGGCGTTGTAAGAATATCATCCCCTGGGTGTCGTAAGAGGCGACAAAGTGAAACAAATCAGGAGATGGGCAGCAGCGTCTTCCTAATAACGACTAAAAATAAGAAGCTGCGGTACCCAACCCGCTTGCCAAGCTTGGAAACTTTGGCAAATATCCCAATGAGACAATCTATGTGGGAGCCCTATTTTTAGTAGTGGGCTTTAATAGGCTGTAACGATAACGTTAACGGTAATTACTGAGCAAGCACAGGCGCTGTGGTGGTGGCGTAAGAGAATTTGTCACACCATTTCGTTTCGAGGGTGCCGTATGAGGCGACTTCATGAAATGGCGTCCAAAAATAGCGATTTAAACATTATTTTTCACCAGACATAAATACGTTTACCGGTGGCAGGTAACAGCATCAAAGGTGGAGAAGTCTGGTACTTTTTTTATAGAAACAACGACATTTAGTGACAAATGAGCATACAGTCCACCTGAAGGTAAGTGGATGCTGTGGCCCATAGACGTCTACATCTATCCTCATTTAAAAATCAAAATGCAGAACGTTTCCACTCCTGTGCACTAAGATAGAATGCCTTGTTTCCAGTAAAAAAAGTCTCCGGTTCTCTACACCCACCATACAAAACACAGCAGCAATTAGCTGCTATTTTACGCTGGTATTCTGTAAGAGCGTGGTCCTTTCCCGGTTAAGCTGACCGATTCATGCTACAAACATATTATAGCTGCAGCATGGCTCTACCACATTAACGACGAAAACTACGATTTTCAAGGCAGCTGCCAAGCGCGACGATTAATTCAAATCCTTCCTGACACGGGTGAGGCTCATGTCTTGCGATAGACTATTACGGACTGATGAAGAAGAAGCAATTATAAGTCGGATTAAATGATTTTTTATGGAATAACGGGTGACAAACGAACACACAGTCTAACTGATAATAAGTGGATACTGTGGCCCATAGACATCTACACTTATCCTCGGTTATGATTCCAAATGTGTTTTTACCCCCGAGGATTAAGATGGAATGCATCATTTCCAGTAAAAAGTGTCTCCGTTTCTCTACACTCACCATAAACAAATAGCACAAATATTGAAGCATAATAATTATAAAAATCTTTTCTCTAAATTTAAACTTCATTCACCGAGTGACACGAAAGTAGATAACGAACGAGGCACTGGCAACCGAAAAATAGCAATATATCCATTCGAAAACGCGTTACATACGTGTTTACGTGTGCGTGTTACGCCTTGTTGCTTGGCACAGACGTAGGCGTATGCTTTGTAAGCGCGGTATAATCACTTCACGTTTTCTAGAAATATATCATTCCTTAGACATACAGTAAGCACGTGGTAAATTAGCACTTAAAATTGCAATTAATTTCATTGGTACCAGCGGAGCTTAAGCTTGGGTTGCTCGCGTGTTGTAAAATTTACGGTGAGCGCATATTATCCGAGCTATCACGACTGATTCTGAAAACGAACCCAAACCTAACAGATTGACAATAGTAGCACAACAAGTGCAAGTTTATCGGCCACCAACTAGCAACTACCAACTACCAACTCGGGCCAGCATTGTGACAGCATAGGGACACAGTTTATGGTGCAAGTCATTAATCATCTAGCATTCTAAATTGGTTTATATCCAGAAAATGGTTATAAATAGCTGTTTAAGAAGAATTATGATTCTTATTCTCAAATACAAAAGCCTACTTTTGATGTTGCTTTAAGAAATCTATTGTGATTTTTACAAACGGTAGTGGATCGGCACGACTGGGGAAAGACAACGTTCTCATAGTAATATTAATATGGAAGTAAGGATGACAGATGAGCCCACAGCCCACCTGATGCTAAGTGGATGGTGTAGCCCAAAACACCTACCTCTATCCTCGAAAAATCAAACTGTAGATTCGTTGTCGCCCCTCAGGACTAAGATAGAATGCCTCGTTACCACTAAAATGCGTATCCACTTCATCGCTCGCCATACGAAACACATGAGCATCAATATGCTATTTCACGCTGGTATTCCGTGTGAGTGTGATCCTTACCCGGTTGAGCTGACCCAATCGTGCTGCAGCAATAATACTGCCGTGTTTCGTATTGTCAGTAATAGCTCTTAAACTTACTATTAGACGGACTGTGTGCTTGTATGTTCTATTATCCGCTTCATTGTCTATCTCTTAGACTTATTTTTTTTATTATAATTAAATGTCATGTAGTTCAAAAGCAAACGCCGTTTACGGTTCTGAAGAACCTGTCACATTAAATCTCAAAGGCACATTATTTACTCGCATACTGCAACCAACTCGGTAGCTATTGTTTTCGGTTGTTCCATTTTTATAGATCTCGTACAAGGTAAAAACTGTAACAATGCATTATAATGCGCAGTAAAATATATAGTACTATTTTAATTTTTTTGTCTGAAATCAACTTGGTGGTAAAATAAACGTTTCAAAAATTTAAAGTTTATTCTAATCCAAGAAATGAATTAGAATGAAGTTTCAACAGATGCATCGGATGCAAGGATTACGTCATTAACGTCCTCCAGACCGTATTTCGGTCACGGTAGCCAGTCTCAACGGAGGCTAGCCATCTGTGCAGGACATAATTATAGTGCCTGAGTGTATGCTCAACAACAGGTGCATCTCTACTCCCTCTCTCTCATATGCCAATGGGACGGTAATACGACACAATCGGAGAAAGATCAGGCGCATAAAAATCAGGCGTTTTTCGAGGCACGGGAGTGTAAACCTCCAAAGTGCAAACTTCCTTACTCCGGGCTGCTACTGAAATTTATTTTATTTTTATTTTAAAATCTCCCCCTCTTCATCATCATCCCCTTAGAAAAAATAAGGATACAAAGGGCGGACTTAATGCCTAAAGGCATTTTCTAACAGTCAACCCATTCTTGTTAGAAAAACCCAATAACTGATTTTGATCCGACGCGGAATTCGAACCTGGCCCTCCTGATCAGCAACCGAGTTTGCGACCACGAGACCAACGAGACAGTCATTTCTTTATACTTGCGGATCGATTTACCGGTTGGGACGCATTGTGGCGGTCAGCTAGTCTAGCTGAGTCTCCCACAATGCGTTGAGCTAATTTGCTTGCCCCATTGGGTGACTTCGTCTACGAGGGACAGAATCTTTTAAGCAGGTGTACTATCCCAATGTGTGATCACCAACTTAGCCTGGGTTGTTGTAAGACATTTTGTAGTGACGGATTGCTGTTGTGATTATTTTTTGTCATCGTCTTGTTAGACTTCGGATTAGGTGTTCTAATCTATATCGATGCTAGAGGGTTCAGTGTTGTTTTAATTTCAGCGTACATTTGAGTAACGCTTGGTTTCGTAATCTTGCTTCATTTCCACGATTTCAGCTTCTTGGTATATTAGTTCAAATTTATGTAGGTGTATATTTTTAATGGCAAATTCAAATCTACAACCTCTTAAGTTCGCGTTCAGCTCCCTACCATTAGGTTACTGTTGCTTTAAATTATGTGGATATAATAATGTGTGTTTTTGTTCCAATTAACGGCGGATATGTGCGTGATTAAATAAAAATTAAATAAACATTCTCAAGCAAAATGAAAAATTAACTAACATATCTTATACATTCATACTACGCAATCAAATCGTCTCAAAGATCGTCCTAAAATTAAATTTTGAAATAAACTGAACTTCTGTCCCATCCACATTTCGTATGTATTTGTGATTGCCTCAACTCACACCAACTTTCATGCAGAACAACTGACACATAAAGCTTCGCATGTCCTAATTATATGCATCGAATGCAACTGTGAAAATGTTCACATAGTTGTTGATTTTGCATATCTTTACAGAATTGCTTTGTTAGGTTTGCAACTCATGAAACGGATATGCAATTTGCATTTTATTTTCCTACTACAATAAACAATTACGTATAGTCTTACTTAGTTTGTTTTAAGTTATTTGATATATCATTATAATTATAGCCCTTTACATGTCAACTACTGAATAAATGCCTCCCCCAAGAAATGTGATCCTGATCCTCCTGCATCCAACGACATCCTGCATCGACGATTTAATTATCAAGCACAAAATTAAAAAAAACATTAGGTTCAGCAGAGTATGGTAAAATGAAAGTTACAATCGACATTCGTCAACCTGTTAGGCGTAAACTTCTTCTCATTTCAAGACGTTTCTAAAACAAGGAAGTGCGCTGCTTTGATGCGTGTTGTGGTTTAGTGCATATTCTCGATATTTTATAATTTCTTTTTAACTCACAATGTCTTCCTTGGTGAATGTAAGACGCTATTTAAATACCTATATCTACATAAATTTAATAGTTTTTGGTAATTCGTACTTGCTGCCGTGCAAGTGACACCAGACTAAACAACAAATAAAAAAGTGCCGTGGAGTTACGGCGTAAAGAAACTTCGTCGCATATTTCACCCAGTGAGTTGACTGCCCGTTTGTTAAGTGGCCACAAGACTATTTTTTTATAGAATATGGGTGATAAACGAGCACACAGATCACCTGATAGTAAGTGGATGCTGTGGCTATATAGACCTACATCTATCCTCGATTAAGAATAAAAATGAAGATGCGTGGTCACTATAGATAACTAAGATAAAATGCCTCGTTACCACTAAAAAGGATTCTCTACATTCACCATACGAAATAAAGCATGCGGTTTTAGGTTCCAATCCCATGCGGGCCAAAACTAGTTATTGATTTCCCGATCACCCCGATCCTCAAAAAGCACGTAAAGCACGTAAGATCCTGAGTCTAATCTCCTTGTCATCTTTGCTTGTGCAAACACTCGTGCGCTATAATTCTGTCCTGCGGTTGAGATTAAAAACAAAAATAAACGACTAGAGAAATAATAGTTATAACTTTTAACAAAAACTAAAAACCGACTTGAAATTGCTAAAAAAAGAAGTTATTTATTTGGTTAACTAAGGTGTGAATTTATTTCTCTAAATTTATATGGGAACACCTTTGATGTATATACTATTTAATTAAAAAAGAATCATCAAAATTGGTTCACAATATGCGAAGATATCGCGTAACATACATACAAAAAAAACATACACTCGAATTAAGACCCTCTTCCTTTTGAAGTCGGTTAATTATGTTGAAGAGAAGCTATCCTGATTCTCATATTTAATATTACTCACATCTACTCATTTATTATATACTATACCGGCTTCGCACGGGTGATTTCTGGATCTCGAAAACAGCTCCAATCACCGAGTCCAAAAACACACAAAAAATTTTCGAGTTTCAGCTAGACTAATGCTCAGCAATAGATTTTTATATATATATAAATCTCTGGATTTATTTTATATATATATATAAATATCTGGTGGATAAGCATTATAAACATTAATGAACAGGTCATTAAAAGAAAGGGGAATGAAAGTAAACGCAGGTAAGACGAAAGTTATGGTTTTTGAAAGAGAAGAAAGTAAAACGATATGTGAAATAAGAATAGAAGGGGAATTGGTCGAGCAAGTAGATAGATGTATTGGGACGTGTATTTAGCAAGGATGGTAGATATGATAAGGATATAGAACGACGAGTGAACGCAGGAAATAGAGTAAATGGGGCTCTACACTCTATTGTGGAAAGTAAGAATGTGTCCAAAAAGGCACGTATGGCAATTCACAATGCTGTGTTAGTCCCTACTTTAATGTATGGTAGTGAAAGTTGGGTGTGGCAGAAGAAGCACGAGAGTAGAATAAATGCTGTAGAAATGCGGTCATTAAGGAGTATGTTAGGGCTGAATCTGAATGACAAAGTGAGAAATTGTGTGATAAGAGACGAGTGTGGTTTGCAAGATGATGTTGTGACCAGGATTAAGAAAGGAATGCTTCGGTGGTTTGGTCATGTAGAAAGAATGAATGAGGAATGAGTGACAAAGCAAATTTATGTTGCAGAGGTGAACGGTAGAGTCGGGAAGAGACGCCCTAGGTGAATGTTTATCGACCAAATTGGCGATATATTGAAAATGGGCTAAATTAAGAGTACCCTTAACTGACGAGCGTGTATATGCGTAGGTATATGCATGTGGAGGAGGCGAGAGAGGTGTGTCAGGATCGTGCCAAATGGAAGTCCATAGTCTCTGCCTACCCCTCTGAGTGACAGGCGTGAGTGTTTATGATATATATATATATATATATATATATATATATATATATATATATATATATAGTCAATCGAATAATTATGATGATAATGATTATATTTGTTATTATCACTACTGCACTATACTTATCAAACTGCATTTTAGTTGCAATTAAATTAAAGAGAGCTAACTTAAATCTCATTATTAAGTCAATATTTTATGATGCAACTGTTACGCTTTCGTTCCTAAGTTTTTTTTTATAGAAATAGGGTGACAAACGAGCACACAGTCCACCTGATGGTAAGTGGTTGCTGTGGCCCATAGACATCTACATCTATCCTCGCTTGTGAATCAAAATGCAGATGCGTTGTCAGCCTTGAGGACTAAGATGGAAGGCCTCTTTTCCAGTAAAAAGGGTTTCCGGTTCTCTACACTCACCATACGAAACACAGCAGCATTAAGTTGCTATTTTACGCTGGTATTCTGTGAGAGCGTGGTCCTTCCCCGGTCGAGCCGACCCATTCGTGCCACAACTATACTATAAATATAGCTGCAGCTTGGCTCTACCACATACATAAAGTTTACGAATTCAGATACTCTTGTAGAAAAGTTTTACTGGTAATAGTAAACTTAGACGTTAACCTAAGTTAAAACGAACTTATATATAACTTATTAAGATTGAAACATTTGCTTCTTAAAGTAAAAATATTCTACATAATATTCTTGTTTGCAATTTTGTACGAGTTAAGCCTAGTATGTACGTAGACTTTACGTATACAGAAAAAGCAAGAAAGACTTATTGGCTCGATAGATGGTGGTATAACCATCTGACTTACACCAGAAGTAATATAACTGACTGGTGACGGGCAGCAGCGTCAATGCTACAAGTCCTTTGGTACTGAGTTCTTCAGTCCACTTTCCAAGCGCAACGTTTAAGGAAAATACAGCTTATAACTGGAAAGGTCCATGTCCAGTTGTAAACTTTGCCAGTCAACCAGTGCCAATCAACCCGTGGTATGATGAAATATATGGCAGGTGTTATTACATACATATTACTTACTGCGATGTACATATAATATACGATATCTAAACATGTTATGTATATATTAACAAAAACATCTAATATATATATATATATATATATATATATATATATATATATATATATATATATATATACATTCTTTACACTAACACATAAATGTTTAAACATTACATATAATAATAAAATATACATGTATTAAAATTACAAATAAAAAAACATGTGAATATAATGTTATCATCATTCATATCGTCCATCATAATTTTGTTTCGAGAAGTATTCATGAACTAACTTTTTAAAACTGCCCTTACTTGGAGCTCCTCTTACTTCTTCTGGCAAGGAATTTGCGTGCTGATAAAGAAGAAAAAGAAGCTCGAAGTAAGCAGTAAGTATGCAGACGACAACGCATGCTGACACACTTCTCTCTATAGCATCGTTTAGTTATTTTAAGCCTCGATATATGACTGTAAAGGTCTCCTTTCACTAGATAATTTTTTTATTCCTTTTACCAATATCCCTAAATTCTTAATTTGATATAAGCAACTTAGAGAGATTGGCTTATACTCACCAAGCTGGGCTAGAGGGTTGGTGATTACAGAACTGCCCTCGCAATGGTAACGGTGAAGCTTTACTTCTTCAGTATTTAGCATTAGCATTATTATAAAAAAACGCGGTACCAGCAGTTGGCTGATAGGCGAGTCTGTACTGATATTTTATTTATCAATAATCAACCTAAAAGTTTTTATATGTGGTAGAGCCACGCTGCAGCTATATTATGGTTGTAGCACGAATACGTCAGCTCAACCGGGAAAAGACCACGCTCTCAAAGAATACAAGCGTAAAATAATAGTTTAGTACTGCTTTTTTTCGTATAGTGAATGAAGAGAACCGGATACCCTTATTACTGGAAATGAGGCATTCCGTCTAAGTCCTCAAGGGTGGCAACGCGTTTCAGTACTGATTCTTAATTGATGAAAGATGTAGATGTCTATAAGCCACAGCGTCCACTTATCATCAGGTGAACTGTGTGCTCGTTTGTCACCCTTATTCTATAATAAAAAAAATCGGAAATCTCGATATTGATACTGTCTATGTCAACGCAAGTGACCAAACTTGTAGCCAAATTTTGGGTTATATTAACTGCAGCAAAGTAAAATGCAGAATAGCTTCTATAAAATACCCAAGAGTCAATATAAAACTTCAAAACAAGTCGGTATTTTATAATACACCTGTTACGCTTTTGTTTTCTAGCTTGTGCATTTTCTTCCAGCACATTTGTAAGCTCTAAAGTGCTTATAAATTTGCATACTGACGTAAGATATTCTTTCGGACAAGTATTACCGTTAACAGTGAACTTAAGTGTTAGCTGAAGTCAAAGTCAATTTTATTACCTATTTACATATTGCCTTTTGCTTCTCAAAGTAAATATCAGACATATTCTAGTTTGTAATGCTGTATGGATGGGTTAGGTTATCATTTTTTGAATATTGAACCATTTAAAGACAGAAAAGTATGTAGTTACGTATATGGGAAAAGCATGGAAGACCTTGAAGATCGGTAAATGGCAATATTATCTCATATATAATAGATGTAAAATATTCAGACTAGAAAATGCGCCAACTGTTCATGTATTTAATTTCAAGTTGTAGAGCCAGCGTTAAATCACGAAAACTACAATCACTATCATGAAGTTTAAATGAATCCTTAATTTTATCAACATAAAAATATAATAAACAACTATTACACTATTATTTATTTAACTCAAAATGTGTATCATAAATGAATAGATAAATTAATAGTCACTCTGCTATCTATTTGAGGTCACGTGTTGAGAATATTTTGGGAAAATGGATTTCTCAGACCATTTAGGTTATGTTATTTTAACAAAATGGACCTAGTCGTTCATAACCGATTTACGACTTAGGACGCAAAAGATCATGATTAAGAGCAATGATAATAAAATTGGAGCTTTTATGATCGAAAATTACAAATCTTTGAACTTTGAAAATATATTTTCAAAGTTCTTTTCATTCAGTTCATTCTAGGTGGTAGAAATTTTTATCTGTCTAATGGTCCCCATACACGGCCAGTTAAACTGATCAGATTAACTGACGTACATCCAAAAACTGACCGTGAATGTGAAATCTTAAGTTGAAATTTTTAACTGACGGCAACCCACCGATTTTTCCGGGCGCACCGTAATCCTCTGGCTTCAGTTCGTTTCAATTATTGGTATTTGGTAAGTACTTTTACTTTCTTAGTAGCTACTTACATTATTTCTATGCTGTTTAGATTTTATATTGTTTTATTTATTTCGAGAAGTTCGTTTGACGGAGGATGTAGACCAAGGTGACTGTGATGATGTCACCTTCCTTATGGTGGATTCAGAAGGTGGGTAAAGGATCTCAATGATGCTACTACGTAGAACCATCGTGTTTGGACTCATTTTCAAAAAGGTTAATGGAGACCAAGATGAATGTGATGACATCACCTTTCTGATGGTGCAATCCAAAGGTGGGTATAGAATCTCAGTAACGGCATTAGCTAGAACGATCGTGTTTGAACTCATTTGAAAGGGCTCAAAAGACCTAGGTGACTGTTATGACATCACCTTTTTGATGGTGCAATCCAAAGATTGGTATAGGATCTCAGGTGCGGGCCCAAATAGAATGATCGTGTTTGAACTGATTTGAAAGGACTCATAAAGACCTAGGTCATTGTGATAATCTTACCATTCTGATGATGCAATCCTAAGAAGGATATAGGATCTCAGTAACGGCATTAGCTAGAACGATCGTGTTTGAACTCATTTGAAAGGGCTTATCATAATATCTGATCCATTTTTTAAAATGGTCTTAATACTTATCTTATCATGAATAAAAATATCTTTTGAAGTGTTAATAGGAAACGATATATATATATATATATATATATATATATATATATATATATATATATATATATATATATATATAAAACAGAAACAGAATCATAAATACAAGAAAATATAATGAACAGATCGTTAGCAATTCGTCGCAAATATATGGTACGCTTTTCCGATGACGTTAATTTCATAAATCCTATATAACAACAACGATTGCCACGTTACCACAGACACGACGCTTCGCTAAAGTAAAACCTTCTCTGGATCTGGCCAGTATTTTATAGACGCGCCTACACGGCCAATCCTGACATACGACCGTCCTCGGGCATGTATATTTATGAATTCCTGTAACAAACACTATTAATCACAACTACTTCCGCTCGTCTATCCTGACATGAATTGGTTTACTGTTCCTATATTTTGACATTCACAGACACATACGCAAGGCGGTTACGTTTGACCACGTGCAAACTAACACTAGCTAAGGCATCCTTTTGACCAGCCATCATCTCATATGACAACATGGACCGGACAACTGCCACTTTCCACTAAGCACACACAAGCATACAGCTCTTTATACAGCTTGCACGGCACTATTAGCATCGATAGAAGATATATACTTTAACAACACATACCCTCTTACAAATATACTAACATCCTCGATCATACAATAATCGAAAGTGTGCGTCCCTTCAACCACGCATGGACCGGACGCCACTTTTCTCTCAAGCCACCACATACAGCTGTAAACTAGTATGTCCCTACGATCAACCGCTCGGATGTGGCTCGGACGATACTGCTATATTCTGTTTAACCAATCTGACTGGACCGGAAGGGTGCGTCCCTTCGACCAGTGTAACTCCACAACTTATAAGCCTGGACCGGACGAATGTGTCCTTTCAACCAGCCGCGAGCGGCATGGCCCGGTACGATATTGTTCCTTCGACCAGCTTCACCAAAATCCAACCCTCAACATCAAACATTCATTAGCTTGGACCGGATGAATGTGTCCTTTCAACCAGCCGCGTGCGGCATGGTCCGGTACAACATTGCACTTTCGACCAGCTTCATACAAAGCCAACCCTCAACATCAACATCATGTTTGTACAGTAGGGCTACGATGGCTATCCGAGTACAGAACCAGAGTACGAAACCTATCCAACTGCAGAGAGGTGTAAGACAGGGTGACGTAATATCCCCGAAACTCTTCACCGCTGCATTGGAAGACGTTTTCAAGCTACTGGACTGGAAAGGATACGGTATTAACATCAATGGCGAGTACATCACTCACCTTCGATTTGCCGACGATATAGTCCTTATAGCAGAATCGCTGGAGGACCTAAGCACTATGCTCAATGACCTCAATAGTGTCTCCCAACGGATAGGTCTCAAGATGAACATGGACAAAACAAAATTCATGTTTAATGTCCATGTCACACCTATGCCGGTAGTTGTTGGGAGCACTAAGCTCAATTGTTGACGAATATGTTTACCTGGGACAAATAGTCCGACTAGGTAAGTCCAACTTCGACCGAGAGGTCAATCGACGGATTCAACTCGGCTGGGCAGCGTTCGGCATAACTCGAAACCTCAAAACTAAATTGTACAACCAGTGCGTGTTGCCAGTGATGACATACGGAACTGAGACGTGGTCCTTCACTGCTGGCCGTATGAGGAAGCTCAAGGTCATAACTGAGATCTTTTACTACACCCTATGTCCACCATCATGAGAGTAATATCATTACATTGACCTAGGTCTTTATAAGCGCTTTCAAATGAGTTCAAACACGATCGTTCTATCTAGTGCCGCCACTGATATCCTATACCCACCTTCGGATTGCACCATCAGAAAGGTGAGGTCATAACAGTTACCTAGGTCTTTATGAGCCCTTTCAAATGAGTTCAAACACGATCGTTCTATCTAGTGCCACCATCGAGATTCTATACCCACCTTCGGATTGCATCATCAGAAGGGTGAGGTCATAACAGTCACCTAGGTCTTTATGAGCCCTTTCAAATGAGTTCAAACACGGTCATTCCATCTAGTGCCGTCACTGAGATCCTATACCCACCTTCGGATTGCACCATCAAAAGCATTAGGTCATAACAGTCACCTAGGTCTATATAAGCCCTTTCAAATGAGTTCAAACACGATCGTTCTATCTAGTGCCGCCACTGAAATCCTATACCCACCTTCGGATTACACTATCAGAAAGATAAGTTGCGAACAACATGCTTTTGTTTCTTTTTAATTAAATTGTTAATGAGATTTTTTGAAAAACCGTTGGAGACCGCTATTTGATAAATTACATTGAGCTCTTTTAAATAATTTTCTTTACTTAATGGGACAGTGAACAAACGATTAATATAACAATAAAAAAACTTAAAAGTCGGGTGTTTACAAACTTGTTTGTGACGAATGCCACGCCATTTACGTAGGCCAGACTGGTCGCAACTTCGAGACACGTAATAAAGAGCATTTAGCCGCGTACAGGAATTGCAATCCCGAGAAATCCCATTTTGCTAAACATCTTTTGGACACTGCACAACCTAATAACGACCACTCCTTTAAATTCTTACATACATGTAATAAAGGGCTGCGACTGTGTGCGCTGAAACAGTTAGAGATATTAAAAAATAATAATAGTAACATTGCACTGCTGAATGAACAAACAAATGTTTCTAACTCACCTCTCTTAAATATCTTTAAGCCTGCTCTCTAATAACAGACAGTATTATCGCGGCATCAGTCGCTCGCTACTTAAGTAAGGAGCGGTTGCGTCAGCAGGCTATATAAATGGCATTTGTTTTGGCTCGCCGCTCACTTAGCGGTCAGCCAACGCAGAGTCTACATCACTTGAAAATGCCTCGTGTAGAGACGAAACACGTGTCGTATTGTCGTCAGTGGTGTGTCTTTCTCCTAGTGTAGTGGTGTTGTGAGTAGTGGTGCTGGGATTAGTGGTAACGGGGATAGTGCACGCAATTGAGGGAGGGCGGGAGGTGATCTTCAAACTAGGTAAGACACATCATTTTATTTTATCGAGCGGATGTACGCAAGAACCAACTTTAATATAATGGATTTCCGCAAAGTGACGCCAGATTCTATTAATTAAAACTTAACTTGTTCGAGTTTTGTTATAATTTGATAGTACACGCGAAATATGATTTATATTTGCTACACTTTGAAGTTCGAAATTTTTAAGCGATGTACCAAAATAAATAATTAAGTTTAACGTGCTATGAATTGAAAATAATAAGTGGCCTTTTTGTGATCTAATGTGTTGATAAGTGTTGCAGCTTATTCCGAATATTGTGTGGTCGACAAGATTGGGGTTTTATGTCGAGGGATTCGTAGAAGCCTCTACAACAATGACCAATGAGGAAGATGTTGTGACGGCTAATTAGACATCGTCAGGTGCGGCCGAGCCCTGGTAAGATTGAGCCTACACCGCTACGGTCTGTAACTTATCGGCGGATCTTATGGCAAGGTAATTCAAGCGTCCGCCGAACACATGGTGTTTTGGCGCTGTAAATGGACGTCTGAGGCTTGGTCAGCTTTCGTAGATTTTGTGCAGTTCCCTTTGAAATATGTGGTGGTATCGGTCGCTCCACATAGTTGCCGTTTTTGCAATGTATGCAATAGTTTATGAGGGCCGTATTGGTGGTGATAACTGATAGATCGTATGCTGTTTACTGTCAACCGCACGAGGACGTGCGACAGTCGGAGTTGGCCGTGTTTGCGTGTCTAGAAAATACAGCGAGGTTGCATCACTATAGCGGAGTAATTCTTCTAGTGCAGGAAAGGAAGATGGTGTTGCTGTTAGGCTGGTCTGTGTTGCAATGGGATGTGCCGTGTTGCTGTTGTTTGCGGTATGGTCGAACTGTAATTGCTCTATACTGAATTGAAAAAAAAAGAGTAAGAAAAAAAAATGGTTCTTACTATCATTGCAGGCCTTTGTGCCAGTCCAATGATATGTCTATAGGGAATAGTGTTTCCGGAATAGCATAAACAGTACTTGAAAAAAAGAAAATAGAAAATAGATGTCGCTGAATGTGTAAACATTTATTGTTTTTGTCAGGATAATCGAACGATGTTTTTCTGTCTACAGATAACTAAGATTGTGATGGAGCGCGTGCGAGGACGCACGCATGTCGGCATGGCCGTGACGGTGCCTGCGCCATTGCATGTGTATATATCGAACACATGCAATGGCGCAGTGTAGCTAGACAGAATTCTTGTAAACAACACGTGCACCGCACACCTGCGCCATTGCACCGTGTACGTTCTAGTGACCTGTCAACCTGCTACCCGCACCATGCTATAACGCAAAGACTATCATTAACAAATTTTTTTAATGCCATACAGGATCCAGTTTACCATCAAGTTTGCAGCGCGCGTGAAGCGGAGTCCATAAACTTTTTTAATTAATTTAATACTTGTTTTATGTTAAAACTTATAACTTATAATATCGATAAAAATAAATGTGTATAAATAAATAGTGTAAAATTTCCTAAAATAACATAAATATAATTTTTGATTATTATTCTTCTTTGTTTCATTAAATGAAACTAATTTTTACGGATTCTATCGCGTTTAATTTAACTTTTTAATTCCCGACGTTTCATTTCTCTTCAAAATTATTATTTGTTCGATATATATATTATTAAATGGTGATAAAAAACATCGAAAAATATCGATATATCGTTCGAATACTTCGATGTTTTTAAAATCGATGTTTCTCTTTCGAAAATATGGATGTTCTAATATCGACGATTTTTATGAGCGATGTTACATCCTTAGCGCCATACCAATATTCTCAAGATAAGGTGTCAGTCTGCTTAGACGCCTTGAGATGCTATCGTCAACTGTCTGCTGACAAAAGTTGTTGTCAAAATCTCCCAAGGGATGCGCAATGTGACGCATCAACATATTGTAAAGCAGTGTGTACTATAAATGATTATTATCACTTGAGATAAATGAAACCTATGTTCACAAAATAAACAGATTTGATTTGATTTGATTTGATTTGAAACATGGCTTAAAAGACAAGCATCCAAGCCAAAAAACTTGAAAATAAATAAATGAAAACATGGCTTAAAAGACAAGCATCCAAGGAAAAATCTTTAAAAAGAAATAAAAATATCGAACGAAATTAGTAAAATCTTTCGTAGAATCTAAAAACGGCGCGAGCGAAAATTTTAGATATTGAAAAGTATTAAATAATTGAAAGATCGAAATAATTTTTAGTGTTATATGGAAACAATTAATAAACAAAATGATAAATTACTGTATAAAGTGTTGACGTTTCGTTAATAATTAAAAATATGAAGTTAAAAATTTGGTGAGGTTATGTTGACATCTCATTCGAGAATATAAACACTAATCTCACGCCTATACGTTTACATACATATACATATGTTGAACGTGTACTTGGCGCGAGACACTACAGTGTCTCCGGATTCTTATTTTCAGTACCTAAGAATATGTTAGTGTTTTTCAAGCTGACAGAATGCTTATCCTTTCACTTATTAGCCGACTTCAAAAAAAGGAGATTCCTAATTGTAGTCCTAATTTTTTTGTACGTATGTTACGCGATATTTTCGCCATTGTGAAACGATTTTGAGGATTCTCCTTTTTATAAAAAAAGGTTATACTTCAGTACATATTTAAATTATATAAAAATTCTACCCCTAAGGTTGGCAAAATAGATGATGAAGTTTTTAATGTAATAATTAAACCATATTAACATTGTGATGAATCTCTTTATACCACTCCAAAGGATGAAAAATTACAAGTGGTAAAATAAAAAATTTTGTACAACCGACTTTAGTATAAATTAATTTAGGATAACTCAAAATCTACTGTTCAGACCTTGATGAAATTTATATGGGACTGCATGTGAAGCATCAGCTTTCAATTATAAAATATTCATTTAAACCGGTTCACCTAGAAAAAAGTTATGAGGTAACACACATAAAAAAAACAGTCGAATTGAATACCTCCTCACTTTTGAAGTCGGTTAAAAAGGCGACTTCGAAAAAAAGAAAAAGAATAAAATAATTTCACATTCTAAAAACAGTGCTAATACATAGTGAATAAAATACTCAAAGCCCCGACTTTATATTTATTTTATCTAAGTCTAATCTGTTTTATAAATATTGTAAATCTGAGGGATGTTCTAGACCACAAGTAACACAAATTCGCATTCCGTTGGCACCACTGAAATTACTAATAGCAAAAACAAGGGTACACCTTATCTCCCAATTATTGATGCTAAACAAGTAAGGTATTCCATCTTAGTCCTCTGTGTTGACAACGTTGTAGCCTTCTTTATTATGGTTGGTCGCAGCTGTCCATAGCCAATAGTAGCCACTTACCATTAGGTAGACTTAATTTCAATTTTATAAAAACTACTTCAAATGCCACATGCCTGGTGGTAAAATAAAGTTTAATAAGGAGAGAAATTCACAAGTGATAAGAGGCCTGTGTCCAGCTGTGGGATGTCTACGATGTTACATATTTTTTTATGAGAAACCTGTAGAATCCGAAAACTCGGAATTTGAACCAACGGCTTAACATGCTTTATGAGACACGGAGGTGAAACGCCGCCAACTTCCTGAATCCGGGCTGCTACTAAGAATTTTTGACAGAAAAAACCAATAGACGATTTTTACCTGTCTCGGTATTCGAAACCAGGACCAAATAATCGGCAGTTGCGCTAACGACCACCGCCTCGTGGGTATCATAAGAGGTGGCAGAGGGAAACAAGCAGGGAGATTGGTAGCAACGTCTTCCCAATAGCAACTAAAAAATATAAAACTGCTGTTGCCGACCCACCTGCATGGCATAACAACTAAGACAATTATCCCCCATATGAGGTAATCTGTCGGGAGGCCTACGTTTTGTATTGACTTTTATAGGCGGTAAAGGTAACTGTAATCGGAATTTATAATACATAAGCAACGTAGTCAAGATTACGGGAACGTAAAATGATTTTTTAAAAACTATTTAAAATCTATTTATTTCTTAATTACAATTAAAATTATAACTACTTAATTAATACGTCTTGACAGAAGTCGATGTCAGAACGAAGTGTCCGCTCCCATGAGCTCTGCCTGATATCTCATGCAACCAAAAGCGCTGACTCTACAGTTACTGGATACTGTCTAATGCTTATGCAGCCCTCTCTAAATCCGAACCGTAACAACCCTATGGTCTTGTGGTTTGCATAACTCCTCCCTCTCCAAGAGCGGAATTATCGGCTGCAGTGTTTTCAGCTGTTGTCCGATGATTCCGCCATCTAATAACTAAATTACTTTTACATTTTCTTAAAACACTAAGGAAAATAACAATAGGTAAAATGACATACAGTAATAAAGTAGCTAAGCTAACACCTCTGACCCTTATCACACTATTATCACTTTGATCACTATATTCCTGCCACTGAATTTAAGATTTTGGTTCAACACATATGCTAGATGTTTCAGGTCGTCTAAGGCTAAGCCTTTCAGGTTAACTGCTCCAGTATCCGTCAGGTTCAGGTGATCCAGTCTTGGTAAGTTTAATACTGGGGTCACTCTATAGCCAGTTCCTTAGCAAAGTATAGGCGGTGCAACAATTTATAATTATCTATGAAGGTCTCACAATCCTCACTAATTTTTATGATGTATGTGCCCAAAGTGATTCTTTAGTTATGTCATCCTGGCATTTATTTGTTAATATTATTCTATGGTTGGCGTATATAATCCAATTTACAGGGCCGATAGACTGGATTTTGACATCCTCAAGATCAACGAGCCGAGAGTTCATAGTGTGAGATTGTTTTGGAATTTCATCAGTTGTTCAGCACATGTGTTTCTAGGATAGGATACCATGTTGGAGCTCATGCACAGGAATTCATCCGCCGCTATCTCGGTGCACGGCCGGGAGACCGGTAAGTATTGTGAACCTTTCACAAAATGTAAGGATACTTGGGAATTATTACAGACGTTCTGTTTCTAAGTGCATCGAATACAGGTAATGGGTATAATTTGTAATAATTGTAATTAAAACTATCAGTAAGTGGAACTTCCATCAAGTACGTAATCTGGTTTGCTTTCATGTAGCTTTTATAACAATAGTTCTTTCAATTTTCACTAAATTCTCTACATTTACAGGGTACACTAGGTTATCGACTTTGGCAATATCATTAAGTATCACTAACAGTTCAGATGAATTAATAATTGATTGGTGTAATACTGAAACTTTACTGAAAGCTAAAGCAGTTTCTATTTCACTAAGTTTAAGGTAAATACTACGAAAGTTACTAATAAACATATTATACATGCCTAAAATATACGTGTTATAAATTGAATTATTTTCTTTGGTAGCAATGTATTTTACTATTCGTTCAATTCTTTTTAAGCGTTCATCTAATATTAGTTCATTTTCATGTAAAGTTTCTGTACTATTTGCCAAGCTATTCAGCATTTTAGAAACAACGGTGATTTTACTATCAATACTTAATTGTTGTTCTTTAACTTAGATATAACGGAATCGTATCTAAAGCATCTTCGTGATCTAAATTGCCGGTGATTGCTTTAATGGCTGATCCTAGGGGTCTATGAGACCTCTTTTAAATCTATTGGATGGTACAAGTTGCTTAAATTTTCAATAGTTAAATCGCAAGAATAGTCAGCTTGGGTCTTCATGGCTTGGAATTCATAAGCATATGGTTTATTAATATCAACTAATCTACTAAAATCTTTAAACTTAATAATATTTAAATCTAAATTTTCCTTAATTCCTAATAAGTTCACTTCTTTAACTATAAGCCACCTGCTTGTTTGCCTAAAAGCTTGGCCTTCTTTACAGGAGCAGGCCAGGTTGCTGTCAATTTTTGAAGTTGAAGACTGCGGGTCCAAGTATGTGAGCCATAGTCAGGATGACCACGCACCACCTGTGGAGTCGTTTGAAATTTTAATAGGGACCTTTGTATCCGTTCACCTATTTTAACAGGAACGATATTACGTTCTTCAGGACCTTGAATAACAGCTTTCCTGTACCTAGGTTTGTCCTTACTTTTCCTAATATTGATGTCCTTTACGTACGCTATTTGCCCTTTGTTAGTACTACCTTTGTTTCTCCTCCTTTCCGTTCCTAGCCTTTTCCTTTTGTTCAATCATTCGATCAAATGTACTTATATAAATATTTAGTGCGTTTTGGTGGTCTTTTAACAGCTGGGTATAGGCCCTATCGAAATCGTTATCAAAACCTTTCCAGAATCAGTGTGCCCAAAGCAGACTTCAAACGGAGTTAAACCAGTAGTTGAATGTATTGTGTGGTTATAAGCCATTATAGCGTAAGTCATAATAGAAGCTGCATCTGTAAATTTCTGCTCATACTAGCAATACGATATATTTCAATTATTGTCGAATGAAAACGTTCTATAATACCTGTGGAATTATGATTATTGGGTGTTGTGATGTGAAGGTCTATTTTATACATATTTGTAAGTTCTCGCATTAGCTCATTGTTAAACTCTTTTCCAGGATCATAAGTTATCTTTTAGGTACGCCATAGAATGAAAAGTACTTTATAAGGGCTCGAACTACCTCAGGTGTGGATCTATTTGAGATTTCAAATGCTTGACCTAATTTACTAAAGCATCGATTAAGGTAAGAAAATATTTGTTTTCTATAGAAAAAGATCTATGAAAACTTCCTGAAAAGGAGAATGCTGGGTCTGTGTTAGTTGCAAAACCGGTTTAATTGGTTTCTGTCATATTTTGAAATTTTGCAGGTATGGCAATTATTAATTACAGCCGAAACCGTTTCCTGCATATTATCCCAAAAGTAGTTCCTACGTATGCTTACCATGGTTTCCTTTATACCACGGTGACATGTTTTACCCTCGTGATGTTTTAGAATTATTTCCCTCTGTTCGGCCTCGTCTTCTACATATACGACACGCTCTGTACACTCGAAGAATTCTACAGTGCCCTTTTTAAATAGTTCTATGATAATTTTGGAAAATTGTTTTCTATGTGATTCGTCCTCAAAGTAAATGAAATATTTAATCTTTGGTTTTACATACTCTTTTAAAAATTGTTTAATTAAGTTTTCGTTATTTATAGGTAAAAACTTCTAAAATTTATTACTTTTTATTGAAATATCTTTGACCTGCATTTCATTCCTAAACCAAGTGAATATAAGTATTTGATTGGGTTTAGTATCTACAACTTCCCTCAATATAGATATACCTGTTGATTCTAATTCTAAAGCTGAGTGTACTGTTTCTGTGCTAATAGATGGTACAGGATAAGTTTGTTCAGTTAAATCTATTGGATCAGATGCTGAAAGTAGCTGATAGGTCAGACACGGTTATTGTATCGGGTTCTCATTTGGTTTGTTAAGTTTTGCTATGCAGTAAATTTCGTCGGTCAAGCTGTCTACATAGTTTTTAGGTTTTGTCTGTATCGGATACGTTCACTTGCATCGAATCATTGTCATCGTCGGAATCTAATGCGTTTAGTTTGATACGAGATAGGGCGTCAGCGTTAGTGTTCTGCTTTCCATTTTGTAGATTACCTCAAAATCAAATTCTTGTAAACGTAGTCGCCATCTTGTTAATTTACTATTTGGTTCTTTGAGTGCATAGAGCAGGCAAGGGTCAGTGATCAGTATATACGTAAAATTTTGTCCGTACAGATAAGGTCGGAAATATTTAACTGCCCATATAATGGCTAGGAGTTCACGTTCGATTGTGCTATACTTTGTTTCAGTGTCACTTAGTGTGACTGGCATATGCGACTGGTTTTCAGAACCAATTGCCCTTGTGACAACACGGCGCCTAATGCGACAGATGACGCATCTGTTGTTAGTATGTAGGGTTTAGATGGGTCTGGGTATTGTAAAAGTGCATTAATAAGTAATTCTTTGCATTTCTCAAATGCTTCTATATGATTTGTCGATAACAATTTTTTTTTTTCTTCAAGCAGGAAGTTAGGGGTTGAGTTATTTTCGCGAAATCTAATAATGAACGACAGTAATAACCTATGAGTCCTAAAACTTTTTATTTCAGTGGTAGTTTTCAGGTGGGTAATTAATTATTGCTTTTACTTTGTCGTCGTTCGGTTTAAGTCCATTTTTGGTACTGTGACCTAGGTAGAGGACTTCTTTCGCAAAAACTCAGATTTATCAAGTTGCACCTTGAGGTTAGTCTGTCGTAGTCTGTCAAAAATCATGCGTAACTTTTCAATATGTTCTTGGAGACTTTGAGATACCACAATTATGTCATCTAAGTAGACTAAACAGTGGATCCTTGCAGGCCTCTTAGAATGTTGTCCATTGCGCGTTGGAAGGTTGCCGGCGCTGTCTTTAAGCCGAACGGCATCATAAGAACTCGTAATGGCCAAACTCAGTACTAAACGCAGTTTTGTCGGTCACTTTCGTTGACTTCAATTTGATGATAACCGCTTGCAAGATCTAAGGTCGAGAAGTATGTACATTTGCCTAATTTATCAAATATGTCGTTTATATTTGGTAGAGGATATTTGTCTCCTATAGTCACTTCGTTAAGTCGCCTATAGTCGATCACCATACGAAATTTACGTTCCCCAGACGCGTCGACCTTTTTTGGTACTAAATGAACTGGGGCACTCCAAGGAGAAAGATTCTTGAATGACATTGTCTTCAAGAGTTTCTCTTGCCTCTTTATTTCCTGAGCTTGAGCAGGTGGTTGTCTGTACGCTTTAGTATAAATTGGGTCTTCATTAACGGTACGGATAAAATGTTTCACTTGATTGGTGAACGTCAAGGGCAATTTGTCACAGTAAAGATGTCTTTGTATTCCGTACAGAGCGCAAAAAATAGCTTCCGCTCTTCCTCATTCATGTGTTCTAGTCTTAATTTACCTAAATTTTGTAATAGGGTTGGTCAATGTCGGTATCAGTTTTATCTAGGGAATTAACTAGGGTTTTCTCTGTCATTAAAAGTCTCAGTTTGGAAGGTCGTGTCACGGTCAGGGTCATTTCCTGTTCGAGGTATTTTGGATAACTGTGGGCATATCCGTTATTGCACGTCACAATAGCACTTGGCATTCTAACCCTTCACAAAACTGCTTATAATTTAATGGCTTCGCCTGAATGTACATCGGTTGGTAGTTTAACACGTAATTCCGATCTAGGAGGTAAAATAAAATGTGATTTTCAAAATTATATAATAGGGATACTTGTAAATTTTGTCGAAAGTATGACGCTTTAAATCGATGACAGCCTCTAATTGTTTTAATAAGTCATTACCTATGAGGCCATCATAACGCGAATCTACATTATATATATAGAACTTATGATATTCAGGGCTTTTAAATGTGGGTGGTAACGGAATAACTATGACCTGATTATGGCTACTTGTAGCATGTGTACTAATGACCTCGAAGGGTTCATTAAAAATGTCATTTTAAAATATTGGTATGCTTTGCGTGGGCTTATAAATGAACGTGTGCTACCGGTGTCCAGCATAAATTTGGAATCTAACTCGGATATATATATAAGGTAATTTTAAATTAGAGTCACAATTTAGTTCTATGGTTTCAGGGTTTGGCTGAGGCGTTTATGCGAAAATTTTCAATATTTTCTGTCGTCTTAATGTCATTTGTGTCTGCCGCGTTGGTCTCCGTTTCGCGGTTACAGTTTCTTCAGATTGATATTCGGGGTAATAGTAAGAAGCGTCATTAGGATATTGATCGAAATAATCTGGGTTTTCGTAGTAATACATGTCGTCGCTATAGTCATTCTCATTTAATTCTAATTCGTTTAACCTAAAACCTTGTTGCGGTCGTGCTACAGGTGCTGTGCGCATCGACACATCTGTATTAATTCGCGGTTGGTTATGCTGAGGACATTATTTATTGTTGTTGTATCGCTGTTGCATACCGAACTGTTGAGGACGCATCGAAGGGCTGAGAGCCTACAGGTTTATAGCCAAATTGAGGTGGACGATATCCGAATTTCATTTGGTTATTATTAGGTTGTGGTGGTCGATAATAATTTCCGAAATTGTTAAATTGTCGCTGCTGACCTTGAGTGGAGCAGCATCTGCCCTCTTATTCGGTGGGATGCCAAATTATATCTAGGTGGTTGGTTCATTGGCATACTTAAAACTAGAAAAATGTTGAGGTTGAGTATTATTATTACCGAATTTAAATGATGGGGATGCGTTATGCGATTGTGAATGAGATGAGATTAGATCCAGACATTTTGTTTCTCATTTGGTACTGACTATGGAAGTTAACTTCTTCTAATACAGTGGAGGCGCATCCTCTAATGAATTTGGGGCCTTTAGACGCACTACTCGAACTAAATGTTCGGTAAATTGTACAGGAAAACGTTTAATGATGTATTTTCATAAATGGCCTTTTTACTACAGCGCATATTTGAGTCAGACAACCGATTAACTTTGCCTATTAAAATTGATCTCAAAGATTGAATTCGACAGCAAAAATCTAAATAACTTTCTCCGGTTTAATTCTTAAAGTCTCAAGTTCGATATTTAAACACTCCTCACTACGCGAGTCTCCAAAATGCTGAATTAATAATTGCTTAAACTCATCCGTTTCGATATCATCGCGCTCCCCGACTAATGCAGCTGCATTGCCGATAAGGCAGCTTTATTGTATTCATCACGTACAAATTCTGTTCCGTCGTGCCAGTAAATTTAGCTATAACATATTCACATTCTTAAAAATAGATTTAAATGACGTTTATCTCCATCAAACGTGGGATGATTTTAATCATTTCACCAGGAATAAGTCTGATATTCTCCATAATTATGTATTAATTTACACACACAAACAATAAAATAAAATGAAATGTAAAAGAAACCTAAATATCACACGAGTTATAAAAATAAAATGTATATGCTTAATAAAACTATTTCTTTGTAAAACTATAATTTGTTTATAATTTGCAAATTATAAAATAGGTAAAACTCAAATTGTTTATTACATACAATTATTTATTTAATTTTTAAACTATTTAACCAGAATACGTTAAAATGAGAAGTTCGATCTCAAGATAACAGAACGTCGAGGTAGTGGAAAGGATGGTGAAAGTTCTACTCACCAGCCGCCAGCTGCTCTCATGGTTCAGGATCAGCTCCGCTTCCTTGACAAATTTCTTTGGTTCGAGGATCGTCTCGGTTTTCTTCGCGCCAGACCTCCGATTACGACAGAGTTTTATATCGAATTCGCGAAGGACGCAACGCTACCGAAGTGTGACGATCCTACCGGCTGCGCCAGTCAAGATTACGGGAACGTAAAATGATTTTTTAAAAACTATTTAAAATCTATTTATTTCTTAATTACAATTAAAATTATAACTACTTAATTAATACGTCTTGACAGTCGATGTCAGAACAAGTGTCCGCTCCCATGAGCTCTGCCTGATATCTCATGCAACCAACAAGCGCTGACTCTACAGTTACTGGATACTGTCTAATGCTTATGCAGCCCTCTCTAAATCCGAACCGTAACAACCCTATGGTCTTGTGGTTGCATAACTACGTTTTGTAACAAAACTTCACTATTTAACGCCATGTTTTCACGACGAAGTAAGTATACGATGAAATATTTTAAATTAATTAGAGCGCTAATAAACCGCTGAATTATACGCTGACCGCTGTAGAAGAAGATTTAATCACAGCATTAACGGTAGGTACGATGCTGTGCTTTTTTACTAATACCGTAATGTTATTTAGAAACAGAAACAGAAACAGAAACTTTTTTATTCAATATAGATTATAAATAATACTTATTGAAAGTCACTCTTTTGTCTAATTACCCTTGGTTCGAAAAAAAACCTCTGTCCTGGGAAGAACCAGCAAAACCCAGCAGGACTTTTTTTTAAATAACAGCTTACAATCATGTATATTACACAATTAACCACACAAAACAAATTAGAAACAGCCTGGCGAACACCTCATTCCCAGGGGTTATTATCATCCATAAATTCCTTAACATTATAACCTTTTTATACAAACTATGTTTAATAAAGTTTTTTGAATTTTGAGCAGGTCGAATTTTGTATATTTTCTGGGATTTTGTTGTAAAAGCCCCATCGCCCCAAGAATGAATTACTGACTCAGTGGGTCGAATAACTGGTACTACTAGCTTGTGTTTTTCTAAATATTTACATAATGAATATCCTTTTTTATAACTACTTTTATTTTTGATACGTACATTACATTTTCATAAATGTATTGAGAGGCCAAAGTTAATATATTAATTTCCTTAAATTTTGTCTGAGCGACTCTTTAGGTTTAAATCATAGATTGCTCTTATGGCCCGCTTCTGTAAAACAAATATAATTTCAGTGTCAGTTGCGTGTCCCCATAGCAAAATACCATAGGACATTATGCTATGGAAATAGCTAAAGTAAACAAGTCTATTCGTATTTTGACTTCACATTTTGTTTTATTAACAAAGGTAATGCTGAATTAAACATTTATTGTAAGAAAATCCACTACCCCATATCATCTCGAGGGTTTCGTAAGAGGCGAAAGCGGGAGATAAATCATCAGATGAGCAGCAGCATCATTTTGATAATACATTCGTGGCAGAAGAGCCACGCTGCAGATATTATGGCTGTAACACAAATAGTTCGGCTCAACTGCTTAATGCTGCTGTGTTTTATATGGTGAATTCGGAGAACCGGAGACTGATTTACTGGCTTGCTATCTTAGTCATAAGGGGTGAAAACGCAACTTTTTTTTAATAATGGTAGAGCCACGCGGCAGCTTTTGCTGTCGCACAGATGGGCCGGCTCAAACTGGGGTAGTACCACGACCTCACAGAATACCAGCGTGAAGTAGAGGTTTAAGTCTGCGTTTCGCTTGGTAAGTGCAGGTGTCAGGAGGCCCAACCCTCCCCCCCCCTCCTTAACATGGTAGAGAAATCAAATAAAAAACTAACCCAGGAGGGTACCAGCTCCCCTGGTGACGGAGAATCCCTCGCTGAGCATCCACGACCAAGCTATCTTACTCTTCCTGAGCGTGGGTGCTCAGACTGCCATGTGTATGCTGGGGGGGGGGGGAATTCCGCTCGCGACTAACCAAGGCGACCCCTGTCTGGCTATCCGCGAATTTTTGTAACATCAGGGGACTTTATTCCAACTTTAATGCTGTCCACTACCTTCTCGAGACGGCGAAGCCGGCCTTGCTTTTTTTAACCTACACTCAGGTGTCCTCTCCGGCTGATACTTCATATCTGTCCTACCCGGGGTACAAATTAGAACACTTCTTTGTGCCAGAGAGGACATCTGTTTTCGACGCCTCGGCAGTCTTGAAGGTCCTGAACCTGTCCATCCTATGGCTGCGCCTAGACAGCGACGACCATCTTCGCGTCTACAGGTGCCTCTGTAGGTCCCATAGCGGTAATGCCGAAACAGACAAATGGCTACAGATTCCTTGCTACAACAGATCTCATCCGCAGAGATCGTGATCCTTGGCGATTTTAACGCCCACCACACCGAATGGCTCGGTTCACGTTTAACCGATCATCCAGGGAGATCTGTTTATGACTTTGCCCTGGCATATAGTTGATTACTTCGCCTACGCGGATTCCAGATATGAAGGATCATGCACTTTCCTGTTGGAACTTCTGCTGATCTCTCATCCGGACGGATATCAGATTTACGTCGACGCCCCCTAGGCTCGTCGGACCATTGTCTTGTACGGAGTGTGATGCCGCTCACACTAACGTCGTGGTTGTATTCTGCAGGCTGCCGCCGTGTTTGGCACTATAGTTCGGCCGATTGGGATTGGGATAGGATGCGATATTTTTTGCATCCTACCCTTGGGGGTGGGTTTGCTTCTTGCCGGACGATCCCAGCGTTGTATATGATTCTGTCGCTGATGTGGTACTTCAGGGTATGGAACTTTTTATTCCATCCTATGTGGTGCCCAACGAAGGCAGATCCCAGCCATTGTTTGGTCGCTTCTCTAAAATAGCATCACACTATAAGCAGGATTGCTACCGGGCCTGGGTTGACGCATCAACGTCTCGGGATGTAAACACCAGCGCTCTTAAAAAGAAGTATAATTCCGCCTCCAAGTCCTTCAAAAGAGTCATTGCCAAGGCAAGGTCTGAGCACATCGGCAGAATTGGCGAGAAGCTAGTTCGCCTTTCTTCGGGAACCCGTGCATTCTGGTCTCTCTCCAAGGCTGTCTAAGGGAAATTCTGTCAGCCATCTCTTCCATCTCTGCACAGAGAGGACGACTCACTGGCCCATGCCGCAAAGGAGAAATCCTATGTTAGGCTCTCTCTTTGCGTCCAACTCGACTCTAGATGACAATAATGTGCAACACACCGCCGACCATGTCGACCAAGTCAAGTGGGACTGATGGACTCCCTCCCATTGTGCTGAACTCGTGTGCTCTGGAGTTGGCAGCTGTTTTAACGCGTCTTTTCCGGTACTCCTACTCCCAAGGCGTAGTCCCGAATTCATGGAAGACAGCTTTGGTACACCCTAAAAAAGGCGACAGCTCAGATCCGTCCAACTACAGGCCTGTCGCCATCACCTCCTTATTCTCCAAAATAATGGAGTCCATTATAAACTGCCAGTTCATGAGGTACCTTGAGGATCACCAGCTGATAAGTGACCGCCAATACGGTTTTCGTCTGGCACAAAGCGCTTCTTTGGAACCTCCCTTCCTATGGGCTTCCCGAGAAATTGTGCAATTGGATCACCAGTTTCCTTGCTGATTTCTCGGGAAAACTTCGCTGAGTACCGGGACAAACTTGTGTCTGAAGTCGAGTCTTTGCTGAACAAAGTCTCGGATTGGGGGCGACTAAATCTAGTCCAGTTCAAAACTCCTTTGTCGTATCTCCTCAGTTTCAAGGCACTCCCCTTGCTCCCTCACCTAGCATCAGAATCCTTGGCGTCGACATATCGAATAGTGTGCAGTTTCGTGGTCACTTGGAAAGGAAGGCCAAATCGGCCTCTAAAAAGCTTGGCGTACTCAGCAGAGCGAGACAATATTTCATGTCGGCAAATCGCTTCCAACCTCACATGGAATACTGTTCTCATTTCTGGGCCTGGGCATTCCAGTGCCAGCTCCTTCCACTTGACTGCATCCAGCGCAGAGTGGTTCGAATCGTTGACAGCCGAGTTCTTTCCGATCGGCTTGATTCACTGACGCTGCGTAGGGATGTTGCATCCCTTTGCATTTTCTATTGCATTATCGGGGAGTGCTCTAAGGAATTGTTTGATTAGTTCCAGCCGCCAAAGCAGACAATTTGATTTTGTATTGAGAATGGGCCCACCACCGTCACCAGGCGTAACTTAATGAATTGCATGTCGATTTATTCCTTATAACCAATAAATTACAATAGTTTATTATATATATTAGTTTTACCGATATTTATATTAGTTTTACCGTGTCTAACGGGAATACTGAGAAATTAACAATTAAAATATGAATATCACAATAACCTAAAAAAAACTAAAAGCGATTGTCTAGCAGTTTTCACCGGTATTGTAAGTTAAAATAGTGCTCTGTTCAATAATTAATAGTATAAAAGAAAGTTGTAGGTACATTCAGCATTTATAGGTACTTTAAGGTTGGTGGAAATTTTTTTTAGTAGATCGCTCTCCTTTATACGCATTTTTTTCATTTTACATTAGCCAATTCACGAATATTAAAAGAACTTTTTTTTTTCAGATTTTATGATTCCGGTTACATTTTCATAAAATCTTTAGGCCGTTTACTATAATAAATTGGTATCTTTTTTATGAGTAATAAAATTAAGTTACGTTAAAGTTTCTAGTGGATCCTTAAAACAATTGCCTACTTTCACAAAAGCACATCGCGTCAAAATTCACGATACCATCCTCACCATCTGAATGCTTGGTGGTCCACCACTGTGCGTTTTACTAGGAGTTTTCTTCCTCGTACAACTTCTCTGTGGAATTGTTTACCACCGGCGATTTTTTCGGACCGATACGACTTAGGGACCGTCAAGAAAAGAGCTTACTCCTTTCTATAAGGCCGGCAACGCACCTGCAATTTCCCTGGTGTTGCGGTGGTTCATGGGCTGCGGTAGTCACTTACCATCAGGTGAGCCGCATCCTCTTTTGCGTTTCTATGAAAAAAATACTTCATTTTGGAATCTTAATCGAGGAATCTAAATTATGTCGTTGTCGTTGGGATGCAGCATCCAACTGCCACCATTTGGACTGTGTGCTCGATTGAAACTCTTATTTTAAAAAAAAAACAACTCGAAAAATAAAATACCTGCGGAAGCCAACGCACCTACTAACGTTGAAAAATATCTCCCCTTTGAGAAAAACAAACGCCTCCAGTTTGTTCAGCAGTGGACTTTTAATAGGTTGTTATGATAAATGAATGAATGGATTTACTTATTTTATATTATAGTCCTGTTTTTTTTGAAAGCCTTGCAGCACCCATACACCTGATGTTAAAGTTAACCCCAACTACCTTCAGCTTTTAATTATTAATTTTTCTTTCAATAGATGTGTAGCTTCAGTTAGTGTGTATCATCATAATCAACATAACAACCATTCAAAAGCTCAACGCTGAACATAGGCCTCCCCCAAGGAATGCTAGGAAGCACGGTCCTGAAACACTTGCATCCATCGACTTTCCCAACTCTCACCAGGACCTCACTTGATCTGAGGGCGGCCACTTCGCTTACCGATACGTAGCTGTCATTCGAGAAACTTTCATCCCCATTAGATTTTTAGATTTATCTTTGGCTAGAGAATTTTTTTTTATTTTAGTCCCCCGTTACCACTAAATTTTACTGATTCGTTTGGATTTATCGGTTCCTTTGGTTTTACTACGGTTATGCTCATTACAAGTTTATTATGAAGAGAAATTCCAATCATAGCCCTGCCCTATTCATAGCTTGCTGAGCGACCTTTTACTTCCTTATAAGGCCAAAATTGAAGGACCAAGTCATATATACATATGGAAACAGATCCTGGTTGTACACTCTTGTTATTAAATTTTGGGTCGTACGTCACGAGAAAATGTGCCGTAATCTCCCGAACACTACTCAGCTGTTGTATGGTTCCGACGATTGACCTCTTGGTCGGAGTTGGACTTATCTCGTCAAACAATTTGTCCTAGGTCATGCTAGTCAACAACTTCGTGCGTAGTTTACCCAACAACTACAAGCGTAGGTGTGACATGGACGTTACACACGACCTTTGTCTTGTCCATGTTTATTTTAGGATCCCTATTCAGGGTTTGGAGCACAGTGCAGGGGGTCTCCAGCGATTCAGTCATAGTAACTATAAAGTCGGAAATTCGAGGGTGAAGGATATACTCACTATTGATGCTGAGTACATCACTCACTTTATTAATTTTTTTGTAGTTTTAAATAGTGCTTTTAATTACTTGGTTATTAACATGTATATTTTTACACGATGCATTTTAAGCTACATTCGAAGTCAAATAACTCAAAAATTATTAGATACTGTAATTTTGCACACTGATTAGGGAGGTATTGAACACCTAGAATCTTAATTAAACCTATTAGTTCTTGAGCAATTATGATCTAAAAATTGTCACTCAATGACTCATTTATCGACTCATAAAAACAAGACCAGGCTACTTAGAAACATGAAATTTGGAATCAATGTGGATCATTAGGCGTTTACAAAAGAAACAATGAAATTTACAAATTTTCGATATTCCGTGTCAACAGAAATGTTGACAAGTTATTGGTGCGGTAGTACATAAGTACTGTACTTGAAACTACTAAACTTTGTCGAAATTTACACATACAAGAAACTTGAACACAGTAAAGCATAAGCACGTGAATAAACGCTGAAGTTGATGTATTTATTTAGATAAATTAAAGGGTTTAGCTTTTATTTTCATAATTAAAGATTATCCACTATATAAATGTGAAAATGGGACAATTTCGGTACAAAATCAACAACCCCGAACGTCGTCTGTACCGAACTTCACATTCACTTTTCACATTATTTATGTTTTTGATGTTATGGTATAAATACCATTCAATAATTACAAAAATCTATTATAATATGGTTCTTGTTGTGTAGTAGTGGCGTAAGAAAATCCATCTCCATATTAATTTCATTCCCTGGTAATTGTAAGAGGCGACTTTTAAAAACAAGAAATATCAAGACAGAAAAATCTTGTGACTTCATAAAGATAGCGGCATCTCTACCGCCTCGTTTCTTCTTCTTATTCATTATCCGCTCCTGAAAGTCCATAGCTGGACATTGGTCTCTCCAATTATAACAAGGACCATCTTCATCTCGTTTAGAAACATAAAATATGCTTCAAAGGTGCGAGACGTCAGGTACTGCGTTCGCTAATCCACCTAACAAAAGAGGAATTTATGGCAAATCCTCCCTACTACGGAAAAGACTAATGTGTTTATTAAAAAGTAGGAGAAGATCATAGTTCAGAATTTTTAAAAACCTTTTGATTATGAAATTAATTTACGATACGAAGTGAATTCTAGTTAATGTTTTCATATATTTACAGTTGATTGCCTCGTTGTTCTAGTCGTCGTAAACGCGGTCGTAGATCATCCCAGGTTCGAATCCCGGGTCGGGCCAAAATAAGTTATTGTGTTTTTCTGTCAATAAATTTTTAGTAGCACCCATAGTCAGCAAGTTGGCGGTGCTTTACCCCCGTCCCTCGGAAAGCACGTAAAGCCGTTGGTCCTGTGTCTGATCTCTCCCCCGTCGTGTCGGTTATCCGTCCCATCGGACTATGAGTGTAAAGAAATAGAGAGTGCACTTGTGCTTGCGCATACACTCAGTCACTATAATCCTGTCCTGGCCAGATGACTCCGTTGAGACTGGCCGCCGTGATCGAAATTCGGTCTGGAGTACATATTTACAGTTACAGTAATTTTTAGAATTTCATTATTTGAAAATTCCTTTAGCTGGTATCTGCCGAACCCTGGCAGCTTAGAGGCTAAGCGCTCGCTATAAATTTCACAGTATGAGCAACCTCGGTTCGATTTTATTATTTAAAAAATATAAAAGCAAGTGGTTTCATTCTGCATTAGCAACCTAAATTTGAACCTATACCAATAGTCCATAATTCTTCATCAGCCCGTAAAAGTCACACTTCACCACACGGCACGGTTAATTTTAATTAAATACATTTTATTTTTATCTAATACACATTTAGACATAAATAAAATTGAAGTTCTGCGTGTTTAATATTGTAATAACTTGCTTCTATTAATCTCAGGGGGTTATTTGCATGGTTTTAAGACATAAATAACCATTGAAAAAAAATTATCTGTTTTTCTGTCCGGACTAATCTTCGAACCGATTGTGATGAAACTATACGAACAGATAGAGAACAATACCAAGAGGGATCCGGCTATATTATATAGGAAAAATTTATTAACATTTTTGTTGAAAAAAAAACGAAAAATTATGTCTCTTACGTAAGAATTAAACTCTTGCTATTGCTTTAGCAGGCGAAAAGTTTTTTATTAATAAAGTCTGCAATAGAATCTAGATGTAAGAGAGTGGTGGAACACTCGGTTGGAACGAAGTTCCTTTCGTAGTATATTATTATTGATAAACGTATTATATTATTGATAAACAAATACAAATAAATGAATTACTAGCGGCTATTAAAATGAAGCGTTATTTAAAACAAAACACTATAGAAAGGGTCGTGACGGAAAATTTTTACACTTTTTGTCGCCTAGCCCCCATCCGCCAAATCCGTATCGTCCGATAAGGAACTTCGTTCCAATTATCTGTCTGTCTGTTTGTCTGTCCGGGCTATGGCTGAAGCAATTGTGATGCAACTTTATGAATAGATAGAGAGCAATGCCAGGAGCAATATATTTACTATTGCTCCTGGCATTAGGCTTATTTATTAGGCTATATTTTAACTGAAAAACTTAAGGTTTTTTTCGAAAAACCGTAAAATTGATAAAATAAATGGTTTTTGATTATTTTAATCTATGTTCCGTATATGATAACTTATTATATTTCATTAAAGTTTCGGTATAATTTTTATAAATATAAATCGTGCAATTTGACGATTTCGTCTTACGTAAAATATTTCGAATAAATATTTTTTTATTGGTAACACTCTTTAACTTTGAAGCCAGCAACCTTTTTTTCAACTTCACCCGCAACGACCACTAGTAACGGCCAATTTCCTCGTCAACGCAAGAATAACTCTTTTGACGGTACACATTACGTGCGCGTTCCGTTACCGGCAGTAGACAAGGTCTCATTTCCCTGCTCCATTGAATACTAAGGCAGTTTTCCATACAGGTATGGATATGGATTATAAAAGAAAAATAGTGGACAGATTTGGCCAGAAGATACATCACGCCAGGCCCGGTAAACTTCAAGCAGCTCAGAAATTACCCAGGTGAGTGTTTTCCAGGTCTTATGTGTACATAACATAAATATAATATTTTTTGATCCTTGCGAGCCAAATCTTTCCTTTTAAATCGTGCTGTCTTAGTAAAAGTGTTATCTTTAGTTTCACACACAGTTTAATTTTTTGAATTTAACGTACATACGTACTTTTATCGTCGTGTATAGGCCATCGTTGCAACGCAAAATGCCGGATCCAGCGTTAGGTGAACAATTTATGTGTGATGTTTCAAGCGAGCAGGATATATTCGAATGCGATATTATTTTAGATGATTTAAAAAGAACATTACAGTTCGCAACGAACGATGAACAAAAGTTCCGTTCGCGGACTAAAGATCTTACTGCACAACAAAGAAAGTTTAGTAAATTGCAAACTAAAATTGGAAAATGTCTAATAACGACAAAAATGTTCAACAAAGATGAACAAATTAAAATTTGTAACGATTTTGATGACGCATACTACGCTATTGTCATGCATTTGAGCAAATTAAAACAGGATGACGAACAAGGTAGACGTATGAGTAGGTCCTGTAACTCCGAATCGTTTTCACAATCCCACAATACAAAATTGCCTAAAATTCCCTTGCCCAATTTCTCGGGTAACAGTACAGTCAGTACACAGGTACAGTCAGTAGGAAGTCATTTTATGATTTGTATGTTTCACTCGTACATAACAATAATGCGTACACGGATGCGGAGAAATTCAGATATTTACCACTTATACTTTAATAAATGAACCGTATAATTTAATTAAATAAATTCCCATTACCGACGCGAACTATTCTGTAGCCTTACAGGTATTAATTTCGCGTTATGAGAACAAAAGAATTGTAGCTTCCACTCATCTCGACAAAATTCTCGATGTTGAACCTTGTTCAGAAAATCAACAATCAGCTTACGTAACTTACTGAACATTTACCAAGAAAACATTAAAGCACTTGAAGTCATGAAATTTCCTACAAACGAATGAAGTTTTATTTTACTACGAAAAATTCCCTCATCTATCGGCTAACGTTTTGAGTTATCATTAAAATCACCATCAGAAATTCCTGATATCAACACACTGATATCCTTTTTGGAGCGGGAACTGTCCGCAAGCGAAATTTCTCACCCTAATTTCGGTCAGATTACTAAACACAAGGGTCAATCAAAATCAAACGCACCATCAGGCAGTGGCGGTAGCCGTATATTTATAGGTAACAACACATCTCAGCCGGTGTCAGTCTGCATATAATATTCTAAACAAATTTTTGAGTGTTAAACATTTCCATTATCCATATCCTCTGACATGTCCAACGTTTTGTGAATGGTGGTATTTTTTGTTACGTTTGCGACGTTAACAATGCAATTCAAGTTATTATGTGCCGAACGTGCACATAAAATTTGAAATAACGCCAAATTAATAGATGCTGTCTAGGCTTTCCATAAAATTAAAGTCTCATATACATATTATATTAAATTAATGATATTTTTTCATTACGCGACGAAAACTGTTTTTAAGAGCTCTGACATTCATATTGTCTGGATTACTAAAATGTTCATTAAAATTAAAAGCAGTTGATTTAAAATTATTTTTAGGAAAGTTTAAGTCCATGCCCTTATAGAGAGAAAATGTCGAAAATACTATAATTTATTTTAATGAAAATTCTTTAATCAATTTAGACTTATTATCATACATAATAAAAGTCGATTAAGAGCATAATGTAAAATAAAAAAAAGTAAAGTTGCAGTCCATATACGTTCAACTGCTGGGCTCAGGCAAGTACGTTCAGCAGTAAACTGTAGCAGGATACACTTAATATTCTACGCTCGTACAGGGTATCATATGCTCTGTAAATATATTGTAAAAACTTTATAATTTGTGAAATGCAATAAATGAATTATGAATTATTATTACAATCAAAAAGTTTACGGGTGAATGGGATGCCTATCCCCCAGAGATTGCTTAATATGGCAGATTTTCATAGTTGCCACGCTTAGCAATTTGGTTGGCAACTGCAGTTTTTATTTTTTATTCAGTTGTTATCAGAAAAATGCTGCTGCCCATCTCCTGGTTCAGTTGCCCTCTGTCGCCTATTACGACACTCACGGGGTTATATGGTGTAGTGGATATTCTTACACCGCCACTACACGGTATGAGAGTATATAAGTGTATAATCGTTAGTAGGTCTGTTGGTGATCGTGTAAAGTCTGACTGATCATGACTTGACCGATTTGTTACGTAGAGGATATAGTTCATAATTATGCTAGGATCCGATATGTCGTGATTCAGTCAATTTAACAACAAATTTTGTACTTATGGTACAAAATGTACTAATTTGTAACATTTAATAATTATCTTGAATTAGTACTAAATAAGAAAATTACAAAAGATAGACCCGATGGGTGGTGGTCGAGTTATTATTTGATATTTACACTGTAAAAAGTCTAAAGATTCTTAAAATGAAACTCATCGTGTTACCTTTCGTAAAGAGCAGTATAACTAACGTATGCCGGGCCAGATAGTATGTACTGCATTTAGTTTATAATAGATTGCATACTACATTGCAATATCTCAGAAAAGATGGATTCATGCAACAAGATCAGGACTGTGCCCTTGTGACAGATTTTGGAGAAGACCTATGTTCAGCTATTCACTTGTAAGTTGATGATGCTAGAAATAAAAATAAAAACATTGAATAAAACTATTTTTACGGATTTTATCGCGTTTAATTTTACTATTTTAATGAGATTATGGTCTCTGCATATCTTCAAGAAATTTAAAGATGTTATATATCTTGCACGCTTTGTTTTAAGATCTTCTAATCGGCGAATTTTGTTACTATTACCAGTCCGTACTGGTTTACATAATGATTTCTTATATTACTGAACACCATTGAATAAAACTATTTTACAGGATTTTATCGTTTGTATAAATAGTAAATTAAACGCGATATTCGTAAAAAAATGGTTTATTCAGTATGTCATTCGTAAATATAAAGAAATCATTAAATATAATTATATAGCTCAAATTAAACGTTTATTATTACTACTTTTGGAGAACATAATTATGATTATCTTTAAAAATTAAATGTCGTCAATTGTATGTAACGGTAATTAAAGTTAGACATATAAAGGTACAAAAATTACTTATGAGAACATTGAAACAGTTAAGACACAAATGAGTTTTCTGGACAGCCAGGGCAATAAGTCGCAACTTTTTGTCTTATTGCGAGCTTGTAGTCTTCCTAGATTCTTGACATTGTTTTGTAACAATGTTGGCAGTTCTTACGAATATTTTTTGAAACATTCTTTCAAATGGCTTATGTATTCCTCATAATGGTCTTACCGGTCTTGGTGTATCTATTTCCTGTGGAGTAGTCATTAGATATTTTATTATGGCTTGTCTGAATTTAACAATGGAAATATTCCTTTTGTTTGTTTATATAGAACTAACATATTTACAATTGATGTATTGAGTAGTAACTCACAAGCAAGTTTTCGATACCATTTTACTGTCTTACGCAATGGTGTTGAATATGCTGACATTTGATCAGACAGGTCTACAGCCGACTTCGCTTGGTTGTAGGACAAAATAATTTTGGGTTTCTTGGTAACAAGGCCCCGTTTACTCGTACTTTCTTTTAGTATGTTAGAGTGTTTGTAGACAGCAGAAATACTTCGCGTTTATCTCGCCACTTCATAACGGTTATACCCGTTGATTCTCTCTAGAATTTATTCACCAGGTTTGAGCTTCGTTTCAGTGACTTCTTCGGCAATCTCTTTCTATTTTTTGCGGAGCGTACCAACCAGATGCGTCTCTGAATCAAGTAACTTGTCTGCTAAATCTACACTGATATACCAGTTATCGGTATACATAGTGTGTCCTTTATTCAACAGGTTACTACAAAGATTAAGAACTATATTTGTTGGTGTATTATTTTTGGACTCGGAACTTCTCCCTGCATATATTTCTGGCCTAAAAGTGTAACCTGGCGTTGTGCACAATTTGAAAATCTTTATACCGTATTTATACCTCTTCTGTTTCAAGTACTGTCTAAATATAATTCAGCCGCGAAAAGGAATGAGGCTTTCGTCTACACATAATGACTCATTGGGAATGAAATGGGCTTGAAAATTCATATTTAGTGTTTTAACTAATTTTTCTATTTTGTGTATTCGGTCACCCTTTTCAGTTTCTTCATTATTTGAAAATATATACGATAAAATTTCAAATCTGTTTCGAGTCATGGCATTTTTTGCGAAATTTGTCGAAACATCGGATCTGTAGACCAGTAATCGACAAGAGATGGTAATCTCACTAACCCCATCCACAGAATAAGAGCAAAGATTTTTTTTATCTCTCTGACGTCTGTAGGCACCCATTTGTGAATTCTTGAGACTCGTTTTAATCCACCCTTTGAGATTATTTGTTCTGAAAATAAGTTCGTTTGATATACGATGTCTTCAAAAACTGTGTCCGGTACGAGTAATGAGTAAAAGTCTGGCGGGTCAGAATTTGCCATCAAATGTCTCAGTTGAATAGCTTTTAGCCCGAGTGATTCTGTGTACGGTATAATTTTGGGTTGGTTACCTGTCGAGATTGACCACACATCATTTGGCAAAGCGCCTGAAGTAGATGGGCGCGCAGATGAGAAGCACTGCTCATCATCACTTTCACTATCTGACAAGATACGACGTCGCTTCCTACTACGTGGGATAGCCAAAGATTCTTCCTCACCATCTGTGGCCGAAAAACTGCGCTTACGTTGACACGATAGTTCGATTTTATTAATTTCATCTAAATCGTCTTGACTTAATTCTATATCGTCGAAAAACATAGTTCACAGTCGAATATTTACTATTTACGACACATCTATTAACGAATAGTTGAAATAACCTCAAAATCGTAATAAAACAAAAAGTGGTTCAATGCGATTCCGATGCAAGTGCAACATGCAACTGATCTGGCCTAGCCTAGAGCGAGAGACAGTAGAATCATGCACTATGATTGGCCAAAACTCTTGATTGCTTCCTATTGGTACGCGCTACGCGCCCAAATAATAACCGTCATGCGTGTCCAACATGACCCGCGCGGCGTAGTGTTGAAAATACTCCGTTCAGGCCGTGTCGGATTATATGTCCGACGAATTGTAAATATGTAAATAATAAGTATATGAGCAATGTAAATAAGGTATTACTATATTTTTAGGTGTTTTCGAATGGTTTTGGACAAAATTTTAAAAAAAAAATTTTTCGTTTTTCGAAAAATCATTCTGGCAGCTAACGTGTTAAATAAAAACATGTAAAGAAGGTGTATTATATTTAAATAAAAATGTGTGCAGTTCACAAGCGGTAGAAGTGATACCTTCAGAAAAGGAGACCGAGATAATAGGAAACATTGTATACTCTACCGGGTGTTTGTGAAACGTTCCCGAAAACGAAGACAGATGATAGTAGTAAGGATACCAATGATGATGGGTCACAAAGAAATTGGATCCCGAATAATCATGAAAATACTTAAACATAAAACCAGCAGTGAAACTTAAAAAAGAAAATCAGCTGACAATAGGGTTCGCGGGTGCCGAACTCTTATCTAGATCGGTACGAAACAATGCATTAGGTATACTTATCAAGGGAAGGGTAGACCCTTTCACACACACGTTGCATCATGTCGCTTCGCGCTATGGAATTTACACATGCTTCAAGGACGTTACCTCCGTGCGCATTTGTTTTGGCGGGATTGATTAACCCTTATGTGAGTTACAAATAAAACACCTTTATCAGAGTGACGAGGTACCCGGGTACCTTAAACATTATTATTTTTGTTAAGCTAAACAGTTGAAGATCAGCGGCGATCAAGCGGTGGAGGGGTGGAGTGCGGTACATGGTTATCGGCGCACAGAAACACTGAATCCATTCAATGCATCGTGCTTGATATTTACACTTGACTGTATACGTTCGAATAAAACTATTTTTACGGATTTATCATTATGTATACGTTTGTTTGTATTGTACGAGCTTATTTATATTTTGTGAGTTTATAATTATCTCATTATGAATATTGGAAGGAGTGTTTCTAAACAAAGATCACGTGTTCGAAGATATAATTCAACAGAATTACTAGAGATATTAGCAGAATCTTCTAGTGACTAAATTGAGTTTGTTGCTTCTGATAATGAAAATGATTATATTCCTATGGTTGAAGAGGTAGATTGGAAATTTTGGATGTTGAGCCATAAGCTGAACTCGAAATTGAGATTGACTCTTACGGTTCCGATGCGAGTTTTGAAGGGGAATCGTTTGAAAATATTCTTATTGCAAAAGATGGAACGCGGTGGCAGTCTGATCCACTTTCCAGAACACAAACTAGTAGTCGAACCATTATTCGTCAACGGGGCGGGGCTGCATCTTTCAGTAAACTTTACAATCAAATGGAAATATTCAAAAATATATTTAAACTAATCGGAAAGGGACTAAGATTACTGAAGCATACAATAATAAACTGATGGAAATTACCCTGATATTAGCAAGCGACCGAAACAAAAAATATTCAAACCATTCACAGAACAAGAATTGGATGCATTTATTGGCATTCTAATCTTTAGTGGGGTACATAGATCTAATAAAGAGCATTTGACTGAACTGTGGACATCCAGTCACTTACCATTATTTCGGGCCCCGATGTCTCATGATAGATTCAAAATGCTGTTACGCTTCATAAGGTTTGATTAACGTTTGTTAGCTGATAAAGCAGCCGTTACACGAGATATTTCGACTATGTTCATTTTAAATTTGAATAAAATCTACAAGCCTCGTGAATGTATTACCGTTGACGAACAGCTATATGGATATCGTGGGCGGACTTGCTTTACTCAATACATGCCATCGAAACCTGAAAAGTATGGCATAAAAATATTCTGGGCTTGTGATACAAATAATTCCTACCCACTAAATGGACAAATATATACAGAAAAGTCTAGTGATGGCAATCGTCAAACAAATGATGGAGAATGCACTGTATTAGATCTCGTGGCTAAATATAAAAATTCAGGACTAAATGTAACTACGGATAATTTTTTTACGTCTCTTCAACTGGCTCATTCCTTGAATTCGTGGAATATGACACTAGTTGGAACGGTAGGAAAAAATAAACGATTTCTTCCTGCAAATATGCAAACATACAAGCAGAGGGCGATTTATTCTTCTAACATCGCCTTTAGCAAAGAGGCAACTGTGTGCTCCTAAGTACCTAAAAAAAATAATGCAGTAATAATGTTGTCATCAATGCACATGTTACCAGTTATTGAAAGTAATAAGGAAACTGCCAAGCCAGAAATAATTTTATATTATAATAAAACCAAAAGTGGAGTGGACACCATGGATAAGTTGTTAGCAGAATATACCGTAAAACGCAGAACGAATCGGTGGCCTTTAGCACTTTTTTACAATATCATTGACATTGCAGCTGTGGCAGCATATATCATTTACATGGAACAAAGCCCACAATTTGTCTCGAGTGACAGACGTAGAAAGTTTTTGAAATCATTAAGTCTACAACTGTGTGGTAAAAATATAGAAAAAAGATCAAAAAATTGCATTGTGACATCAAAATTACATGTGAGATCTGCAATGCAGGATGTGTTTGGCCAAGAACTAAGGCTTTCGATTTCTTCTGGATCTGCAACTTCTGTAAGTCAGACTAGACGAGATTCTACAGGGCGTTTTGAAGTCGTCGGAAGTTGCTACATATGCAGATAACTCAAACGCAAGCAAAGAAAAACACGAAAATCTTGCACTAACTGCAGAAAACCAGTTTGTGATGAACATGCAGTAACATGTAACACTTGCTTCGAAGCTGTGCTAATTCTGTATATACAAAGAATTTGTAATTTTTATAGGAATAAAACATTTTAACAAATGTTTATTATTTCATTTTTGTACGAAATTATAAATACGTTTTTCATAGTCATACAAAACACAAAGTGGTACCCGGGTACCTTGTCACTCTATTGTGAGTTTAAAATATGTTTTGGTTTCCACAAGACATTGTAAATAGTTGAATGGGTCAAAACATTAAAAAATATATAATTTATAAATAGTTAAGTGCTCTAAGGAAATCACAGCTACTTACAGGGCGTAAAACATACTTTTATTTAAATTTGAAAATGCTTAAGGTACCAGGGTACCTCGTCACTCACATAAGGGTTAATAATTTTAGTTTTTGAGACAGTTCCAAGTTGACTATCACGACCGACAGTTCAATTGTTTTGTTTATTAAATTATTGTCGTTATTACTTGTTATTTATTACTTAATGATATTGTTCTTGTTGTTACGTTTTGTGTTTTTTGTTTTGTTTAAATAATGCCTAACGCGTAGGTATGTTTATAGTGCTCGTGAATACGGCAACATGTTAATGTGCTTTGGAGAATCTCATAAAGGCCACGGAGGATCGGTAAGCTGTTTCATACCTAATTTTTTTAAATAACTTAGTACTGAACTGATCTGAATAGGTACATAACTGAATACATCAGAATAATAAACATACCTACACAATGGATGAAAAAGCATGACTCTAACCTTGTTAACATTTTATTTAAGTATTTTTTTCATTAGCGGGGAATCGAACCAGTTATTTGGTTTATTTAACCTGTGAATTCAAATTAAAGTGGCTACGTGGAAACAAGCACAGTGGCAAAAGTTTAAGTAGATAAGTTAGGTATTTAGACAAGTGTTGTAAATTATTAGGTATTGTGGTACCATCGCTAGTTGCGGCCGCGAATTCGGCGTTCGCGTACATTGACCCCTAGTCAGCTGATTGTAATTCATTAATTCCACTGCTGGTTTTATGTTTAAGTATTTTCATGATTTTTTTAATTGAAATTAACGTTTTATTTAACTATACTAACACGATGGAGCGTGAATAAAGTTAATAAAACGTTGTGAAAAGATGATTTTTTTCATCAGGATCGATTTTATATTTCACCCATCATCAAAGATATAGTTAGTACTGTCGTCTGTCTTCGTTTTCGGGAGCGTTTCAAAAATACCGTGTATTTCATTCTATCGCAGGCTAAATCCTACAGATGTATATGTTTGTCTCTTTTTAGTGTTACTTTTACGTTTCATTGAGTTTAAATTTTTGTATACTTACCCACTGCGTATTCACCGAACGACAGTTATTTTGTTTGTAAGATGTACCTGAAATAGTAAATAAAAATTAATTAGTATTAATTAAAAGTAATATGGCTGCGAGAAGGAGTATGTCAACGTTTTCTCAAGATAATACTCAAGGTAAACCTTTTAAAGTGACAAACGAAATTACAGTCCACCTGACGGTAAGTGGCTATTGCAGCCCATGAACACTTGCAGCTACAGATACGTTGTCACCTCTGAAGACTAAGATGGAATGCCTCACAGCCTGTAATTATACTGGCTCTTTATACCCTTCGGACCGGAACACAACAGTACACGCACTGCTGTTTAGCGTCAGAAATAGGTAAGAGGGTGATACCTACCCAGACGGATTCCTAGGTAGAAAAGGAATCTTACCACCTAGAAATGCTTGAATTATCTCATAGGTTCTGATAGATGACGGTACAACCATCACATTTACTTCAGACAATAAGTACCCAGACCAGTAACGGGCAGTTAAGTCAAAAGTGCGAGACGTCTGGAACTGTGATTACCAATCCACCAAGCTTGTTGATTAAGGCAAAATCATAATATCTGTAACCACCGCATTTCTTGTAAATATAATCATTAAGGTATTAATTTAGTTTTCTCATCTGGTGGTACTGCATAAATATTTAACATTAAATAAAATGATAAACATTAAATACAGTAAAATAAATAAATGATCATCATCATCATCATTGCAGCCCTTCACAAGTCCACTGCTGAACATGGGCCTCCCCCAAGGAATGCCCCAAAGCACGGTCCTGAGCTGTCTGATTCCATTGATTTCCTGCGTGTCTTACCAGGTCGTCACTCCATCTAGTGGGGGCCGCCCTACACTTCGCCTACTGGTAAGAGGCTCATAAATATATAAAAAATACAAATTTCTTAAAATACAAATAAATACAAATTATTATTATTATTACGATAAGGCTCATTAAGAAGAAGTTTGTATATAAACGCAACAGGTAATGATATTTTGAAAGAGGACTTAATATAAAATAATATATTGTGTGAGTAAACATTAAGCTCTGCGTTTAAACATTAACAGAAAAACAAGTATCTTTAGGCTATTTTACACAATAGCAGGCGACCGTAATTAAAAATTTAATTGCAAAGTTGGATGTTTGAGATAAAGCCTAATATAAAATAACGTTTAGTGACGAGTCCGAGATACATTTTTGTAAATATAAACGTAGACTTAGGTGCTTTAAGATTTACTCATATTATAATAGAAGAAGTTTCTTGGTTATAGGATATCATTGAGTAGATGTTGAGAGAAATATGATCACTATGTATGTTTAAGAGAATATTAAATATTAATATAATAGACAAATTTGGATAGAAGTATTGATGAGAGACGGGCAAATAGCCTCCCCGATAATAGATGGATAGTGTGGTCCATACACACCTTCGCCAATCCTGTGTAATAAGATGAAATGCCTTCATATCAGGAAAAATTTGTTTCCGGTTCTTGGCACTCGCCATACTAAGCGTAGAATTATTATTATTGTATTTTTCTCGGTTTTATTCTGTGAGCATATTTCTTCCCGGGTCGAGCCGGCCCATTCTTGTTACAGCAGGGCTTTTCCCTAGTTTTTTTTCTATTATAAGCCAGTACTTGGCTACTATACCACCCGATGGTAAGTGGTGATATAGCTGAAGATGGTAAAGCGCACTGACTTAGCTTTACAAAAGCCTTTTCACTCTTGCCTTGAAGACACCTACATAATAGTCGGATGGATAGACAGATTCTGGCAGATTATTCCACTCCTTTGCTGTACGCATTATGAACGACGAAGCAAACTGTTTGATTTGAATGCGTGGCATGTCGACAAGAAATAGGTGGAGAACCGAGAGTCTGGTGGACTGATGATGTATTGGAGAGAGAGGAATTAAATCATGCAATTCCTGCGCACTCTCAGAAATGTATAATGTATGGGATACTCATTCCAATCTACCTGTCCGGTAGTTGTGGTACAGTATACGGGTATGCGACCCCGGCTTCCCTAGCTATTACTGTCCTATCCCTTGCCCTCCTGGACGGTAATATACTACATTTCCTATTATTTCCTCCTAACACCAATATTCCTTGTCACACCACCTATCACTTTCCCTATCCTCCTACCCTCTCCGCCAATCCAACGTCTGCCGCGCGGATGGATGCATGGCTCGACACAGATCACTTCCTGGTTATAGCCCGAATGCGTGGCCTCTTTAAACGGTGGCGACACCGAGGGCGAACTACAGTGTTTTGGACAGAGTAAAAGTGGAAAATCTACAAGAAAAAGAAGAAGACGAGTATGTGAGAGAAACTGAAAGGTTTTAAGGCATAGAAGAGATAGGTGTGATTGAAGATTTGTGGAGACATTTAAGAAAGGGGTCGTGAATGTTGCTATTGAGGTATGCGGTAGCTAAAAGGAAGGAAGAAAGAACTATAATGTGTGGATGGATAAAGATGTACAAAGGTTGTGCAAGAAAAGAAGAAAGCGTGGTTGGATTGGTTAGCAACAAAAGCTAACCAAAAAGTTCAAAAGGCAACGGATGACGAAATAAAGGAAGCAAGACGAAGTATAAAAGATTGAAATCAGCAGCGAAAGAAGTTGTGTCTAGAAAAGAAATAAGAACGAAAGGATGATTTCGATAGAGGCTCACTGAAGATTTCAGTCAAACATCAAGTTTTCTGGAAATCATCAAACAACCAGAGAAAAACTTCTACCTCGGGCTGAGTACAATCAGGAGTCAAGATGGAACATGCTAATAGGAGAAGAATGTGTTAAAGAGATGGAAAGAATATTTTGAAAGTTTGTTTGAAAGAGAGAAGTGCAGGTAGGCATCCGGCACCTTCCATGGAAACTAATATAAATGTTGATGAAAGTGAGATAAGCATGGATGAAATAGTGAAAGCGTTGAATGAGATTAGGTAAGGCTGCAGGGTATGACAGGATTACCGTCGAGATGCTGAGGCTGGACAGGGCATAGTAGCTAGTCAGCTGTACCGCCTTTTCAATTTGTGCTGGCGAAATGGGCAAGTACCGGGAGACTGGTGCAAAGCCGTAATCGTGCCATTGTATAAGGAAAAGGGTCACGGCAGGACTGCATAAATTACCGCGGTATAAGCCTTCTCAGCGTCGTCGGTACATTATGCAAAAGTGTTGATTGAAAGGGTTGTAGAATGAAACAGACGAAAATTATGAGATGCACAAGCGGGATTTAGAAAGGGAATGGGATGTATGGATCAGGTCTTTTCCTTGCGGTGCATAGCCGAAAAGTGTTTTGCTAAAAACAAGAAGGTCTATTGCGCATTCGTGGATCTAGAAAAGGCCTATGATAGAGTAGTGAGGAATGAATTGTGGTCAGCACTGTCCGTGAACCGTGTGAGCAGTATCCTCATACAGAGCACTGCAATCTCTTTATAGGAATTCTGTGCTTGTGTAAGGATAAACAGGGCATACACTGAATGGTTTAATATCGAAAAAAGGTGTTAGACAGGGATGTGTAGCGTCACTGTGGCTGTTTAATCTGTTCATGGACAATTGCTTGACAGATTTAAAGAGAATGAAAGTGGTTGAGAATGAATGAGTTACTCGTGATGTTTTCTCTATGCTGATGACCAAGTACTACTTGCGTCTTCGGCCGAGGAGTTACGGGAGATGGTAACTGCTATGAGTGGAGCTTGTTAGAAAGGGAATGAAGATGAATGTAAAGAAGACGAAAGTGATGGTGTTTGAAAGATGAGGCAGTGACAGACTGCAATATCGTGATTGAGATGAACAAATTGAACAGGTGAAGGTTTGTATCTGGGTTCAAAGTTTACAAGAGATGGAAAGTGTGAGAGTGATATCGAAAGAAGAGTGAATGCAGGAAACATGGTGAATGGAGCTTTGCACCACTTTATGAGCAGTCGGGTTGTCTAACAAGGCTCGTTTGGCTGTGCATGAGAGGGTGTTGGTTCCGACACTCATGTACGGAAGTGAAAGTTGGGTATGGAAGAAACATGGCAGAATAAATGCAGTTGAGATGAGAGCGTTAAAGTATGATAGGAGTTAAATTGAGTGACAGGATAAGAAATAGTGAGATAAAGAAACGTTGTGGTTTGAAAGAAGATGTAGTGACAAAATTGAGAAAGGTATGCTGAGATGGTTTGGCCATGTCGAGAATGAATGAAGAACGATTGACGAAAAAGTGTATAAGGCAAGTGTGAATGAAAGTGTTGGAAGGTGAGACCTAGGAGGACGTTTCTCGACCAAATCAGGGACGTCTTGAAAAAGGCCAGGTCAAGAGTACCTAAACCGAAGAGCATGTATGAAGGGAATAATGAAAGTGGACGAAGCGAAACAAGTATGTAAGGATCGTAGCAAGTGGAAAGAAGTGGTCTCTGTCTACCCCTACGGGAAAGAGGCGTGATTATATGTATGTATGTATGTAATAAACCAAATGGTTGGCTACTTTGCGCCTGTATTCAAAGCTGGTAAGATGGGTTCTAACTATAATGACCTATAAGTATTTTCGCACGCCTTTACATTGAGCCCAAAGCCGCTGGGTGGCATTTAATTTCAATTTCAGAAACAGAACAAAAAGGAGACAATTTCTTTTTGTATGGAGAATGGGCCCACTACAAATTTTAGGGATACTTAATGAAATGTATGTCGATTTATTCCTTATAATCTATAGATTGCAAAATTAATATTACTTTATCGCATCTAAAGGAATTCAGAAATTAAAATATGAATATCACAATAACCAAAAAAACTAAACGCTATTTTTTAATCTGGCTTTACGGCTCTGGGTTCTAGCCCTTCTGAGCCTAAACTAAAAGTTGTTTTCTATTAGTATTGTGAGTTAGAATAGTGTATATAGAATAGAATAGGACAGCTAAATAATTAATAGCATAAAACAAAGTTGCAGGTACATTTAACAATTTATATTGCTTTTAGACTGATGGAAAATCCTTTTGAGTAGTTCCGGCAAAAATAGTACACTGACCAAGAAACATGGTGTGGAGGCTATTTTTACATGTATTGTGATTGAGTAGAGATATGATTAAAGCCAAAATGAATAAAAGATAATATGTTCATTTATAATATTACCTTTACATGCTATATAGTAAGAAAGATGTTTTAATCTGGTTGTAAAAGGATAAAAACACAAAGTAAAATACCACTGTATTTATTTCTGTAATCATTTCAAAAGTAGTCTATTAATAGTGGAACAGACAGACAGGCGCGGTGTTAAGACTTTATTTTGATATATCTTTGTTGGTTAGTAAAGGTGCAGTTATTATACCCCAAACACCATTAAAGCCAAAATGACTAGGTAATATCATGTTTATTTATGTTGATAAATATGAAGTGAGATGTTTTAAACTAGTTGTGTAAGGATTACAAAACACATGTATAATTTAATTGTATTTATTATTGTCAGTCATTATCATTCCAAAAGATTTTTTCAAAATAACTTGACAATAACATGTCCATTTATGAAATTGTTAGGAATCATAAGGATATTTTATGTGATATAAGACTGTTGTCTTCAAAATCCATATACTTTTTTGCCTCTGCTTACGAGCAGCTCTGCAAGATTTCAGCCTACAAGACATACACATTAATTCTAAACAATCCACCTGAAAAAAGTTAATGAATATTGAAACAAGCACACATGTACTTATTTATCTAATATCATTTGCAACCAGTAACACGGTTTTAGGTGCATGTGTGCGTCCAACAGTGAACTATTAAGGGTGTTTGTAAAGTTTTACCTCTACAGCGATGAGAAAATAAATAGCACGTAAGATGTTTTGAACTGGTCGTGTAAGGATAAAAAAAACTGTATTGTCACTGTATCTGTTATTGTAAAATCATCACATTCTTAAAGCAGTATTAAAAGTGACACTTGCCACCAGGTGCAGTGTCAGGACATTGTTATTAATTTGTATTGATTGAATAACATGTTTTATTCCAAGCACCATTAAAACCAAAATGACTGGATAGTAACATATCCGATTTTTACGATATCAACCACGAAAAATAAATAGCATATGGTGTTTGAACTATTGTGTTAGGATAAAAAGAAACACTGTATTGTCTGCATTTTATTGTTTATTATTGTAAAATCATCATATTCTTAAAGCAGTCTATTATAAGTATCACAGGCCGCGAGGTGCAGTGCCAGAACATTCTTTTAATATGTGTTCATTGATTAGCATGTTTACATCCAACTGCAATTAAAGCTAAAATGTAAAATTCTCGAGTAGCAGTCTCGTACCGGTAAGCTCAGTGTGGGACGGCTACCCTCTAGTTGGAGTGACGACCTGGTAAGATATTCAAAAAGTCTATGGATGCAGGTGGCTCAGAACCGTGCTTTGTATAATTCGTGTAAGGATACGGCTCGACCGGGGTAGGACACGCTCTCACGGAAAACGCTACCAGCGTAAAATAGTAGCTTAATGCTCCTGTGTTTCGTATGGTGAGTGTAGAGAACCAGAGTCCTTTTGCAAGGAAGCAAACTCCATTTTAGTCCTCAGGGGTGACAATGCATCTGCATTTGATTCTTAAACGAGGATAAATGTAGATGTCTATGAGCCACAGCATCTACCACCATCAGGTGGACCGTGCGCTCGTTTGTCACACTTATTCTATAAAAAAAAAGGAAATTGTCAATTGAAAGATATACGAAAAGGTACCAGGCGCATCTATTCAACTTGCTCGCGTTTATTTATAAATTAGCGCTTTATTTATAATAAGGCACATAGTAGAAACAGGTCAAGTAAGCAACAATAATTACAAGTTTTATTGATTATTATTTGTCATCATTACAACAATTCGCTGCTGAACATAGGTCTTCCTAAATTAAATATATAATGTAAAATATTGTATAGACCTTCCGTCAACTGCCATCGTTTTCGTCCCGTATGGTGTCGTAAAAGTCGTAACAGAGTAAAATAAAGATACCAGGAGATGAGCAGCAACATCTCCTATAGAATACAAAAAGCTTTGGTTGCCTGAAAGCGTAGCAACTGTTGCAAAAACTACCATATAGTAATGATGCATATTTATATTACTATATAAATATGCATCATACTATACTCATATAAATTATTCCAATCATTGTGAGGTTCATTTAAGTGGTATTCATTCAAATAGACTTGTGGCACATAAAATGAGTTATCAATCAGCAATCTCTCTTTTAGGTTAGTAGTTCTTTTTAGTTTAGGTATTAAGAATCTAGATAAATGATTACATAACTTAAAAATACAGTGTCGGAGAAGTAGAAGCAGCACGCTTATAACTAGCCACAGAATAGAATAGAATCATTTTATTCAATATAGATTACAATACATAATACTTATTAAAAGTCATTTTTACTTTTACCACTGGTTCATAAAAAACCTCTGTCCTGGGAAGAATCAGCAAGCCCAGCAGACTTTTTTTACAGGCATAAGGGGTGTTTGTTGGATGTTACCGATGTCTTCAATATTCATGAATAGAATAGAATAGAATAGAATAGAATAATTTTTTATTCAATATAGATTACATGTGTAATTCTTATTGAAAGTCATTTTTTAGTTTACCACTGGTTCGAAAAAAAAAACCTCTGTCCTGGGAAGAACCAGCAAGAAACCCAGCGGGACTTTTTTTTTAAAGTAAGTTTTACATTAATGGTTGTACAAACTATTTAAGTACAAAATTTATTTTAGAAACTGCTTGGTAGCGACCACCTCATTCCCAGGGTTATTATCAATCATATATTCATTTATACTATAATAACCTTTTACATACAGTTTCAACAACAAAACATTTAAACTTGGTAATAGAGAGAGCCTGTACACTTTCCGGGACCTTGTTGTAATAGCGTATACATTGCCCCAAGAATGAATTACTGACTTTGTGGAGTCGAGCTGGTATCACTAGCTTGTGTTTGTTCCTAGTGTTTACAGAATGTATATCACTTTTTACTAAAACTACCTTTGTTTTTGTGGACATAAATTAAATTTTCGTAAATATAATTAGATCCCAAAATTTATATATTTCTTTAAAATTTTATCTGAGAGACTTTCGGTTTTAGGTTGTAAATAGATGTTATGGCAGTCTTCTGTAAAACAAAATAGTTTCTGAATCAGCCGCATTTCCCCATAGCAAAATCCCATAAGACATTATGCTATGGAAATAACTGAAATAAACTAGTCTAGCTGTCTCGACACTAGTGAGACCTCTAATCTTTTTACAGCATAGGCTGCAGCTTAGTCTGCTTGCTAGTTTGGATATATGGGGCCCACTGAAGCTTTGCGTCGAGTGATGCCAAGAAAAACAGTGGATTCAACAGGGCTCAGTTCTTCCCCATTTAAAAACACATCGGTACCCAGATTTTTAACATTCGTTGTTGTAAATTTAATACATTTAGTTTTATTTCCGTTTTAATGTAGATTATTAACGTTAAACCAATGCACTAATTTTGATATAGCATTATTCATTTCGTCACATTTAAATGATTGACGTTTAAGTTTAAAAATCAAGGAAGTATCATCAGCAAATAATACTATATCATGATTATCCTACAAGGAAGGTAAGTCATTAATATATACTAGAAATAGGAATGGGCCGAGAATCGAGCTCTGAGGACACCCATTAGTACAGGTGACCCGGAAGAACTTTTACCATTAATAATAACTTTCTGCATTCTATTACTTAAATATGAAATAATAAGTTTAAGCGCTGTGTTCTTGACACCATAGTACTGTAGCTTCCTGATTAATGTCTCATGGTGAACACAGTCGAAGGCCTTGGAAAGGTCACAAAATATACCAAAACATCCTCCGAATTCTCCCATGCACAAAAATATGTTTAATAAGCTCAACTCCAGCGTCAGTTGTCGAGCGACCCCTTAAAAACGAATTATTGATTTTATGTAACAATTATTAATATTAAAAACTTAAGATCTGATCTAAAATTATTTTTCAAAAATTTTACTAAATGTTGGTAGTACAGAAATCGGTCTAAAGTTGGCGGGGTCTAATGTACTACCAGATTTAAATAAAGGTATGACTTTACTATGTTTCATTAAATCAGGAAACACACCAGATTCGACGCTTGTATTAAATATAGTGGCTAGATAAGGTGCTATTATATCTATTATAGATAAAATAACTTTAACGGAAATCCCCATAAGTCTGCCGTTTTCTTAACATCAATTGTTTTAAAATATTTAACGATATCTTTTGGCAATACTCTATGGAATTTAAAAGTATTTGAACAAGCCTTTACATTTTGTTTAAGCAATGATTCGGCGACAGTAGGAGAAGAATTTAATGATTTTGTTGTCCAAAAGGAACATCAGTAAAATGTTTCTCAAAAGCCATAGCAACTTCTTGATCAGATCGAGTTAAACTGTTGTTAATATTCAATTGAAAATCCGAGTTGCGCGGTTTGACCTTCCCGTTTCACTATTTATTATTCTCCAGGTCATTTTAATTTTGTTGGATGCAGTTTTAATTTTGTTACTTAAATGTAAAGCCTAAGCTGTGTAGCACACTTTTAAATATTTTAGAATATGTTTTTACAATCTCTAAATATAACACTAGTATTATATGATCTTTCATTATAAAGCTCATATAACTTTCGCCTACTTTTATAAATTCCTACTGTCGCCCATTCATCAAATGATTTGCGACTGTTAAAAGAAAGAAAGTTTTAAAGTAAATATTCTACTAAATTCACAAGTTATAATTTTAAATAACATACTATACAAATAATTAGCACTATTTTTAAATGAAAGTGATGGAATCTTTATTATATTACTTCTAAACCTCTCCAAGCGATGGTCATTTATTGGAACAAACACAACTTCCTTATTTTTCTGTTTTTGTGTATGTGGCAATGATACCAACTGTCCACAGTGATCTGAACTTAAATTTTGAATAATTGATTTATGCAAGGGCTTAATATCTGTAAAATATTATCTATACAGGTTGCACTAGGCCCAGCAATACGTGTTGGTTCTAAGTATAAATTAACAAGATTATACGATTTAAACAATGAGCTAAACTTAATACTAATGGAAGAAGTTTCAAGGAGATTGATGTTAAAGTCTCCACATATTACAACAGACTTGTTCTGTTTACTAAGTTGAGCAAAACTTCTTCCACAATTCTTTCAAAATAGTCATAAGTAGCACATGGGGTCTGTAAACACTTACAACAATGAGGTGCTCGAGCTCGACAAAGCCATTTCTACAGTTCGCTCAACAGAGGCTCACAATATCCTTACGTTCTTTATATAATAATGATTTATCTGCTAATGAGGCCACCACGTAAACTTTTTCTCTATTGAAGGAACTGACCACCTGGTGATTTCTGAAATTAAACATGAAATTATAATCTTTTAGTGTTCAGTAATACAAAGGATATGTATATTGTTACTATTTAAAAACAATTCAACTTCCAATTCTTTGCCCATCATGCCTTGTATATTTTGATGCACCAGGTGTAAACAATTTTTATTACTTATTTGTGGGCTGCATTCAAAATTAATGAAACTCTTATTATTGCTAGAGATTGCCTCTATTGTCGCATTTACTAATTTAAATTAGTTGGAACTGATTCCAAATTAAATGTCAAATGATTATCATGCTCAATAAAAGCAGTCTTGGTAGCCAAAAACTTGGCTGAGTTAAAAAGTAAATAATAAGATAGCAAATTTGCTACCAGTCTTAAATTATATTTGGATAGGTAATACCTATCTTTTGTCCAAAACTTTTTTATTAAATTATTTATGTCAATTAAATGAAATTTGTCATTATTATCACAATTACATGTCAAATTTAAATTATTGTTACATATTAAATTATTCATTTGTATATTTAAATTATGTCTTAGATTATTTAATTGTAATTCCATATCCCTGTTATCATTTGTGTCTCCATACAGTTGTAGAAGCTCTCGGCTGACAAGATTGCAGACTCATTCTAAATGATCCACCTGAAAAATGTTTTTTTTTTTCATCAACTAACCGAACAGACAGCCCCGTGTAGTGGCGGGTTAGAATACCCACTACCCCATATCTTCCCGTGGGTGTCGTAAGAGGCGACAGAGGGAAACTGAGGCAGAGAGATGGGCAGCATCTTTCTTTATAACAGCAAATAACAATAAAAAAACTGCGGTTGCCAACCCGCTCGCCAAGCGTGGCAACTACGGCAATATCCCCAATGAAAGTTACGAAGAGACATTTGGTCATGGCCCCGCTATTCCTGGCTACGGTGGCGACCATGGTAACGGCGGGGCAGGGGTGCTAAGAATGGTGGAGGTTCGGTTGCCCCACGACGACTCGACCTGGCAACTTATAACGCACGCACTCTGAGGACTGACGAGAGATCCTGGAGCTGGAAGAAGAATGAACAAGTTGCGCTGGAATATTATAGGATTATCAGAGGTCCGAAGAGGAGGACGGTAATCCTCGAATCCGGCAACTTGTTCTATCACCGGGAGGGCGACCATCTGTCCCAAGGAGGTGTCGGATTTATCGTCCACAAGTCTCTCGTTAACAACGTTGCAAAATTGGGATGTGTCGACGAGGTTGCGTACCTTATACTCAGAATCACCAAACGGTATTCGCTGAAGGTCATACGGTTTACGCACCTTCAGCACCCCGATGAGGTAGAGGAAATGTATGAGGATATCTCTAGAGCCATGCATTCCTCTAAAACCCACTATACGGTGTTAATGGGAGACTTCAACGCAAAGCTAGGCACAAGAAGAACAGTGAGCTGAAAATTCGGATTAGGGCAACAGGACCCAAAATTGCAGCTGGCCGACTTCATGGAGAAGAGGACTCTTTATGATGAACTCTTTCTTCCAGAAGCCCCACAGAAGTGGACCTGGTCGAGCCCCGACGGTTCGACAAAAATGAGATTGACTTCATTATGACGACTAGACGCCAACTGTTCAGTGATGTCTCAGTGATCGCGGTGAAAACTGGTAGCGATCACCGAATGGTTAGAGGCACACTGAACTTAAACGTTAATTGGAGGTGTCGTCTAATAAAGTCAACGCTCCGTCCCCTCGTGCTCTAATCCAAGTCCGAAACCTTTCAGCTCGAGTTACAAAACCGTTTTCAGTGCCTAGAAGATTGCAATGCAGTGGACGATATGAATGACAAGCTTGTGGAAACTGTCCATGCGGTCCGGAGCTAAACTTAAGACCCGCCGCAGAAGAACACAAAACTCTCCGATCACACTCTTAATCTCATGGCTGTTGACGGGAAATGAAGCTGCAATCTTCAGTAGATTTGATAGCATACAGGCAACTGAACAGACAGATCTCCAAATGCATGGCGGGACTTGCGCAACTTCAATACAGCTCGTATTGAAGAAGCGATCGAGCGGAACCAGGGCTCAAAGTCTTTGCCAGAGATCTGTCTGCCAGAAAACCAACTGTCGAAGCTGAGAGACCGAGTGTGGCAGCGTCGTTTCCGGGACACCTGAGATTTTGAGTGAGATTGAGAGGTTCTATGGGCAGCTGTACACATCATCGTTGGAGCCACGCAAAATGTGAGTAACGATCAAGAGCGAGTCTTATCCGACACTATTCCGATGATATCCCGGACGTCAGTCTGAGCGAGATTAGAATGGCTCTCCAGCACCTTAAAACGGCAGGCCCCAGGCGAGGATGGAATTACGTGGAGCTTCTGAAGCGGGTGGAAAACCGGTGCTTGAGTCCTTCAGAAGCTCTTTAATTCCGTCCTACATGGTGCACTACACCGGAGGCGTGGAGCAGAAGTGCGGTGGTCTTGTTCTTCAAGAAAGGCGACAACGCTCTCTTGAAGAACTACAGACCGATTTCCTTCTGAGCCGCGTCTACGTGCTGTTTTCGAGTCATTACGAATCGTCTCGCACGCAGACTCGACGACTTCCAGCTCCCGAACAAGCCGGTTTCCGAAAAGGCTTAGCACCATAGACCACATACATACCCTTCGGCAAATTATTGCAGAAGTCCGAGGGTACAATTTGCCACTATATCTGGCGTATGTGGACTATGAGAAAGCGATTCCGTCGAAATTGGGCGGTGCTGCAGTCCTTCAGCGGTGCCAAGTTGACTGTCGGTATATCAGTGTTGAAGTGCTTGTACAGTAGGGCTACGATGGCTATCCGAGTACAGAACCGAGTACAAAACCTATCCAACTGCAGAGAGGTGTAAGACAGGGTGACGTTATATCCCGAAACTCTTCACCGCTGCATTGGAAGACGTTTTCAAGCTTCTGGACTGGAAAGGATACGGCATTAACATCAATGGCAGTACATCACTCACCTTCGATTTGCCGACGATATAGTCCTATGGCAGAATCGCTGGAGGACCTAAGCACTATCAATGACCTCAATAGTGCCTCCCAACGGATAGGTCTTAAGATGAACATGGACAAAACAAAGATCATGTTTAATGTCCATGTCACACCTATGCCGGTAGTTGTTGGGAGCACTAAGCTCAGTTGTTGACGAATATGTTTACCTGGGACAAATAGTCCGACTAGGTAAGTCCAACTTCGACCGAGAGGTCAATCGACGGATTCAACTCGGCTGGGCAGCGTTCAGTAGCACATCTTCTCGTCAGGTATACCTCAAAACTTGAAAACGAGGCTGTACAACCAGTGCGGGTTGCCAGTGATGACCTACGGAACTGAGACGTGGTCCTTCACTGCTGGCCGGATGAGGAAGCTCAAGGTCGCTCAGCGAGCTATGGAGAATATGCTTGGAGTCTCACTGCGTGATAAACTTAGAAATGAGGATATCCGCAGTAGAACAAGTGACCGACATAGCCCAACAGATTAGTAAGCTGAAGAGGCAATGGGCCGGCCATATAGCTAGAAGAACCGACAACCGATGGGGAAAAAGGTTCTCAGTGGCGGCCTCATGCCGGCGGACGAGTGGCAGGGCGTCCCCACTAGATGGAGTGACGACCTGGTAAGACATGCAGGAAGTCGATGGATGCGGGTGGCTCAGGACCGTGCTGTGGCATTCCTTGGGAGGCCTATGTTCAGCATGGACTTGTGAGGGCTGTAATGATGATGATGATGATGACCGAACAGACTATAGTTTTACAGTGTCTTCCACCTAAATAATGATATTTATTAATATTTAATTTATTTCAATCTTTATTACTAATAAACAGTCTTAATGTCTCTTAATTATATATAAGCATGTACTCGTTTCCTTCATAAATTGTAGTAAACCAGATTCCACTAAGGTAAAAAGAAATAAAATACATCAAATCAGAAAGGTAAACAAGTGAAGTAGTTATTTTAGAATTATAACATTATTTGACTAAGTACAAGTTCCTAGACGTTTTACATTTACACTAATTTCATTTAAGGTAAAAATATTACTTGTGTATTAAGTACAAAGGCAGACAAATATGGGGTAAGGTAAGGAAGAAGTAGCAACTAAAGAAAAAAAACTGTGGTTATCGAATATCTCCTATAAGGCAATCTGTGGGGAGGTCTGTATTCAACAGTAGACTTTGATAGGCTGTAAAGTTAAAGATAACCTGGTGGTGAATAGCCAATTGTTTGTAGTGCGAGGTGTATGATACTACAAACATCAATCTGTGTCTTAAACAATTATGCCAACTCCTCCGGGCAAGCCTATTTCAGGCAGGGGATCACTTACAGGCTGTTAAAGTAAAGTAAGTACCTGGTGTGATGATATCCACTGCAAAATAATATCTCTTTCTGCTGAGTTCTTAAAATGAGCTCTTAAAATTGAAGATCCATGGAATACAAATCTTCTAATGGAATGAGCAGTTTCAATACTTTCTTGCAATATTCTTGAGGCAGTTACAACAAACTGCATCAAGTGATGTAACTGAAAAAATTAGAATTCAAATAAAAAATAAAGTAAAAAATTAAATTCAGAAAGAATGTACATTACCTACAATCAACAAAATAACATAAAAATAATGTAAACAAAATTCTTGCTTCCTGATGGAGTTTAAATATAATAAACATAAATAGTAGATGTATTTAATTAAATATTAACACTAATATGTATTCCCTAATAACATCCATTTATTTTATGTTATCTATATCTATAAATATTAAATTCAGAAGGAATGTGTATACATTCCTTCTGAATTAACAACATCTTCCTATTAACAACTACCAATAAAAAACTGTGGTTGCCGACTCCTCTACTAAGCATGGCAACTATAGCAAGTATTCTTCTTTGAGAAATCTTAGGAAGGTCTATGTTCAGCAATGGGCTTTTGATAGGATGTAACAGTTGTGGATATAGTTACTCTGACAGACACTTTTAACATAGATTTGTGTATATTTGTGTGATTTTATTTTCTCTATTAATTAAATTAGATTACCAATAACATAACACTTCAATACTTTGACACTTTTAACATACTAATAAAATTGTGTTTGTCATATGTTTTAGGTAATTCAACATAAATTATAGATTTTCCAAAATTCTAGGAGCAAAGTAAACTTGTATTATACACTCACATATACTTTTAATTAAACTCGTCAGTTTTCATTTTCGAATGTCATTGGCGAATTAAATACATAATGTGGAATATTTAGCGCCTGTATGTAATATAATCCAACACTTGTTGCATTGATTGAATTGACATATTAATTTGTTAGTAATATGAAGGGATATTTATTAGTATTTTTACAAACTTAAAATAATTAAGTATTAAAACATGTACAGATCGTTAAGTGTCTGTGGGTGTGGGTCGTTTATTATTATTTCCAAAAAATCGTACCATATCTCAATATTCAGTAAAAATAAAATAAAATGTAATACATATAAACAAAAACTTAGTAGTTTTCGTTTCCGTAGTATAATATTTTGGACTAGAACTTCGAGGTGACAAAAATAAGATATATTTCTCATAAAAGTTTGAAACTTTAAATCAATTGTAGGTTTTTTACAGTTGAATTCTTCGCATTCCATAAGATAAGATACTCACCTCTTGAGAAATCCACAAATATAAAAGTTGGCGTACATCTGCTCCTGTCTCGGCTAGTTATTGTCTTCGCACAGTGCGTTGAAATCCACAAATATTATTTAATTGTTTTCAGTGTATGCTGATCTTCCAGATAAGTAGTAAGTACAAAAAACAGCAGCCTGACGAATGTCAATGCCGTAAAGTAATACCGGCCGCCGGCACAGACATAGATATGATGCTTATATTATGATAATATGGCCGTCGGTTTTTACCCACACGAAGTCAATGACAAAATAGCGTTTCGTTCCACGGTGTCTTTGAACCATGTTATATGATATAAGCTAACACTTTTAGAAATAGGATAAAAATTTCAGTGGTATCCCTTTTTAGTAATAAATATATAATATACAAATAAGTACAAATATAATATGTATATAATAAGTTATCCTGGTAAGAAAATACATTTTTCTTTTAATAGAAACTGCAAAAATGATTCATTACACGCATTTTTCCCCATGTTACATTAACCAGAACACGGAATATCAAAACCACTCATTTTTTTTAGATTTCTTGATTCCGTTAAGATAATTATAAAATGTATAGGCCATTTATTATAATAAATTGGTAACTTTTTTTTGTATGTAATACCATTAAGGGTCGTTAAAATTTCTAGTGGGCCCAAAAACGACTGACTCCTTTCATTTAATCTTTTTAGTTATTAAAATACTTTTTTTTTATAGAATAAGGGTGACAAACGAGTACTCAGTCCACCTGATGGTATAAGTGAATGCTATGGCACATAAATATCTAAAACTATCCTCGATTAAGAATCAAAATGTAGATGCGTTTCCACTGAGGACTTAGCTAGAATGCCTCGTTTTCAGTAAAAAGGGTCTCCAATTTTCTACAATCATCATACAAAACTGAGCAGCATTGAGCTGCTATTTTACGCTGGATTTCTGTGAGAGCGTGGTCCTTCCCCGGTCGAGCTGACCTATTCGTGCTATAACCATAATATGACTTCAGCATTGCTCTATCACGTAAAAATGCATCATCTTTACGCTATGACATCATATTATGTATCATACCCTATAATTATATTGACACCGTTAGTCTTTAAACAAAATTAGATCAAAAGATCTGCTTATCAAAAGAATTGAGTAAAGGATTGCGTTTCTAGGCAGAAAGGGAGCCCTCACGCCTACCTATAATCCTATAATACCGCAACTAAAATTAAATTGTAAATCTGTGATAACGTTAGCATCTCCTTCAACCTCTTTATTTAATTTCGCCAGCCTGGCTTTTACGTACGTAGTATACGATAATAGTAAATTTAAACAGCCTGGGGCTTGTATGTATAGAGGTCAGTGGCCTGGAGGCTGTTCGCGGAATTAGCGGTCGACCTCTTTTAGATTACTTATCGTTGGGTTAACGTTGAATGCTTAGTATAAAATTCTTTTCGGGATTTTTGTGAAATAATAAAGACATTAAAAATTAAACTAATTTTAATGTTAGGCGCTTGGCTTTGTATTAAAAATCCTTTTTTTCCTTCTCTAAAAGAGGATACACGTAGAGTTTATTCCGCCGTTTCCTGTCTGGTCAGAAGAACTTCATATTGAAACGACAGTAAACTAAAAACGTTTCCCCAATGAAAAAGAAATTGCTCATGTAAATAGAATGATTATAAATTATTTAATTTCAAGAAATAGGTATTAATGTATCGTAATAATTACATTAGATATTATGTCTCGTTTGGCAGTCGGATAAGCTATTACCTTTGTATAAATTTCTTAGTAGATAATGTTTTGCATCATCTGTTTCTAACCGACTTCAAAAAAGAAGGTTCCCATTGGACTGTAGTTTTTTGTTATATATAGATATTATGTTCTCGCGTGGCAGCCTCGTACCAGTAATCGAAGTGTAGGGCGGTGCCCCAATATATGGAGTGACGAACTAGTAAGAGATGCAGGAAGTCGATAGGTGCAGGTGGCTCAGTGCCCTACTTTGTAGCATTCCTTTTGTGGGGTGCGGGCTATGTTTAGCAGTGGACTTGTGAGGCGCTGAAATGATGAAGTTATGTTACGAAGATAATCGAAGCGAAGATATTCGCCGATTGTGGTCGATTGTGTTTGAGGGTCAAATGTTCAAATTTTTTATATAAATCGATTCAAAGAACTAAAAAAATAAAATAAAATATAACAATATCCATTTAACTACTGAAATCGTGGCTTTAATTACGAGCATATGATAAACTTTGCCTTGGCACCGTTTTCAAAAGTTTATAAATAATGTCGATATTATTTCGAAAGTCGGTTATTTTTCTATTTTAGAGTTAAAATTTTTTAGAGTTAAATTGTTTAAATTGACGTAATTGTATCGCCAGTGATTGTTAGTATTTGGTGCCATATGCGGTAAAACGAAACGCTTATAGACTCACCTTGGTGTCTGAGATTCTTTAACGTAGATGATTAAAATTTGGTATCGATATGAATTACCTTGGGAAGTTCGAAAACTGTGCTCGTCTTGTGAGATATAATTAAAATCCCTTTGAGAATCCTTTCTAAAATAGTTTTTTAATTTATTAAACTGAAGTTACAAACTAATTTACAGTCCACCTGATGGTAATTATCCACTGTAGTCCAAGGACACCTGCAGCCAACTTCAAACAAAGTAGGCTTTTCCGAATAAATGCTTATAGCGACGTTAACCTTTACCGCCAAATTTGTGGTAACTCTGTACTTAAATCATTCATTAAATCATATATTACAGTAACACAGGCAGAACAAAGGCCATAGGCCATGGCTTCCCCATAGATTTCCCTCTTATGGGGATGTTTACAATAGTTGCCACACTCGGCAGGCGTATCGGTGTTTTACTTTCTAGTTGTTATAAAGAAAACGCTGCTGTTTCATTCTGTCGCCTCTTAAAACACCCACGGGTCGATATGAGGTAGTAGATATTCTTAAGACGCCTACTACACGGTCAATATAAGCGTAATTACATATTATCCGTAGCGAAAAGACTCGATTTGTTCTAGTATTATGATATTTTAGATCACTAACCAACACCTGGGCTACTAAGGCTTTAAATAAAGTAAAACATTTATATAAAATGATGCGAAACAAAAATTACGTGGTAGAGCCACGCTGCAGCTAACGCTGCTTGGCTTGACCGGGGAAAGGCCACAATCGCACGGAATATTGTCTATATGACATAGCAGCATAATGCTGCTGTATTTCGTATGACGAGTGACAAGAACTGAAGACCCTTTTTAATGGTTCACATTCCATCTTAGTCCTCAGGGGTGACAGCGCATATTTTTTTATAAATCAAAGATAGATGTTTTAGGCCACAAAATCCATTACCATCTGCTGGACTGTGTGTTCGTTTGTCTCGTTTACTTCTACGCTTAGTTAATGCAGGGGCTAAACGCATGACTGCAATGATGGAGGGTCATAGGTTCGAATCTCACACAGAAAAAGTGTTCCAATTGCAATTATTGTTTGTACTACCAAGTCGGTCGTTAAAGGCGACCGAGATAAACGAAATAGGAGATGGCAATGTTTTCATAATAACAACTAAATAATAATAAAAATGCAGTTTTCAATCCACCTTCCAAGCGTTGCAACTATGGCAAAATAAAATAAATGTGAGGCAATCTATGGGGGAGTCAAATTATGTTTAGTAATGGACTTTTGATAGGCTGTAACGGTAACGGTAGGGGTAATGATTACTTGAAAACAGGAAGCGATAAGAATAATAACCCATTACGTGACGTTTAGGTTCCGTTCACGAGTTGAAAAATCGACCTCCCGTGTCTTTCCTTCTTTAGATTTATGCTATAAGTACGTAATAAGGAACGTGACTTGCAAACTTAAGATTTCGTATAAACAACGTGCCGCTTCTTACTTATGTAAGATTAGCAACCTGCCACGGCTTCGCCTGGCTTGGATTCATTAATATGGCGTCACTTAGATTTAAGATAATAGTTATAGACCATTTCTTTAATCAACTTTTCGAGTTTTTTTGGAAAATATAGCCTATATCACCCTTGTCATTGCTCTCTATCGGTTCGTGAAGTTTCATCACAATCTGTTAAGCCATTACGAAGATTATCCTGGACAGACAGAAAGACAAATAAATTTTTTGCAAATGGGTATTCATGTCTTGACGGCATAAGAATAACCCACTGAGCTCTATTATTATGATTATTTTATAGAATAAGGGTGACAAACGAGCACACAGTCCACCTGATGGTAAGTGGTTGCTGTGGCCCATAGATATCTACACCTATCTTCGTTTGCAAATTTAAATGCAGATGCGTTGTCAGCCGTGAGGACTAAGATAGAATGCCTCTTTTCCAGTAAAAAGGGTCTCCGGTTCTCTACACTCACCTTACGAAACACAGCAGCATGAAGCTGCTATTTTACGCTGGTATTCTGTGAGAGCGTGGTCCTTCCCCGGTCGAGCGGACCCATTCCTGCTACAACTATACTATTAATATAGCTGCAGCATGGCTCTACCACGTAAAAAACTTCTACTTCAACTTTATACTTTATTTATCTAATACTAGCGATGCGCCTCGGCTTCGCCTGGGTGAGATCTATTAATGTGACGTCATTTAGATTTTGAAAATAAGCAAAAATTGTCATTTATTTTACAAATTTTTTATTTGCACAAAAAATATCTAGTTTTTTCGGATAAAATGTAGCTTATATCACTCCTGGTATTACTTTCTATGTGTTCGTAAAGTTTCATCATTATCGGTCCAGCCGACTTGACTCGGATTCAATAGAAAAACTTGACTAGATTCAATAGAAATTTCTAACATTTACTTTATCTAATTTGAGTTTTAATTTTAAGTTTTAATTTTAAAGTCCGATATGATCAGATTGAAATATTGTCAGATTGCAAAAATACCGAGAGACTGGGTAACTTGCGATTGTGCTTGAAACTGGCTAGATTAGCTTTGAACAAATTGAGGTCAACAATAAGCCTCATTTTGCATCCCTAGCCAGTAAGAGGCAGCAGGAATATACGATCAGATGTGAGTAAGGCGCTGTGTAGTACCGCACTTTATAAAGAACACCTAAGTTCCTTCCTACTGGACTCCATGTACTACCCAGAGTTAAGATTCAAGAAAAATCTCAACCCATAACAAAAAAATGCTGTCGATGTCTGTCAATGACTGCAGCTTTGCAGCTTTAGCTTAAAAAATATAAGAATCTAACTAGTGTTGAGATAGCTAAATTAGTTTATTTAAGTTATTTCCACATGTCTTATGGAATATCATTTTGCTATGGGAAAATGTGGCTAATTTAGAAACTGTTTTTGTTTTGCAGAAGGGAAACATAGGAGCCATTTATACTCTTTAACCAAAAAAATATAAATGTCTTTCAGAGCAAACTTTAAAGAAAAATTATGTAACTTTGGCAATCCTACGCTTTTACAGAAATGCCCTAGAAAATATACAAGGCCTCTCTATTATATCAAATGTATTTTTTTATTATGCACAGAGGTAATAAAAAGGTATAATATAAATTATTACATGGTTGATAGTTACTCATGGAAATGGGGTGATCGCTTGCAAGCTGTTTCTTAAATGAGTTTTGTAAGTAATTTTACAACCTAGTTTTTATTCTATAATGTTACTTTGGAAAAGTCTCGCTATTGTATCATGTTCTTCCCAGGATAGAAGTTGTATCCGAACCATTTATAATATATATTAAATAAGAAAATATGCTATTCTATTCTATTAGTTTTATAAATTTCACTGTTACTTCTCGAAAATAAGGAGACGATTGAATAAAATCATTCTAAGGGATCATTATGAGGAGTAAAATCGAGCGGCTTCCTTTTTGCTGGGTTATTATTTTTGTTGTGTTTTGCTACCAATAAATACAGGTACCACTCACTAATCGTAATTACACACTTGGTGGTACCATCATTTGGTAGTCGTCAGCACTCCAAACTTTTTGTAAATATTAACCGGTTGATATGATGTTTGCTTTATTTCATGCTGGTTTTTATAATGTTTAAAATACAGAGAAAAGGTACTTAAATTTCTCAGTATTTTAAAACCAAAAGACTTAAATATATAGGAAAATCAAGCTTCAAGCTCGATTTCGATCACATAATCTTTCTAATTGCGCTCTCATTGAGGAAGAAAGACGTACTTGAAAGTTGATGACTAAGTGCACTTAACCGTTTTTATCGTTCATGTTTATGTACTGTTTTATACTTAGCTATCAACTGAAAAGGCTTTGTGGGGTCCTGTTTTATAACTTTAATCTTAAAAATAATAAGTACGACAATTTTTTTAAAGTGACAACAGTCTGAATAAACTAACACAACAGATAAAATCAAAAAAATCTGAAATTATGTATTCGAAATTGGAAGAATATTTGGAAGTTAAATGATTTAAAAAAAACAGAACGCTGTGATTTCCCTTTTTGCTTATTTTCTGGAATTGATTAAATAATAGCCTCCGTTCAAATACGTTAAATCAAAGTTCGTATGTTTCCCTCTCAATATTTGTTGCATACTTGCAATTAGTTACGACAAACATAACATCGATGTCATGTGGCATATTGGAGTAGACTCTACGTTTCTAATTGTGATTTCCTCCATATATTTTCCAGCTCACCAACTGTCACTTACATATTCCGCCAAAATTACATTACGAGAAACGTGACCTGAGTTACAAGTAAGTGAGAAAATAAATTGTAATGCATTAGTAACTTTCAACAAACGAAATTCGAAAAAATATCGTATCTGTTTAAAGATTTTGTTTTGGGTGTCACAGTATATACTGATATTAAATAGATAGAGTGTGTATTTTTTATATTTTAGTTTAACCCTAATTTTTGAAGTAATTAGGAAGCTGAGCTATTCTTTTTTGTTAATTGTATATTATAGTTCAATACTTTGAACAAATAGTAAGGTACGTAAGGGTAATATGGTCACCAGCTTTGCCGCCCTATAAAACCAAATCTATGAGGAAGACAGAGACAAAAACACAAAGTCGTATACTATAACTAATATATTTAAAAAAAAACAAACAAGCTTTGGAAGTAATTGGGAACACTTCGAAAAATCAACTTAAAGAAAACTAACTACACTAAACAATACTAAAACCGACTAAAATATTTACTATAATGTCAACTGTCAAAATGGCATAGATAAAGCAGCGCCCTTTTGACCATTTATTATTTGATTGGCTGATGAAGAGCTATTGTATCACATAAACATCAATATAAACAAGGTTGTAGTTTTTGAGTTATAAGAAAGTGACCATATTAACCGGATGACCATATTACCCCCACGTAATATAGTAGGTGTTACTAGTATTTCCTACAAATAGAAATAAAAATGGATGTTTTTCATTCCAGAGGTTAAAGATTATAAGTAATGTTTTTATATATTTAGTATAGCAATATAATTTTAAATCAGTAGTAACAATGAATTGTTTATTTTCGCCATCTCCATTTTGACTTGGCTGTAGCGAGTACAATATTATTATTATTAATTTAATTTAGGAAATATTCGATTCGTAGTACATATCATGTAGGTAAATGTCATATGACCAAAGAATCAGTCACTGGTTACACGATATACCATCGAGTTATCTCTATACATTACTTGACGGGTAAAGCTTGCGCATAGCCGTAGTAATCTGATTAGGAGCGGCGATTTTCCAACCCGATCAGTACCCAGTGTGGTAAAGGCTAAGTAAAGCCAATCAGTCAGGAAAGGCAGCCAGTATCCTTGACAATTTACTGCGAGGAGTTATTTTATTATTAAATATTGTAAATTATTATATTAAGTAGATAAATTATTATTAAATTATATATACTATAATAAAACTCTAAAACGACGAAATTTGAATTAGGGTATGATTAATACAGATGCCAAAACATTTTTTTTGGAAATGTTGTCTGTCTGTCTATCTGAACACGCATCATACAAAAACCTGTGAACCGATTTGGATGGGACTTTCACTATCACGTTACATAGCGATCGAACCGTTGGAATAATTATAATTCATCACGCTATCAAATCAAATCAACGTTATCAGTAGACCAGTCAATGTAATTTTCTTACTGTTATCCGACAAAGGCGATGCGAAGAAGCGGGTTGTTTCTTGCTCCTTATGTTTATATTACTCTTAGGCGAATACTCATATACCAATGTTAACTTTCTTTTGATATATTTACTGTAAATGTGTTCTGATGTAGAATTCATTTAATAGCGCTTATCTGTTAAAATACAGAGTAAAGAGTTCAATTAAAAAGTAAAGTAACAGCCCAATGGGGCCGGGAAGAGTCCATCGCGATGCCTGACGCATTTTTCTCTTTACTTAATTTTTTTAATTAACTTAAGTGTAATGTTTAATATTATTATTATTTGCTATGGAAATTCTTAAAAATTTCTTTAAAGGTGTAAGACATGGTGAACGTGTAAGACAGGGTGATGTTATATCCCCGAAACTCTTCACCGCTGCATTGGAAGACGTTTTCAAGCTACTGAACTGGAAAGGATACGGAGTTAACATCAATGGCGAGTAAATCACTCACCTTCGATTTTCTGACGATATAGTCTTTATGGCAGAAACGCTGGAAGACCTAAGCACTATGCTCAATGACCTCAATAGTGTCTCCCAACGGATAGGTCTTAAGATGAACATGGACAATACAAAGATTATATTTAATGTCCATGTCACACCTATGCCGGTAGTTGTTGGGAGCACTAAGCACGAAATTGTTGACGAGTATGTTTACCTGGAACAAATAGTCCGACTAGGTAAGTCCAACTTCGACCTAGAGGTCAATCGACGGATTCAACTCGGTTGGGCAGCGTTCGGGAAATCAAGGCACATATTCTAGTCAGGTATTCCTCAAAACTTGAAAACGAGACTGTACAACCAGTGCGTGTTGCCAGTGATGACTTATGGAACTGAGACGTGGTCCTTCACTGCTGGCCGGACGAGGAAGCTCATGGTCGCTCAGCTAGCTATGGAGAGGCTATGCTCGGAGTTTCTCTGCGTGATAAACTTGGAAATGAGGATATCCGCAGTAGAACCAAAGTGACCGACATAGCCCAACGAATTAGTAAGCTGAAGCGGCAATGGGCTGGCCATATAGCTCGAAGAAACGACAACCGATGGGAAAAAAAGGTTCTCGAGAGGCGTCCTCGTACCGGCGTACGAAGTGTAGGGCGTCCACCCACTAAATGGAGTGATGACCTTGTAAGACATGCAGGAAGTCGATGGATGCAGGTGGCTCAGGACCGTGCTTTGTGGTATTCCTTGGGGGAGACCTATGTTCAGTATTGGATTTGTGAAGGGCTGTAATGATGATGATGATGATAAGAAAACGGTGTTGCCAATCTCCTGGACTTTTCCCTCTGTCGCCTCTTACGATACTCACAGAACGACATGTGGTGGTGGATATTTTGACACCTACACTACACTCACCAGTACTACACACATACATACATAAGCTGTCACGTATGTTACACAGAGGATAGGCAAAGATTTGCAGCAAAGATTAGCAATATTTAGTAGTATAGATGTAGCACGAATAGGTTGCCTCGACCGGGAAAGAACCACGCTCTCAGAGAATACGCTGCTGTGTTTCGTATGTGGAGTGTAGAGAACCGTAAACGGGACATTCCATCTTAGTCCTCATGGGTGACAACGCATCTGCATTTTAATACGTAATCGAGGATATACGTTGATGTCTATGGGCCACAGCAACCACTTACCGTCAGGTGGACTGTGTGCTCGTTTATCACCCTTATACTAAATAAAAAGCAAGATCCTGACACATCTCTCTCACTTCTTTCACATCTATATACACATACATGCTCGTTGGTTAAGGGTACTCTTTATTTGGCCCAACTTCAACTACATCAACTTCATTTACACCAGTATTATAAGTGGAATATTTTGTGTGTTTTACTGGACATCCATTAGGTCATTAAATATCGATGATCAATCAAGTTAGTAACTCTAGGCTTTAGGTTCGAATTCCAACCAGAGTCAACATATATCAAGAATTAAAATTTTAGTATTCAGCCGTGCGAATGTGTAACTCTGGTGGGAATTTAATGCTAGTGAGTTCAATTCAAGCCTACGTTATACACAATTGCATTTTGTTAATTACTAAATAAGATATGAAAATAAAAAAAGAACCTTGGCTTTTAATCCCTACTGATACATTTAAACGCCACAATAAAACCAATCATCAAACGAAAAATCAAAGCCTATCATTACTCCCATCAGTGTTACACAATACATGTAATTTTTATACGTGGTAGAAGAGCCATGTTGAAGTTATATTATGGTTGTAGCACGAATGGGTCGGCTCGACCGGGAAAAGACCACGCTGTCATAGAATACCTGCGTAAAATAACAGGTTTATACTACCGTGTTTCGTATGGTGAGTGTAGAGAACTAGCGATGCTTTTTACTGGAAACGAGGCATTCCATCTTAGTACTCAGCCGTGACAACGCATGTGCATTTCGATTCTTAATCGAGGATAGATGTAGGTGTCTATTGGCATAGTAACCACTTACCATCAGGTGGACTGTATGCTCGTTGGTCACCCATATTCTATAAGGCAACCACAATAACAAGGCAACTCTGCGTCATGGTTGTCCCCGAAAAGCATCCATCTTACCACTTAAGCTTAAACCTTAGGGACATTTATTTAGAGATATCGGAGAGGCGGGGTGTTCGGCTTGCATAATAAACACAAGCATTTGAATGAGAAAGTCCTGAGTTCTGGAGGCATTGAGACAACGCGGCGTACACTTCATCATTTTCATCATTACAGCCTATCAAAGTCCACTGTTGAACATAATTTTACCTCGTTAAGGGGATAGTTGCCGTAGTTGCCACGCTTGGCTGGCCGGTTGGCAATCGCAGTTTTTATTTCATTTTTCTGTTGTTATCAGGATACGCTACCAATCGCCTGGTTTGGTTCCCTCTGTTGCCTCTTACGATATGGGGTAGAGATATTCTTAGGCTCAGCGTCCACTAGGCTCGCCGAGCCGAGAAGTAAATCAAATCGCAGAAAGTCGCCTCCTATATATTTACAATGAAACTGCGTCCGTTAGCGACGAGCCGCGGCGCGCCGAATTGAATCGACCGCGCGAATTGCTTGACAGGCGAATTTCTTCGCCGGTGTGATTCGATTCAACTCGGCGCGCCTCAGTCGATGCGAAGAAGTGGATGCGCGCCAACGTATTTTTATTAATTTTTATTTCGTTTTCGTAAAAATCTTTATGTTTAAATAAAAATGAATGAAGAACTATTGATATCACTAGTCCAACAATATCCAGAATTGTTTAATCATGAAGATCTACATTATCACGATGAAATAAAAACATCTCTTCATCCGTGCTATCCATGACGCAAAAACGACCTATTTTGATGAAGAATTTGCGATGAATGAACAATTCGATTCGATTCTTCAGAGATGGACGCACTAGGAATAAATGCGACTCGCTTCGATTCGACGCATTTCTGCTGTAGTCGACGCCAGGCTTAACACCATACTGTACGACGCCACTACACGGTTACACTTTCTTTCCCTAAAACCCTCACAAAACTAAGTCTGTGTCCAGCCATAGGGTGTGTATAAGGTATATGTAACATTATTTTTCTTTCGTATACTCGAAATGCATAATTTAATTTGTATGCCTCCTTTAACAGAACAAGATATCCAAATGTTATTTCGAAATATCACCAGTCCCTTACTGTAGTACTTTGACATAAAAAGGTTGTGTTCCGAACCTTATTCGCTCTACGTGTCACGACTGAGATAGTGTTGTGACATTTACTATCCATTTTACGAGGCAAAAATCGTCTACGCGTGTGTCACCATCTGCAGATTTATAGCGTATTAATAGGTAACGTGCCTTGTATTGTTAAGGTTTTCTATAAAGAGTTTTACATGACTTGGTTATTTATTTACTGTATCGAACCAATATTTCATTTGATTTTTACTGCTACATTGGTCTAGTAGTCGCGGTTTCGCATCCCGGGTCAGGTCAACCATCGCAAACTGACTGCATCATGTCCGCCTCATCGATACCTATGATCTGTGACATACCCAGGTATCGGAATGTTTCAGCCTCGGATAGGGTCTTTATGTTGATGTGCATAGGCAAGTCTATTCCCTTAGATTTAGGAACCCTTCCCCTTTCGAGATGGAGGACTGCACACTTTTCCGTCCCCAGCTACATTCTAATAGAATTGCTAAAATCACAAGTGATGTTTAGCAATTCCATAAAATGAGAGCGACTGGAGGCGAACAATTTGAGATCATACATATAGAAAAGGTGGGTCACTTGTACCACCTTTCCGAAGCAAATCCCTCGGAACCCTCCAGTAGGTACTGAGAGGGTTAAAGAGAGGCAGAACCAGATTGGACTCAAACAATCGCCCTGGATGATACCCCTTCTTATCCTATGTGGTTCTCCGTAGCCGTCATCCGCTCGCCTAGATGACGGATCGTACTCCACTGCCCCATACACTGCCGAGGAAGTCTCTAACTGTACAGTCAACCTTGTACAGCTCGAGGACCTCTTCAGCCATGTGAGCGCAGGTCAAATGCCTTTTTGTAGTCTATCCAGGCGGCGGAGAGGTTCCGACAGTTGCGTTTAACCACCTTGCCAATGACTGCGTCAATGAGGAGTGGTTCCTTGTTCCATACCACGCCTTGATCCATTTTGAGCGCGCGACATCACCTGATTTGCGTTCAGGTGACGAGTGACTTCGCGCTCAAAATGGATGTTAGTGTTTTGTATATGGTAGGCAGATATATGGGGCGGTATTTGCTGGGTCTGTGGAATCCCGGTCTTTAGGGACCAAATGAGTGATCCCAGTATTGAAGAGGCTTGGGAGTAACTTTGGTCGAGAGCCACTTGAACGTCATCCGGCGTTATGATGACGGGGTCCAAATGCAACACGCACACTGACTCGCCACAACTTCCGTCCAAGGACTCGCTGTGGTTTACGGGCTCTGACCACAGGCCGCGCCAGAATGCGATAGTGTCGGCCTAATTCGGTGCTGAGCCCGTTCCACATACCATTGGCCGCTCCAATGATTCATAGAGCCTCCTCTGATCACTCTGGAAGAGACGATTCTGGTTGAACCGTGTCGACCTCTCGGTATATCGCCGAATCCGCTTCCCCCAAGCAGCGATTTTCTGCTTCAGGTCGTCTATGCGCTCCGTCAGTTTTTGCATTATATCCAGCTGGGACAAACTGATATTTGTCCCAGTAACGCCATCCTGACGGTGCACACCTCGGCCTATTATTGCCCGACCTGAAGCTTATCAGTCGCCGATGAGGGGTTTTCTTGCGATACGGTCTTCAAACCTTCTTCCAGGCTGAGATAGCTACTTTGCCCAGCAGCACGTCCAGACGTGGGAAGTTTGGCACCAACAATACAGCAAACTGCCAAAGCGGCGCCAAAGAGTATTGAGTCCGAAAGGTCCCGGCTGGTTTCAAAAGGTTGCCAGCAATGGGTTCAGGGCCGTCACGTGAACCCGATTCCGCTTGCTTAGGTTATGCATGGAGTCGCGGTCGATTTTCGAGAGGCGTATAGCGCGTTTCCACAATCGCCTCCTCCAATTTACTCCTCATCTGCTCTAGTTCTTGGGTGACCATTCCATCATCGCCTGAATCAACCAAAGCGGGAAGTTCCATGGCGGCTTCCACATATGGCTGCTGGTCTATGGGCCCAGCTATAGCTGGTTCATTCGATGGGGGAATAGCCTCACGCCATAGTGGTTCGAGTTCGGCATCATCAAATATTTTCGAGCGTATTATTGTTATAATTATTTTTAATTAAAAAAATATTAGTTATGCTATTAACTAATATTCCCGTTAACCACTCCTAGTAATTGGATAAAACTATTTTTACGGGTTTTATCGCGTTTAATTTTACTATTTTGATTCCCGACATTTCATGACATGACATGTCCCCCCCGTGACCATGGGTTGCTGTAAAGTACCCGCAACATCGGGAATCAAAATAGTAAAATTAAACGCGATAAAATCCGTAAAAATAGTTTTATTCAATGTGTAGTATTCGCATAAATATAAGAAATCATCACTCCTAGTAAGCTTAAAATGTTTCTTCGAACCCACAAACTTTTGAGTTCGCGGTCCGCGCCCTGCCATTAGGCTACTGTCGCTTCAAATTAATTCAATTATTACTTCATTTATTAATTTGATTTATTTATGTAGCACTATGCATTAATACTTTTAATCGTTGATTGTCTCTTAATTAAATTAAGTATTAATTATTTCTATACCTGTCTATTTCGTTTGTCTTTACTTAAAGTGAGAGAAAGAGACAGAGAGGCAGAGAAACTTAGCATTTCTTAAATTGACGTCAATTTTCATGAGAAAGGACTTCTAATTTTATTATAGCGTTAACTTCTTGAAGTGTATCGTAAAATTATTATAAAATATTGAATATAAATATAACTATTATGTATATATAGACTATAAAAATTAATAACTTTTAAGCTTGGTCTGTTTCATGTCTGGTTACTGACTAATGATTAGTGTAATCAGTCTACCAAGCCAAAGTATTCTTACTAGATAGGGACACGTTTTTGAGAAATAAGGGTGACAAACTAGCTCACTAACTGATGTGAATACTGTGGCCCATAGATAATCTATCATCGATTAATAATTAAAATACAGATGCGTTGTCAACCCCAAGGACTAAGTTGGAATGCCATTTTCAGTCTCACAGCAGCATTAAGCTGCGATTTCACGCTGATATTCTATGAGAGCGTGGTTCTTCCATCCATAGAATCGACACATTTGTGATACACCCATATTAAATCTGCAGCTCTGATTCGTGATTAAACCTTATTAAACGGCTTTAACACGTTAATAACCACATAATATGGTGGTATATGTGGTCCAATTAATCAACTAAAATATAACCTTTTTGGTCAGGTCTCCCGGTCGATATGATCTTTTAGGTTCAGCCCTCCGTGGACGTTGACGCTTCAAATACATCTATTTGAAAAAAAATTTATGGAAATCTACAACACTTATAGATATATTCACAATAATATAATATTTATTAACCTATTATAAGTTACAAAAACGATTTCTGAGCCTATAACCATTATAATATAACGATATAAGTAAGTATATCGGCTTCCTCTGTTTCTTCCGTAACCATCGACACAGAAAAACAAAAATTAATGACAACGAAAATTATGAAACATTATACACGGCCAACAACAACGGTTGGTACAACGGAAAATGATATGATTTTTGTGTAAGTGGAATAGAAGCTATCCTCGAAAGTATTTGTAAAATATAACTGATGGGCAAAATTCCCGAATATCCAAAAAAATAAAACATAAAAAAATCATCCTACGGCATTTGCGTAAAACTAAAATTAGGTGATATTAAACGGCGTAGGCTAGAAATGAATGAATGAAAGTTGTAAACGTTATATTGAATTTATATACAGTTTCTAATAATAATTTTTATGCATACCGTATACTGCAACATCTTAAGCGTATAAGATCGAAATCAACTTATTTACAAACTACACTGATTGATATTTACAAAATTATACAAAATTATTGTTATTTACAAAAAAAAATGCTTTTTAGCGATATCGCAGTAATTGTTCAAAATGACCACCGTTTCTTTCTAAACACAAACTAGCACGTCTTTGTAAATTGTTTGTTAAACTTCGAAACGTGTCTAAATCACTATTTATCATATTAAATACGTCTATTGTGCTACTTTAAATCAATAACACTTTGTGCTTCTTCTGAGTACACTTATCGTTTTAGTTCGGCCCACAAATAAAAGTCTAGAGGTGTTAGGTCTGGTTATCTCGCCGGCCAGTTCACAGGTCCACCGCAACCTATCCACCTATCACTGAAATGGCTGTCCAAATATGCATGCATAGATCATTCGTAATGAGCTGAACATCAGTCGTGCTGGAAGTTCATTCCCTGCAGATGGCTCAGAGGAACGTTTTCCAACATTATTTCAATGACTGAACGTATCATTTGCAGATACGTTACTCCCGTCAATGCACCTTCAATCCATATTGGACCAACGATGTGGTCGTTAATGATCTTCGCCCAAACGTTAGCACTGAAATGAACTTGATGAGCATGTTCTTTGATTTTGTGTGGGTTTTAGGAACTGCACCAGTACTCATTGTGTATGTTACAACGTACACAATGAGCACTGGTGGAGAAATGGTATGGATGCATATTCATTGAACGAAGTAGCTTCCATACCACATACTGGCTTACGATAAAACCGACGAGCGGCTTTTCGGGTACTCCTTCTCGGGTATCGTTGACAGAAGTCCAATATGGCGTCTTCAATGTGTCTGGAAAAGGGTGACCGGCACCTGTCTCTGGCAAAACTGGATAGCCGGAACTGGCCATAATCACGTAAGCGCTGATACGGCCGTTATATTAAACCAGTGCTGGGAATTTGAGGAGCAGGCACACCGCCCCTATGCAACGATTGTAGGTGTTCTTCTTCTGCGTACATTCGTTTCGCACCGTCTAAGTTTTCACCAGTTTAAGATAACTATGAGTGGGCGGCCGATACACACGCGGAAACATAAACAATACGACGTCAGGCCGTGGCTAATTACAGGTGACTGAAAACCGAAATGTGAGCGCGGGGCGCAGGCGGCACTTGCGCCTGCGAAAGGACATCAAAGAGGCCTACGACCGGTGCGTCCAGTGTCGATTGTTTTCAATGGTTAGCAGCAGGTTACAAATTCATTGTATTATTGCCGCTCCTAAAGATTATGTATGATTTGAATTTCGATAGTTTTTAATTGATTTATTCATTTATTTCAAAACTTTTTTTTTTATTTTTTTACTATGGAAAGTTTACTTCAAATTAATAGTATTTATTGATAGATCAATTTCATAATTTAAAAAAAATTGTAAAATATCAGTGTCGTAGGCTTATACTCCGTTCACCTGTTACACCCTGTTTTTTTCCAGACGGTAAAAAAAGTCATCCAGTGTATTGAGAGCTAAGTTGGAATGCACGTAAGAAGGCTGGACATCGAAATCCCTTGTAATAGGAGAGTTTTGTCTCATCCGCCATGCTAGTAAATAGTTGGTAATATAATAGTTTCGCCAATCTTCGTGAAAGCGATGTTGACCCATCAAATTTAAGGTCGTACTTGTGTGTAATATTTAAGTTACACTGAAACTGAATAGCAAATAAATAGTTAACGTCTTTTATCGTCATTTTTTATATATAAAATTACGAATTCGTATACCGGTTTAAAAGAAAATTGAATGTTCATGGATTTACTTTGTGAGCTTCATGAAGCTAGTCAGATAAGCTTTACCGTCTGTATGCCAGCGAAAACGACAGGAGAAAGCTTCGTGAAATTCAATCCGATTGGCCGCTTTGCGAGTATCCCTTGTTTAGAAATGTTAAGAAATAAACACACAAGATTGTAAAAGACCGTCAATAATGACTTGACTGGTTTAATATAAAGCTCAGTGAAGTTGAAAAGTCTTTACATAATGATTTCTTATATTTACGCGAATACTACACATGGTATGAAACTAATTTTACAGATATTATCGCGTATAATTTTAACTTTTCTTTTAAAAAAAGATTTTTGAAAAAGTCTACAATTTTATACAACCGCAGACAAACCGTTAACAACCGTTAGAATAATGAAAAACTAAAAAGGTAATTATTATAAATACATTATTTTTCGTACATACTGTTACGAGCTTGGGGTTCGAGACAATTAAAAACTGCCGAGTGAATTACCAAAATTGACACTTTAATTACAGAACACTAATTACAACTAAAAACCACACTAATAACAAAATACAATTGTACTACAGATCACTTTAATTCGCAGTTGTATTGCTTCGAAGTATTCGCTTGTATCGCCAATTCAATACTGACCCGGTCGCGGTCTATACCGGCCTTATATAGGGCCTCAGATAGTTTCAGAACCTTCTGTGAGAAACATCTAGAATGTTCAGTACATATCGGTCCCGAAATTTCTAGAAGGATCTTGACTCTCCTAGTTCTGCTACTCGATACTGAGGGCGCTAGTGGTAACTAGTGTTGCCATGTGCAAGACATTAATAGTGGCGCGCAACGCCCCCTCCTAAGACATGCTCGTCCCGAGCATTATTGGCCCCATAATAACGCGCCAGTCGATCCATGGACGACCTTAGGTACCTCTTGCACCTTTCTGTATCCGGTAGGTTACGTCATTGATCCTTGTCACAATCCGGTACAGTCCATCCCATTGGCTTGAAGCTTAGGGGTTCCCTTTGCTGCGAACTGGACATGTAACCACACTAGGGAACCTTCGTCAAACCCTTTGTTGTTCATTTTGCGACACCAGTCCTCGACATCGTCACGACAGTGGACCCAGTAAAACCGTTTTCGGATCTTCAGTAGAGTTCGTTTAACTCCCAGGTGGCCTCTGAACAACCATTATGGTACAGCTGTAGAACATCCGGTACTTTAGCTTTAGGGACAACCATTTGCAAATGACAACTGTCTCTGACCATTTTCCCATTTACGGCACAGGACTCCATCCTGAATCAGCAAGCGTCCCATTGGGCCCCAATAGCTTTTCGTGGTCGAACTCATCGCTGAGACGTCACTCCACTTGGGCTTAGGAGCACTGGCCTTCATCCATTCCAGAATAGGCTTGATGTCCGGATCTTCCTGCTGTGCATGTTGTAGGCTGTCCTTCACTCATTGCTGAGCTGAACTGTCACTGAGCATTCTCACAGATACCACTTCCTTACCCTCTTGCTAGTACAATGCTTGCAATCTTCAGGACAAGGTCTTCTTGACAATGCATCTGCGTTGCCATGAGATTTCCGCTGTGTGCTGGGCGGAGCGGATAGCACTGCCCCTCGAGATAGTTCACCTTCCCTTTCTACAGTTCGCTTAGGGCAGCTGGATCGAGATGCCCCTTTCCCCACAGCCATGGCACCTGGGGCTGTATCCTTTATAGCAGTCGCGAACTGCAGCTGCTGCAACCTCCTGACGCGATGGGATCGATGATCCTGCCCAGGCTTCCACCTCCAGTGCATGGGCTAACGCGTCCTTAAGCGTCTCGTGGTGCCCGAGCCTCACAGCAGCTCTGACTTCAAGGTCGCGGATGCCATCGATGAATGTCTGTACCAGGTTCCTACAATGAGCGCAGGTACAGACTGGTATGCTTTTCGAACCAGCTTCTCCACCTCAAGGACCCACTGCTGTGGGTTTTCGTTGCTGCGTTGCACGCGATCTTTGAGCTGCGCACGAAGACGTGTTCCAGGTGAGCGTCGCCATATCTCGCCTCCAATGCCTCAAGGCTGCTCGTAAGTCACTTCCTTACCGAGCTTCCAGAACAGTTAAGGCCTGGTCGCGCAGGCCTAGGGTGAGAACAGTCATGGCCTGACTTTTGTTCCAGCCGTTCGCCTTCATGACCTCCTCGAACTGGATTCTGTACGCCGACCAGGAAGAGTCCCGTCGAACGGCGGCACTTTGAATCCACGTAGCGAAGGTGTTGTAGCTACCACGGGGCTGTAACTCCATCCCCAATTTGAGGTCGTCCAGCGTTTTCTTCGTCAGCAATCACGTTGTCAACCCGATTGTTCACTTGGTTGATTCGGGTTTCAGCTTCCGACAGGCGGTTGTCATGTTGAGCAATCCTATCCTTCCTCCTTATCTCTTTCCCGAAGGTAGCGTGAAGGTCCTTCATAAGCATCTGCTCTTCCTGTTGGGACCTGTTCCTCCTGTCCACGCTGCAGCTGCTCTTCAACCGACGGGCCTGTTCCTCCTGTCGGCGGGCCTGTTCCTCCTGTCGGCGGGCATGTTCCTCCTGTCGGCGAGCCTGCTCTGCAGCATCATCATCAAGCACCTAAGTCAGGTGCTGCAGATGCAGGAGCTGCTGACGGGCCGGCCTCCGTGGTCGGCAGCTGGCCCTCCGACGTTTGCGGCGTTGCATTACCAAATCGTCTCTGGTCCGTCTCTTGCTGGCGTTGACTTCGGTACGGATAATTTTAACTTTTCTTTTAAAAAGATTTTTTAAAGTCTACAATTTTATACAACCAGACAAACCGTTAACAACCGTTAGAATAATGAAAACTAAAAAGTAAATTATAAATACATTTTTTGTACATACTTACAAAAAATTAAAGCACAAGTATTAGCTGTTGATCTGGAAGTGCGAATACCCTAACAAAGCTTTTATGAAATTTAAGGGGATCTCAATCTATGTTGTTTTAAAAATCAACCAAGAGAATAAGGCAACTCATTCTTACAATAGGTGAGGCCCATTTTCAGCAATGGATGTTTACGGGCTAATCGTTTTTACTGTTTCTGTTCCAATTTGATGATTAAGTAGCTCGGTGGCTTAACGTTTGGCTGCGATGCTGCATGCCGCAACTTGAATCATGGAACAATCAGTTGTATGAACTACAAATAAATGCTCCGAATCTGTATATATATATATATATATATATATATATATATATATATATATATATATATATATATATATATATATATATATGTGTGTCCACGTGCAGTTTATATAGCTATGTATACAGCTCCACGATACGGAATACCTAATGGTTACAGTACAGTGTAGAGCTGAGGCGGTTTAGAGAGTCTATCAGATGGTAGGACTCCTTTTCTGCCTAGGAGTTTGTCTGAGTACATACCAGTATGTAGATACTGTGTTCTGTTTTTCTACCGACAAATTTCAGCGCTTGCACTGCTGTGTTCCGGTTTTAAAGGTATAGCGAGCCGGTTTAACTACAGAATGTGAGGCATTCCATCTTTGAGATGACAACGCATATGTAGCCTTCTTTATTTGAAGTTATCTGCAGGTTTTCATGGACTACAGTAGCCACTTAGCATTAACTGGACTATAAGTTCGTTTGTCGTTTCAGTTTTATTAAAAAAAGAATAGAAATAACTTAATTATTTCTTCTGCGTGGTAGATGAACGCTGCAGCTATATTTTGGTTGTAGCACGTATAGGTAGGCTCGACCGCGGTAGTACTACGCACTAACAGAATACTAGTTACGCTAGTAATACTACGCAGAATAATAGGAGCTTAATGCCGCTAGGTTTCCTATAGTGAGTCTACAGAACTGGAGACAGTTTTCACTGGAAACGAGGCATTTCATGTTAGTCCTTAGAGGTTAAAACGTATATGCATTTTGATTATTAATCGAGGATAAATGAGGAGGCCACAGCATACACTTACGAGTAGGTGGACTGTGTAATCGTTTGTCATCCTTATTCTATAAAAAAACGAGCAAACAGTCCATTCATTGGGAAGTGCAACCAAATTCAAGCAATGCCACAAATGCTTAGTTATATATGAGGACTGAAATGCTTCACAACCTGCAATAATACCTACTTGCTCTCTTCATCATTACAGCCCTTCACAAGTCCACTGCTGAACATAGGCCTCCCCCAAGGAATGCCACAAAGCACGGTCCCGAGCCACCTGCATCCGTTGACTTCCTGCATGTCTTACCAGGTCATCACTCCACCTAGTGGGGGGACGCCCTACACTTCGCCTGCCGGTACGAGGCTGCCACTCGAGAACCTTTCTTCCCCATCGGTTGTCAGTTCTTCGAGCTATATGGCCGGCCCATTGCCACTTCAGCTTACTAATACTTTGGCCTATGTCGGTTACTCTGGTTCTACTGCGGATATCCTCATTTATAAGTTTATCACGCAGAGAAACCCCGAGCATAGCCCTCTCCATAGCTCGCTGAGCGACCTTGAGCTTCCTCTTACGACCAGCAGCGTCTCAGATCCATAGGTCATCACTGGCAACATGCACTGGTTGTACAATCTAGTTTTGAGGTTTTGAAGTATGCCTGACGAGAAGATGGGTCGTAATCTCTCGAACGCTGCCCAGCCGAGTTAAATCCGTCGATTGACCTCTCGGTCGAAGTTCGACTTACCTAGTCGGACTTGCTCACCAAATTTGTGAATGCATAGCTTAGTTGAAGGAATAGGTAAGAGAATGGTACTAACCCAGTCGGATTCGTACGCAAAGAAGGAGCTGTACTAGCATTTGCAGTACTTACAATACTTACTTCACTTAAGAAGTTATTGTTGAGTCCAATTTTCCGAAGTCCACATTTTTAAATAATACGTCTACGTTTAAAGATCTCTAGAAAATGATGCTATGGTTCTAGGAGCATTACTATGTGTGTATATACGTATATATACACTCTATTATCTATCTAATACAGCCTATAAAAGTTCACTGCTAAACATAGGCCTTCCCCATAGACTGTCTCATAGGGGGATTTTGTCATAGTTGCCACGCTTGTCGGGAGGGTTGGCAACTTCAATTTTTCATTATTTTCAATTTTTATCAGGAAGATACTGCTGCCCGTCTCCCGTTTTTCAGTTTCCCACTGTCGCATCTTACAACAACCACTTGACTATATGGGGTAGTGGATATTCTTATACCGCCACTACTCGTTTATACATATAATTGTATACAATACGTATTTAAAAATGTAACAAATAATGATGTTCGGACTGGTATTATTCGATGCACAATTTTGCAACATAAAATCTGATTAAGTACATTTTTATCAAAATCGTTTTTGTTTTAAATAAAAAAATGCAATGGTATTCCTATTTTCTATAATTTTTTTTATAAAATAAGGGTAAGCACACAGTCCACCTGAAAGTGATTGGATGCGTTGTTACTCCTGAGGGCTGTGAATTGCCTCGTTACCAAAATATTACCATTTAAGAGAGTAGAGAGCAGGAACCTCTATTTCCGGTTCTCTACACTCATAATACGAAACACAGGAGCATGATTCCGTTATTCTGTGCTATCAGTACTACCCCGGTCGAGTCAATACGAGTGACTCTATTACGTGGAAAATATTACATAGGTATTCCTTGTTTCCTATTTTTTGTCATTTCCTACTTGGATGTTTGCAGTGTTGAGTCCCGGAGCGCACACATTTTATTATTTATTTAGTGTATTATTTTACTGGTAAGAAATTTTTCTTTTTAATAAAATTGAGCATTTTTCGCATCCTCCGGCCTCACCCTTTGTAATTCAGGTGACAATTCATATTGATTTTAATTATTAATAGAAGAGGATAGACGTCTATGTACATTAGGAAATACATAAAAAAAAACAAAATGATATCCGGTATAAATAAAACCTAATACTTAATGAAAATAATTATATAACCTGACTTCAATTATCTGAGATATATGAGGCATATAAATAAATGATTACTGTTTAGACTGTATTACAAACTGCAAGAGAGTACAACTAGTACTTGTTGCCACAACATATGGCTTTGAGACGTGGTCCTTCACTACTGGTCATATAAGAAAGCTTAAGATTGCTCAGCAAGTATCCGCAGGAAAACCAGAGTAAATAACATAGCCCAATGGATAAGCAAGCTGAATTGGCAGTGAAGGGCCGACTATTTTGCTTGAAGAACCGACAACCGGGGAAAAAAATTCTGGCCGGCATTGCGAAGTATAGTTCGACCCATGATAGGTGAAGTGACGACCTGGTAAGACATGCAGGAAGTCGATGGGAGTAGGTGACTCAGCACCCACATTGACACAATGATGACATTGGGGGAGCCCTTTGGTCAGCTGTAGACTTGTGAAGAGCTGTAATAATAATGATGCTGTTTCGATAAAATCGATTATCTAACCTATATATACCTATATAATATCGGATATATTACATAAATTAAAGAAAAACATTATGACTCAAATAATAACCCTTTGTAGTTGGTTAAAAATTAATTAAATTTTTTTCTTCAATTTTTTATTACGACACGCGACAATTTTCTTTTCAATTAAATACATATAAAAATTACTAAAAAATGTAATGTCATTAATTTCATGTCATAAATATCATGTAGGTATGCTTTATTCTAAAACGCAATACTTAGGTAGTTTCTTATTTATAAAACAAGGAAGTTTGTGACAGGTACTTACCGCTCCTGAATTGTTAGGAAGAACTCATTTATTTTCTACAATTGTTGTTCATTGCTTAAAGTTATGTTTAAATGGCTGTTATTTCGGTTTCGTACGGTTTGTGGAGCTGTCTATTGTGTATATGTTACGGGTTATGTTCAAGGAAGTAGTAAACCAACTTAAGTTTACTACTTCTTCCAACATTATTATATATTTAGCTTTTTGAATAAATCTCTATTTTCAAAAAAAAATAATTTTCTCATATATTGTTGAAGCAGCTTACAATCATAAATTGCACCAGGAGAATCATTCACACCCTGAACAATTCTTTGTAGTGCGAGGTTCGAACCCGCGGCCCTCAGCGCCAGAACTCAACTAACTAATACTAAGCCACTGCGCCACGTAGTCGTCATCGTCAGTGTCGAAATGTGAATAATAATTATAATAATTTTGAGGTCTACTAAAATTTTCAAAAATATGAAGGACATATCAGGTAAATCAGCACTTAAAATTGATTAAAAAGCTGATTTACCACGTGCTCGGTGGTAAAGGAAAACATCGTGAGGAAACCTGCATGTCTGGGAAATAAAAAAAATATTTCTATATATAATACATTTTCTATATATAATTCTTCCTTGCCCTAAAACCCTCTCAGAAGTGAGAGGAGGCCTGTGCCCGTAGTGGGACGTATATTAATTAACTTTAATTTTCCCTTTACATATTAGGTATTACCAGTGACAGGTTTAAGGTGCGACTGAGGTGACCCTTAGGCCACCCATAAGCAGCGGACATTTATGTTTCTCTCTCTCACTCTCTTTATTTGGATCACCAAAAGATAACACACAATACTGATACAAAAATATTACTTAAAACTGCGAGGGCTACATGCTACGTGTTCATCCTCTTACAGATTATCCTCTGTGCCTTCTTACAAGTATTCAAAAGTAAGTACCCAGTGGAGTTTCTTAACTCTTTGGGAGTTAATGGGCGTGCTTTCGTATGAGCTGAAACTAAAAGTTGGCGTACTAGTTCTGCTGATGCGTAGCCTTGTTGCACCAAGACGAAGATCATGCAACGTTAACAGTCTGCGCATCACAGAGCTGGGGAAAATATTATAAAGGATACTATTCTTATTGGAGCAACTAAAAGAGGGTGTGTTTCGATAAACTACATTCTGATTTATTCAAATAATTTACCATTCAAATTTAAAGGGCCACAATTCCTGTTAAAGCTTATAATTCCTACGACCGATACGATTTAATACGACACGTGTTTCGCCTCTACACGAGGCATCCTCAGGTGGAGTAGACTCTGCGGTGACTGACCGCTAAGATCTTATCGACGGTGGTGTGTCTTCGCTAGTGTAGTGGTGTTGGGAGTAGTGGTGCTGGGATTAGTGGTAACGAGGAAAGTGCAAGCAATTGGGGGAGGGCGAGAGGTCCTCTTCAAACTAGGTAAGGAAAATCATTTTATTTTATTACGCGAATAAAACTAAGCATTAGTTTTAACATCATTAATATAATGGATTTCCGCAAAGTAATGCCTGATTCTATTAAATATCTATCTTCTTTTTCTTCTTCATAAGCACTCATAGATAGCATCAGTAGCTTTTTTTATAGGATAAGGGTGACAAACGTCCACCTGATGGTAAGTGGTTGCTGTGGCCAATAGATATCTACATCTATCCTCGATTACGAATCAAAACGCAGATGCGTTGTCACCCGTGAGGACTAAGATGGAATCCCTGATTTACAGTAAAAAGGGTCTTCGGTTCTCTACACTCACCATACGAAACACAGTAGCGTTAAGCTGCTATTTTACGCTGGTATTCTGTGAGAGCGTGGTCTTTCCTCGATCGAGCCAACCCATTCGTGCTACAACTATACCAGTGATAAAACTGCAGCATGGCTCTACCACGTAAAAAAGCTTGCCTCACAATGCATCGCCATCATTCATTAATTTAAGTATTACAACCCATCAAAAGTTGACTGCTTAGTATATACCTCCCCCATAGTTTACTAGTCAGTTTATTAGATATATATATATATGGGATATTTGCCATAGTTGAAACATGGGTTGGTAAACACGGTATTTAATATTATTATTGCTTTTTTGTTATAAATATTATGCTGTTATCTCCTGGTCAACTTTTCGTTGTCGCCTTTTACTATATCCTCGGGATGTATTGGTGGAACACGCCATCAATCCTTATTTTTGTTAAAACAATTAATTCGTACAAGGAGCAACCCATAGAAAATTTAATCTTGCCATTTCATCCCTTGAGTGCTCTTCCACGTTTTCTGGAGACCTCGATTCTATCATGAACATAGGCTGGGTACAGAATATATTTGTTACTTAAATTTTTTACCTTTAATTTTTTTATGCGTTCACTGCAACAAATAACGGTGTGAAACTTCTGTAATATTAAAAATTCTGAATATATTATGGCTCTTCCCTAAAGATTGGGATGTAGGTGTGTAGTAAAGTCATTTATGGTCCTGTAAAGTGGATCAGCTGTGTAGGAAAACAACCATAATAATTTTACGGAAAATAAGTTTTTAATTTTGCTCTATTCATGGAGCTATTAATTTGAAAGCTGAGTACTCGCACTGTTATATAATTTCAAAAGAAATGCTTGTTCTGAAAATTTAAAAAAGGATTTCAATTAACTAGAGGGCCAAATACCCAATTTTTAATCCGAGGTTATCCTAAGAGACGATTTAATCCACTGATAAGACCCAAATAGGCTTATCTAAAATATTTTTTAAGCCAAACCTATACAGTTTATAGAAGCGAAAAAAATAATATTAATCTTGAACAATGAATCTGAGAACACAGTTGTTTTCAAAACACGTTTAAGAAAAAAATTCTCAATACAAGAAATGGTAAATTAAACTCTTAAAATGACCTACCTACAAAAATATGTGCATTACTTATAAATGTAAGTTAAATTAATAACAATAGCGTTTCATATTAATTTAAATAAAAAATTTTCTTTTTCGGTTACTCGATTTGTTTTCAAACTCTTACAAACAGAATATTAGTAACGCTATAAACATTAGTAATACTCCGGCTAAGCACTCTAAGTATGCTTAAAATACTTGTGTTAAAAGTGGTTCACCACAGTAATCGAATAGCGAATTCGAACGCACTACTGAGTTTGCATTCCGAACACTACCATTAGGCTACTGTCGCTTTATTAGTTATTATTTTATTAGTTAATTATTAATTGTTTTATTAAGTGAGTTTAAAAAATATATGCGACACGTGTGTTTTTTATTTGTTTGTTCACCGATTACTCCGAAAAGGCTGAACTGATTTATTTATATCATTAGTTCTTATTACACTGGTTTGACTTTAATGGGCGAACCCTTAAAAAATTAAACTTTAACTTTTTATCAAAAGTTTAAAAAGCCGCAACAGATTTCATTATTTAATATTAAACAAGAAATATATTATGTGAAAGGTGAAAAGTGTCGTTATATTGCGCGTTTATGTGGCAGATAATTCAATAGACCGATTTCAGACCTTGAACATACATTATACGATCCGTTAGCCAAGCCGATTACGGCCCGTGGGTCTATTCTCGTTAGTGTATTACTAATCGTTGCTAGCTACCACACCATTACCGCTATAACTACGAGAAAATTGATACTTAAGCTAAATAATTAAGGTGTGTATGTTTAAAATAGGAATAATCATAGTATTTCTTAAAATTATTTCTTAGATAAGTTAGATTTTTTAATCCACCTGATAGTATGTGGATGATATAGACTTCTATATCTAGTCTTGATTAATAATCAAACTGCAGATACTTCGTCACTCATGAGGACTCAGTTGAAAAAGCTCGTTATCAGTGAAAATGGCTACCTTAAGGCAGCAATTATTTTTACACTTTTACTTAACAGCTTTGATATTTTAGTTCTCTTTAAAGATACAAAAAAAAAAATACGAACTTCACTATTCACATAATATACACTTTATTTCAACTAAGAATAGCAACTTTGTAAGAAAACAGTCTCAACAAAATATTTAAGTATATTCTTGAACAATTTCATTTTTCAATTAGATATTATTTTAGCGTCTATATTCTGTGATATAAGTGGTATTAGCTTTTTAGATTTTACAGCTTTTCTAAGGCATACTTTTAATAAATACTCTATTTTCAACGTACGCAAGCTTCACATTGAACTCATAATAATTAATAGTTGAAGTCGAAAAGTAAACCAATTTAAATTTTAGACAGACAAGTGCGTTGTTACAACTGAGTAACACGGTAATAAGCCACTTGCATCCATGAACTTCCTGTATGTTTTATCAGGTTATCACTCCAACTTGCGGAGGGCCTCCCTACACTTTACTCACCGGTACGAGGCTTTTTCGAGCTATATTATAAGAAGCCGGCCTATTGCCACTGGACTATTGGGGCTGGTCCGTTGGGCAATGTCGGATACCCTCTTCCCATTGCGGATATCTTCATCACGAATTCTATGACGAAGACAAACTCTAAGCCAACCCTCCTCATACCTCTCTGGGTGACAATGATCACTACTTGGCAGCAAAGGCAGAAAAGAGCCCTATCAACTTTTTTTTGATATTCTACTAAGCCAGCGCTTATATACAATCCCACCTGATGGTAAGTGGTGATGTAGCCTAAAATGGTGAAGCGCACAAACTTAACAATAACCTATTCACTCTTGCCTTGAAGAAACCCACACTATAATCGGATAGAAAGACAGATGCTGTCACCTTATTCCACTCCTTTGCTGTACGCATGATGAACGACATAGCGATCTGTTTGGTTCGAATGCATGGTAAGTCAACAACGAAAGTATTAAGACTGGCCAAACGTCTGGTTGTCCGATGGTGGAAGGGAGAGGGAGGAATTAAATTATGCAATTCCTGTGCTCATTCTCCGAAATTCATCCTGTAGAAAACCGAAAGGCGGGCTATTTTGCGTCTGTGTTCGAGGCTGGTAAGATTGGTTTTAACCAAATTCGGGTCACCAATAAGCCTCTTAGCACGCCTTTCCATTGAGTACAAAGCCGCTAGGTGGCATTTTGCAGCACCAGCCCATATATGGCAGCAATACTCCATGCACGACCGGACTTGCGCTTTATATAAAGTAAGCAGCTGTCCCGGCGTGAAGTATCGCCGCATCTTTGCAAGGACTCCCAGCTTCCTTGCAGCTGCTTTGGCCTTGAACTCAATGAACCGCCCGAAGTTCAGATTTGAGGATATCTCAAACCTTAACAACTGAAGGCAGTCGGTATATTCCAGTGATACATTTCGGAAAGAAGGCCAAGGTTAGCTGGCTCTTATTTGCAGTGAAGAGACACGCTTGTGTTTTGGAGGCGTTGAATTTCACAAGATTGGCATCGCACCATTCGGACACTGCCTGTAGTGTGAGATTCACACGCTCTACCATAGCTTCTCTTTCGGACTGGATTTGATCCCGACTGGCCCGAGGACTTGATTGGTCTCTCTCCACAACTGTGCTATCTTCTGCATACCCATAGATACCGGGCATAAGCAGATCATTAATATGCAGCAGGAAGAGAGTTGCGGAGAGAACGGACCCCTGAGGAAAACCGGCGTTAGTCGTCATAGGATTGGATGAGCAGCCTTCGACGACGACCCGGAGAGACCGTTCACTCAAAAAGTCCTTTACCCATTCAATCAGACCAGGGGATAAGCCGTACGCTGGAAGCTTACCCAAAAGGCTAGTGTGCCAAACTCTGTCAAAGGCCTTCGAGACAACAAGGGAAACAGCAAGTGCTTCCCCACTGTTCTCGAGTGCCTCGCCCCATACGTGTGTGGCATACGCTAGAAGGTCCCCAGCTGACCGATTTCGGTGAAACCCATATTACCGGTCACTAAGGAGGTCATTCTGTTCTAGGTATGCCATTAAGCGGGCGTTCAATATACGCTCCATAATCTTGCAGCGTATGGAGGTAATTGAGATAGGCCGATAATTGGCAGGGTCGGCATACTTGTAATAAGATTCCTCTTATAGTCTTCTTCTCTTTATAAAATTTCTGCCCACAGAGCCGCTAAGTCAATAATAAAACTAGTAATAATGTCTTTCCGACAGAATTTTGCTCACAGTAGTCAGTTTCGACGGAGACTAGCCATCTGCGCAGTACACGATTGATTTAGAAGCAGGATTCCTTTTTTTTTTCCTTTTATATATCATAAAAAGTCCCGCTAGGTTTCTTGCTGATTCTTCCCAGGAACGAGGTTTCTTTTCAAATTAGTGTTTAAAAAAATATTTTATCCTATTCTAGTCTATTCTACTTAGAAAATAAATTTAAATCTCACTTATTGAAAATTTTAATACACCTTAAATTATTAAGGATTTACGGTGTATTTCACAAATAATATTATGATCATGAAGAAAGTATAGCTGATGATATCCACCTGATCGATTCGATCACTGTGACAACTTTTTCACCCGTAAAAGCACTGGATATGGGCCTCCCTCATTGTGGGAACAATGGTCTAAATCGTCACGCTTGGCAGTTGGAATAAAAATGGCAGTACCAGACATTTCTGAGCTTTGCTGTACGTCGCTGATCTAGATATTATACTTCGGCTTAAACCGGATTGTCCCAACTGACATGAATCGTTTATTGGGTGATGTTTTTTGAGGCCACAACGCGGCAGATATTAGTCAATCGTCCGTTGATATTTCAGAATAATTCTTATGAGATTCTGACAAACTAACAAACAATTAAATGCACATGCTTTGTCAGCCCTGAAAACTAAGATGAAATACGTCATTACCATTTAAAAAGTCTATGGCTCCCTAAACTGATTATACTAATACACAGCAGCTGCTATTCTGCGTTGTTTTTGTTATTCTTCTGCTATTTTACGCTGGCATACCAAATCGTACTGCAGTGAAACTACAACTTCGGCATTGCTCTATCACGTACAAAAGAAAAAAGTACAAGGAGAGGTTTAGGCAACATGATCTGAAAATTACTTCATTTACAGGTCTTTTTATGTGGCATTAGAATTACTGGCGCCTAGATTTCCACTAACTTTGCCAGAGTTGCGTTAGTAAATCAATTTTTAACATTCTAATTTCAAACTTTAGCTGTTTAAAAAAAAACTTTAGCTGATTTGATTTGAGTTATTAAATTATTCTCAGATGCTGCTCTTGCAATTAACGTCCTTTGGTTCAAAGCAGGTGAATTCTCGAGATAACGTACTCGTTCAAGATAAAATTCCTTGGGAAGCTTGTTTGTGCATAACTTAAAATTTATGACTAGCCTATCCTGGTTAATCAGATAAAAGCTTTTAATAGCATATACATAATACATACATAAACACTCACACCTGTCACCCAGAGGGGTAGGTAGAGACTACGGTCTTATATTTGGCATGATCCTGACACACCTCTCTGGCTTCCTTTACATCCATATATCTACGAATACACGCTGGTTGAATAAGGGTATTCCTAATCTGGCCTATTTTCAATATATCGCCAATTTGTACGATAAACGTTCGTCTAGGGCAACTCTTCCCGACTCTGCCGTTCACATCTCAAATATAAATTTGCTTTGTAACTCTTTCCTCGTTCATTATTTCTACATGACCAAACCGAGCATTCCTTTATTAATCCTGGTCACGACATCATCTTGCAGACCACATTTTTCTCTTATCACACAATTTCTTACCCTGTCATTCAGTTTTAGCCCTAGCATACTCCTTAATGACCGCATTTCTACAGCATTCATCCTACTCTCGTGCTTCTTCTGCCACACCCAACTCTCACTACCATACATTAAATTAGGCACTAACACAGCACTATGAATTGCCATACATGACTTTTTGCACACATTCTGACTTTTCATAATAGAGTGTAGAGCCCCATTCACTCTATTTCCTACGTTCACTCGTCGTTCTATATCCTTATCATATCTACCATCCCGGCTAAATTTACATCTCAAATACACAAACTCATCCACTTGCTTAATCAACTCCCCTTCTATTCTTATTTCACATAACGTTTTACTTTCTTCTCTTTCAAAAACCATCACTTTTGGCTTACTTGCGTTCTCTTTCATTCCCCTTTCTTTTAATGACCAGTTCATTAATGTAACTATCATTTGCAACTCAGCTGCCGACGACGCATATATGACTTGATCATCGGCATACAAAAGGCATTTGACGATTAACTCACCCATTCTTAACCCAAATTTTTAAACTTTCAAAGTTTCGAAAGAACTGTCCATAAATAGGTGAAACAGCCACGGGGAAGCTACGCAGCCCTCTCTGACACCTTTTAGAATGTCAAACCAGTCCGAGTACACCCCGTTGAACCTGACACAAGCACTAGAGTCCCTATGAAGAGACCGTAATGCCTGTATCAAACCAGAGCTGATACCAAGTGAGTTCAGTGTTTGCCATAAAACATTCCTGTCCACTCTGTCATAAGCCTTTTCCAAGTCCATGAACGCACAAAAACTTTCTAGTTTTTGGCCAAAAAATCTCCGCGATCATGCGCATGGAAAAGACTTGATCTTTACACCCTATTCCTTTCTAAATCCAGCTTGCACATCCCAAATTTTTCCATCACTTTATTTCATAACTCTTTCAATTAACACCTTAGCACACAGTTTACCCACAATGCTAAGCAAGCTAATACCAGTTGAAAACCAAATTGATGTTTGCTATGATGCTATATTTTGTCAAGAATTTTGTGAGTCTAATGTTAATTAATTTTTCTAGAAGCTTAGACACTGATGAGAGAACAGAGATTGGTCGGTAATTACAGGGGTCACTTTTGCTGCCATCCTTATATACAGGTGTTAATAAACCTTGCTTGAGTACAGTTGGAAAAATTCCCTGTTCGAAACACAAGTTGGCCATATGGGAAAAAATTGGCACAAGTTCATTAAGAGCGAGCCTTAGAAAATTAGTTGGGATATTATCCCATCCCAGGGAGCTACATAGTTTCATAGACTTAACAACTTCACATATTTCAGCACAGTCAGTATCATAGAGCACAAATTATGAAACCTGTTTTATGCTTGTGTTATGATTCACTGACGGAGAATTTGAGATTTTAATTTTTTTGGCTAGCTCTTTTCCTATATTTGTGAAATAGGTGTTAGTGATATCTACCGATGTCTGTGGAGATGAAGTTGCATGCAGGAGTTCAAGGTTATGGGTTTTGGGGGATTTAAGTTGGGTTATTCCGTTTATAGTATCCCATAACTTTTTTGGGTTTTTTTGAGCTTTGGTCAGCTGGTCTCGATCATAGTCCCTTTTCAACTTTTTTAAAAATACAACGGCAGTAGTTACGGTACCTTTTATATATTATTTTTAAAGTGTCATTATATGGGTCAAGTTTTAGCCTTCTTTACATATCATTTCTGTTTCTGATGCAGCGTAGCATTCCTGGAGTAACCCAAGGTTTTAAGATCCTTTTGTTTGCTGAGATGAAAGTAATAGTCGTATTTAATTTTAAGCTCTGTTGCAGACTTTTTATTAAAAGTTCAGTTATAACATTAGAGTCAGTATATTGTAATAGATCAAGTAATTTAGTTGTTTTAAAAAATTCTTTGGCTTTGTCGTAGTTGATTTTAGTTATAGTTTTGTTATTTATTATTGGTTTATTAGGACAGGATATTTTAGAAAGATCATACTGTGATGAGTGATAGTGGCATCGAGTACAGCAATAGTGACATTTTGATGTGCGTGATCGAGTTTTAGAATAAAATGATCGCGGCAATTAGGTCCTCTCGTTGGAATGGAGTGACCTGGAAAGAAGCCCTGTGAGGCTAACATTTCCAGGTAATTGTGTCTATTACTGCGTTCGTAGGGTTGCTCGTCATGTCTATAGATTAGATTTATATTCATGTCTCCGGTTACGATGATATTTTAGTCCCTTTAATAAGTTCTAGGTGAGTACATACTGAGTCAATGAATTGCTCGGTTTTACGATTAGAGGGTGAACGATAAATACCAAGAACTTTAAGTTGAGGTAAAGATATCTGCAGGCACGACGCATGTTTTAGATAGACTTCAGATACGTTAGCTTCCTAAGTGGTTTTGTCATAGGCGACTACTCCATCAGATTGATTTAGATATTTAAATCTTTGTAAATAATTTTAACCTATTATCTGAGGGATGTGTTAATCAGGGTTCAATTTGCATTCACTAAGGATGATAAGATCAGAGTTGAGGTCAAGGGCGGATACTTTTACTTGAAAGTCGTCAAAATTGGAATATATACTTCTAATATTTTGGTATATTATCGTAAAGTCTGTATTTTGTACTGTGATAATATTCTTCAGATCCCCAATTTTACATTCAAAGTTAGAAAACGTGCCAGAATTATCTATTACGCTAATATTATTGAGAATTTGATTTATGTTTTGTTTTAAAAATCCTTAATTTGTTAGCAGTATGAGGTAAAAATAGATATTATCAGTATTATGTGGTGCAGATTTCAGAATTGTATATGGTCTGAGACAATGTGTAAAAGTGTGTAGTAACGTTTTTGACATTGTGAGCGTTTGTTGGTTTAAAAAAGTGTTTGTTTGTGAATGGGTAATGATTGAGATGTTTGAAGTTGCTGTGCAGGAAATAAGTACAATTATTTTGCGTGAATGGTGTTTGTGTACGAGCAGTTACTAAAATAAAAGAACTTACAAGAGATGAGAACGATAACAGCCAGATGTTTTTGACTCTAGTCATTTCAACTGTAATAAGTTTTGCACCTGTTCTTCACTTCTTACTAGGTGTGTTTTCACTCCTTCTGACATAGACCCGGCCATGAGCAGTCCAGCAGAATTTGTAGTCACTCGATTTTACCAGATCTCGTGCGAGGAAGTGGAGACTTTGGCAGTCAACTGTTCGGAAATGTATACAGGTGTGTACTCGTTTTTGGTGTGTCCCAAGTGCTTGGCACAGAGTTTCTCTTTGTGCCTTATATTGAATGTCTTGGTGGATCTTAAGAAGTCTTTCTTTAAGATGGTGGACAATAATTCCACTACAATCGGGCTATAGTTTTCACCTTTCTTGTTTTTAACTCTGTAGATGTCTCTTATATCTGCCTTCGTAATGGAATGGCCTACATTCTTCGATAGCTTCATTAACATATTTAACAATTCCTTCTCACTTTCATTGGCAACTTTCGGAGCATTTTCAATTTGTATATTTAAGTTTCTATTTTCTCTCTGCAGGTCCTCAACTTTGTCGTTAGTTTCCTTGATGTCAGCTAGGACTGGGGTAATTTTCTTAAATTGTTTTCCTTGAGCAGTTAGCATTGCCGAAATCATAGTTTAGATGTCTTCTTTGAAGTCACTAAATTCACAGTCCAGGTCGTGACTGCCTTTCCTTTTCACACGCCGGCTAACGAAATTTGGTGGAGTGAACTCGTCCGTAAGTCCAGGAATGTTGGATTCAGAGAGTGATTTATTCATTGCGTGCTCCATTTTACTATTAAACAGGGCAATTGTACACTCGTAGCGAAGCGAAAGCGAAGGCACGTCGTAGCAGATAGTCGTAGTTTCGTAGCGCGTAGCATGGGGGCGGTGCTCGACCACCGTAGCACTGGTGTAGATGTTTAGGTGCAATGTTGGAGCGAGATCAAAAAATAACAGTCTGTATTGTTCTCGCGGGGTGATTGAGGTCCCTCCACTCGCTGACGCTTGCCGTGACCGATGCACTTATTTAATTTCCTTTTCTTGTTTATGAGAATATCGTATTTAAGCACTTAATTTTACTAGCTTGTTTAGCGTATCAGTTAAGTACAATTTTTAGATCGACTCGGCACACGTATGCGCGTGTGCGTTCTCGGACGAGGACCGTACTTATAATATATCTTACATATTTTATAAGTATAGAATCACAACTAGACGAGAACACCATATGAATACCCAACAATAATAATGATAATTTGAATTTGATTACTATTTCTTGGATATGAACACCTTTTTACCATTTGAAAATAAAACAATACTACGGGAAAATGAAAACAATTCAGTTTTGGGCGTAGTTGCAGGCGAGCGTAAGTAGTACGTGGAAACAAAAATAAATATTTGGAAAAGGAAGCTCAATGAAAGCCAGCCCTGTACCGTTTATGTATCTCGTAGCACATGCAATACTTTTTACCACTAATAATTACCACCAATAAAAGCTACCACGAACATATTTACATAAAAGTGTATTCACGTGAATGGACACGTGGACAGATGCTTGTAGCCTTAGAGTATATAATTACAGCTTGTATTTTTTTTATAGAATATGGGTGACAAACGAGCAAACAGTCCATCTGATGGTAAGTGGTTGCTGTGGCCCATAGACATCTACTTCTATCTTCATTTGCGAATTTAAATGCAGATACGTTGTCAGCCGTGAGGACTAAGTTAGAATGCCTCTCTTCCAGTAAAACGGGTCTCCGGCGAGCCGACCCATTCGTGCAACAACTATACTATTAATATAGCTGCAGCATGGCTCTACCACGTAAAAAAAGCTGTAGCTTTTAGAATTATAAATTTTCGGAGAAAAATGTTTTATGAGTAGTAGCAACGTACCGTATTTGTAATTCGTAATAGCAGTGTTTAAGAGACTGTAGATGTAGTCAAGATCTACTTTGGAGAAAGGAAAATACTTAAAACACGGTCTTTAGTCGCTTGTATCCATAAACTATGGATGCAAGCGACTCAAGACCGTGCTATACTATATGTATATTACTTACTTCTATAAGTATTATCTTTGTAGGAAGCCAATGGGCTAATTCTTCCTCGTTGGTCTACTTGCCATAGGCGCGAAAGCTGATCTATTTGAATCCCGTTTTGGACCAAAATCAGTTATTGGGTTTTTCTGTCAAGAAATTCTCAGTAGTAGCCCAGAGTAAAGAGTAAAAAAGAGTAAAAGGAATAAAAAGAAAAATAGTAAAAAGAGTTGGCAGTGTTTTGCCCCCGTGCCTAGAAAAGCACGTAAATCCATTGAATCACCAAACTCTAAACTCTCTTCGGTGTGTCGGATTGTCATCCCATCAGAATATCAGAGTGCGGAAATAGAGAATGCAGGTGTGTTTGCGTACACACTCGTGCACTAAAACTCTGTCATGTGCTGATGGTTAATCTCCGTCGAGACTGGCCGCCGAATCTGAAAATCTCGGTATTATTACAATGGGCAGTCGAAGAATTTTTATAGAAATAAGGGTGACAAAAGGGCACAGCGTCCACCTAATGATAAGTGAATGATGTGGCCCATAGAAAACTAATTTATCACACCCACACATTTAACACAACCTCAATTAAGAATCAAAGTGCAGATGCATTGTCACTCCTGACGACCAACATGGAATGCCTCATTACTAGTAAAACGGGTTCTCGTCCGTCACCATACGTAACACAGCAGCATTAATTTGTTTTTTCACGTTGGTATCATGTGAGAGCGTGGTTCTTTCCAGATCAGTCAGACCAGTGCTGCGGCTTTTTACAAAGTAGAGCCTCAACACAACATATAATATGGCTATATATCGTTAAAGGTCTACGAAAAGCTGCCAAGCATGTCATAGATAAGATGATTTTTTTAGTTCTTATTTTATTAAATCATGATACAGGTATAAATATTAAATATAATACTTGATGATAATCGAAATTCTTAAACGCTGCTCAATTTTAAGACGCCTTTAAGTATTGTGCTGTCTCTATCACTTTAAGTTAAAGTGACCGTGACACGTAAGTTGCTACTGCCCATATACACCTGCAACCAACTTCAAGCAAAAAGGAGGCTACAGATGCGTTGTTATATCTAAGGGTTAAGATATAATGGCTAACAGCCTGAACACATTAGTGCACGAACTGCTGTTAGGTTACGATTAGAGAACAGAAACTATATCTAGTACCTGAATGTTATTTTATATAGTATTTTAAATCCTGCTGGTTTTTTTGCTGGTTGTTTCTAGGACAGAGATTTTTTCCGAACCAGTGGTAAAGTTTAAATTCTTTTAATAAGTATTATATATATTGAATAAAATTATCCATTTTATTCTATTCTATAGTGTTAAAGTTCACTAGAACATTTTTCTTGCTTCGAAAAAATAATCAAATTAGGAGTTTAATTAAAATACGCATTGAACTACTGAAAAAGAATAAATACAAACAAATTCGAATACAAACTGAGCTAATTCAGACCCTAATGAAATCCACAATCGAAAGGTCTTTTATCGAATCGAAACATTGTTCTAAGACAATTAAGCACGATCGACCAATACGAGATAAAACACCCTTTCTCCCACAGTTTCTGCACGAGTGAAGTCTGTGTATGTTATTTTCGAATTCAGACTTTCGTTGTGACTAAAACGGTTATTGAAAATAATAATACAAATAATGATAAATTGAGTAATTCAAAAATATGTAAAACTTTTAAGTCTCTTTCTCTACTTTAGTACGGTGTTAGATAAAAAAGTCACTTTATTTATTTTATTTCCAAACCAAATGTAAAAGTTTAAACGAATTTCATAAGGTACTTAGAAGTTATCTCGTAATCTATATAGAATAAGAATTATTTTATTCTTTTTATTCTAGTCTGTTACAGTTTCTTATTTTTTTTATAAAGAATACTAGTAACGCTATTATCATTACAAATAATCCCGTAAACAGCTCTAAGTAAGCTTCAAAATGATTGTGTTAAAAGTGGTTCACCACTGTAGTCGAATAAATTGATTTGAATTTTTTTTACTAAAGCGGGGACAAACTAGCTCAACTGATGTTAAGTATCGACCGCCGCCCATTAACAACTGCAACACTATGGGAATTGCTTGTTGACCTTTTAAAAAGAAGAAATGTCATTTCTTGAAGATCCCTAATGTATATGTTTGTAATTCAATAACCAATAAGTTTCAGCTATAGCGGTGAACGTTAACGAGAATTCACTCAATTTCAGAAGCATTATAAGAAATTCCTTTATTAATACAAAGACGTCGACACTTTATCAGAAATTGTTAACACCTAATGCAGGATTTAAAATCAAGTTAGATCAGTAGCAAAACTTATCATTTAATATAACACATCGTTTATGATACGACCCAGAATGTTTGTTGCTAAATATTATTAATTTTTAAGTTTAGAATTAAAAATACACGTGCATGGAACATAGAATTTCCTCACTGATTATCTCATAAGAGGGATTTTGCCATTATCGCCACACTTAGCAGGCGTGTTGGCAACCGCAGTTTTTTATGATTTTAAGTTGTTATGAGTAAGAGACCCATCTTTTGGTTCAGTTTCTATCTGTTGCCTCTTACGAAACCCATGGAACCATATAGGGTAATGGATATTCTTGCATCGCCACTACACAGTCAAACGATAAATTAAATAAATAACTATCAAAATATAAAGAAATATTCCCTAAGAATACAATTCACTAGATCTCCATAATTTATATCTCATTGCCCATTCTCACGATGTCTGAATGTAGAAACGTCGGAGCCGCTATTAACCTCATTAAACCATTCAGATGTGGAATTTGCTTCGCCTCGTACAACTTTCAGGATGATTGCTTTAAACGATTAGTCCCTTTTACGGAACAATTCACAAATCAGCTTTATCTCGAAGTGTGAACTATATTCTTGAGTGTAGTTTTAAGCCTTTACCACACACCGTGTATACCTTATCATACGACTTCCTTATAGGTTCAAAATGCCAACTGCATGCTGAAGTGCTTAGAGTAGTTTCGTTGTAGAGCTAAAAGTTACATCCTTTAGTTTCCGTTATTATTCTATAATTAAATAAAATAGTTTATTGATACACTTACAAGTTCAAAAAACAAAACTACTTCTGAATATAGGCCAACCAAGGAATGCCAATCGAGGTCCTACATCTCTTATTCTCTTACCATTCCATTCGGTAATTTTTCAGAAATAAAATTAAATATAGGTTTTTCATTATAACTTTTTTATGTATGAAATTTTTTTATGGGTAGGTTCCCATAAAAACTTTTAAAGTCAAAGTAAAGTTAAAGAAAAAATACCGTTTTTATGGAATGAATATTACATACATTCCTTAGTTTAGGGTATTAGATATATCTTTTCTTAAATAATGCATTTTTACAGAAATGAAGAAAGAGAGAAAATATCACTGCGGTCAAAAGATGTTTTACTGCTGTAGACGTCTCAATATTAATAATGATAGCTTTATGAATTTTAAGAAAGATACATTTTATTTATTCAGTTTTTTTTATTTATTTCAATAGCCTTTTCGGAGCCGACGGATGAATTGATAATCACAGTATCAGACGCTTCTGTGGCCTTTTTTTTTGGTTGCAATTGTCTATTAGCTGCAGTAGCCACTTACCATCGGGTACTGTAAGTTCGTTTCTAACTTCAGTTTTATAAAAAATACTTCCGTCTCTTACCAATGCAGATTTCCAGGCATTCGGTGATAGATTCTCTCACGCAACAACCATACTGAGAAATGAACTGCATTGCTAGAAATTAATCCATGTTGTATACATACACTCTGAAGAAATTCTATTCGAAAACACAATTTGACCTGTTCTAGTAGCGCACTAGATTAAGCGGGTCCCTCGTAAACAACACCGTATAATCTTTCGTTAACTGATTGCAATACTCCCATAAGTGCACTTTTGGTCTTTACTGAATAATTCAAAGCAATGAGTACTTAATTTAGAAGGATTGTTTTACTTTATTTTTCTTATTCAAAAAAGGCGTAAAATGTGATTATCCTATTCAAGTAATGATGGATCTCCACGTACAAGCTTTTTAGACGTTTTTACGAGCAAATTTTAAGGAACGGACCAGTAACAGGCCTAAGTTTTATAGTGCGCCATCGAGCAAAACGCAAATCGTACAAAATTCAAATCGACATTTTTACTCGATGTTCGAGACTAATATGCTGCCGCATGTCGCCATCGCGTCGAGCAGGTGAATAGATCCCGGAGTAATAAAAACAAATTCACTATCATGTGTACTTTAAATTTACAGACAAGTTCATTGTCATCATCAAAGCCTATCGGAGTCCACTGCTGAAAATAGGCTTCCCCCAAAGATTGCCTTACAGGGAGATATTCGACATAGTTCCGACGATTGACTTCTCTCTTATCTGAGATAGTTTTTCAATTCAATATTTAGTATACAAAAATACACCTGATTATTTCGGATGCATTATTAACTCAGTATATGAATACGAGTGACGTGCAACTTCCGCAAACCAATCGACCAACGTGAACGATACGTTCAATTGAACAAAATGAGATAAATCCAATCGCAGCCAGCTTCCGCTTCAGCAACAAGTTTTATACTGAGTGTAGTTTCCAATTTAGTTTCAACCATCTACTTTCTACATATCTTTATATACATAGCTCTTCTGTCCGTGTGTATGTGACTGAACTCGTCTTACACGGCTAGACCGATATTGATGAATTTTTTTTTGTGTATTTGAGTAGGTCCCTGGATGGTTTATATTCACAAATGATCCGTTTGATTGCGGTGCTGTTGAGATCCAGAAACCACCCGTACGAAGCTGGGGCGGATCGGTAGTATAGTTATAACATAAAATAATATTTACTACAATGAAAATACAAAAATCTAAAATCATACAATCCTACTCTCCGCGTTATAGTACCATGAACGCTGCCTTTTTATTTGGATAACTGTTATTCGATAGAGCAATTATTGGTAGAGAGGAATTATAAAAAATAATTGATTCTCTTCAATCTACTATTATTAAAAATTATCAATTACCTCGAACTCGAACGTATGTAATTATTTTTATTTAACTATGTAATAAACTATGTAATTTATTAAAAAGGGCATGATAAAACGATTTCATACGTGATCGAGTTTTTGAAAACCGAAAGGCGACGCATGTTTTGTTTAAATGATGATGATTCAGAAATCATCCATTATGCTCAGTTGCGGAACATCGAGTGTTCTAGTTCGAGAGGCTAACTTGCTTAGTTTTGCTTATTACAAATATTTATGAAAGAGAAAAAATACGATTTCCTACAATAATGTTTTCTTATATTTACGCTAAGACTACACATTAAATGAAACTAATTTTTACGGATTATATCGCGTTTAATTTTACTTTTTAATTCCCAAAATTCATGTTCACAAAGGAAGGAAGTCTGCAGTTTGTGAACATGTTCAAGATCGTCCCCGCCATTACATTAGATTTGATAGACCACAAATCCTTGCAAAAGAACACCGATTACTACCTAGGATGATTCGCGAGGCTATTGAAATTAAAAAACATCCTAATTTCAATAGAGAATATGGATGGGTGCTGCCATCTGCTTGGGATCCTATAATTAATAAAATTAAATCCAAACCCAAGTATACCACTGCTAGACTTCAAGATACTGTAAGCTCATTCTGCGTAGATCGAACCAAAAATTAATATTAAAAAACTGAAGGTAGCCGGGCTAACTATGTCATTAGGACGTCCAGCACCTCAGTCCCCCTGACCATGGGCACCCGAAACGTCGGGAATTAAAAAGTAAAATTAAACGCGATATAATCCGTAAAAATTAGTTTCATTTAACGATTTCTTACGTTTCTACACATTGACTGAAATGAATTGTACTTGTATAAATATCTCACCAAGTAACAGCAAAGTGACATTATTTCGGTGTAAACCTTTCAATATCAACAAGTCGTTTATCTTAGAGTTTTTAGGTCAGTTTCACTATTTTATGTCTTTTGTACATTTTAATTTTCACATACCTTTTAATAGCTGTGTTGATTTTAAATTTTGTAATGAGTGCAATTCTTAAAACTGCTCCGAATAAAACAAAATAAATTAAAATAAAATAAAAAAAACAGTGTATAGATTCCATACCTGAGATCATTTACAAGGTTGCATGATCGCTTCGAGATTTCATACAATTTTCGTTTGATAGATATTTACAACGTGTAGGTTGAGGCTACACGTTAATGTCTCCCTTAAACGTTTCAAGGCTAAATTCTATTACTACTATTATTACTTACTATACTTACTATTTTTAATGCTACGATGCTTAGTTAATTTTCAATTATTACAATTTTTAGCCTATTATTTAAAAGCCGGCAATGAATTTGCTAAAACTGCTATAAAATATAAAAAAGAAATTTCAGCATTGTCATCTTCGACTTCAAAATGAAAACTTAGCTTTCCACAATAAATCTCTTAACAACATTGGGTTTATTTGTGTCGCCGAAACGGCTACGAGAAATAAACGTGACAGAGTCTAGGATAAATGGAATAGAGTGATTTTAAATATACTTGTATTTTTATTGTTAATTTTATTGTGTGAAATCAAGTTAATTTATTAAGCAATAATATAAGCTACAAAAAGTAATGAAAATACTGCCAAACAGCCTCTATACGTTTCACAGCTGGGCACAGGTTTCTTCTAATTTCTAAGGGAGTAATATATAGCAATTAATTCGCCGCTCTGCTTCATAATTTATTTATTGCATTACTGTGTACAATAGTTAAAGATGACATATTATTACAAGTATCAACATTTGCCTCATCAGGGGTGCAATAGATTTGCAATATTAAAATGTAAGATAAAATATTTAAAAAATGCTTACAAGAATAAAAAACACGGTAATAACTTTTAAAATTATAAATTTCCTTTAGCGTATAAAACGTATGGCATACCAACCAGTTTTTTAGTTAATGTTTGAATTTGGGTCCTTTTATTGTTTTAATATTATTGGCTAAGTGATTGAATACTTTAAATGATGTTATAAACATCTTCATTATATTTTTATTCCTTAGACATGCAGGTTTCCTCGAGATGTTTTCCTTTACCGTCGAGCAGGTGGTAAATCAGCTCTTAAAATTGTAATTAATAATCCATTGGTGCCGGCGGAGATTGGAGCCGGATTGTTCGCGTACTTAATAATATAAGTTAAATAATGATATTAAAATGTTACATTTATTGCTTAGTTTCTCAGAAACAATAAATTTTTATAACGCAAACTTTTTGTAAGAATATGAATTATTACGTCAAAAGCAACAGCTAAAATACGCTTCACATCTAAGTTCTAACCTTCACTCCTTCTCTTTCTTGATTTTGAGAGGGTTTTTACGGAATAAAAGTGTCCGCCTCGCTGCCTCAATTCGTGTTTGCGAACTTCAAATGATTTTTAAATATTTTTAAATATTTGTTTTTTTATAGAATAAGGGTGATAAACGAACACACAGACCATCTGATGGTAAGTGGATGCCTTTAGACACCTACATCTATCCTGGATTGAGAATCAAAATGCAGAATGCGTTGCCATCCCTGAGTAGTCCCCAGTTCTCTACACTCACCACACGAAATACAGCAGCATTAACCTGCTACATCACGCTATTATTAAGATAAAATGATATATGGAAGACCATTTATACCATAATATAGCTGTAGCGTGGCTCTACAACGTATAAACATTTATTGATAAAACATTTACTGATAAAAGTTTTTATTTTCTAGTATAACTTTGAATATGTTAAGTTGATGAGTAGTGATAGAGCAAGAGAATCCACTAACTCATGTCATCCCGTGTTTGTTTTAAGAGGCAACCAAGACAAATAAAACAGGAGATTGGCGACAGTATCTTCCTGTTATCTTCTCCAAAAAGTTAAAAACAGCATTTGAAAATCCGTTTGCCAAGTGTGGCAACTATGGTAAATAATAATATCCTTCAGACCGAATTTCTCTCTCTCTCTCTCTATGTGTGCGTGCGTGCATGCGTGCGTACGTGCGTGGGTGTGTCATTGCGTGCGTGCGTGCGTGCGTGTCTGTTTGCGTGCGTGCGTGCGTATTTTTTTTACATTTGTATTTTGTTAGTTGAAAAATGGAGTGTTGTCTATTAACTTTATTGTATAATAACCTACCCATTCTCTACCCATAAAACTTTTGGACAAAAGTAGAATTTGCTTGTATCGTTTCGCGTACCTCATAATTTCTTCTCCTGGTTTGTAGTAAATTAGGTGTGAAAAGAGTGCAAGTATATATTTTTTTTATTGTAGACAATATACATATGACGGCACCAGCACCATTGCACGTGCGGCGGCGTCGGTGTAGCTAGACAGAATTCTTGTAAACAACACGTGCACCGCACACCTGCGCCAATGCACCTTAGGTGGCGCCCGTTCCGGTTGTATAAAACGGACGGAGCGGCCGCCGTTAGGGCAGTCTTGGCTCTGTCGTGGAACGGTGTGCTTGTCGTATTCCGTTACTAGCTTATCCTTGACTCGTTGGATAATTAATTCGTTCAAACGAATTAATTATTATTCTTAACTACAAAATTAGTCTCGGCACAATTTATAGTTGTATTAAGTAATCTATTGTAAATTAACCTTATTTAAAAGTAAAGTCCCGCTGGGTTTCTTGCTGGTTCTTCCCAGGACAGAGGTTTTATCCGAACCGGTGGTAGTAGTACTATATTGAATAAAAGTGATTCTATTCTATTCTAAAAGCCTTTTCATGTGACTCCTCTATACATCATAATAACGTCCTTCATAAGAAATGAGAATAAGGCTTTCCAATTAAGTTCTCTATATTCTTAACATCCTTTCTACACATACATAATTTCTGTAAGCACGGTAGCTTCCCTGAATAAACTGGTAGTTGTGACAAATTTTGAATTATAAAGTGCAACTTTTAAAATCATTCGTTAAGCTCTTTCCAATTCAAGCGTGTGTTTTATTGGAACCTCCACAAACAGTAATACCGTAGGTTAATATAGGTTGGCATTAGGATATATAAACAGTTTTTAGCAACATCCAATTAGTGACATGTATTAAGTTTTTAAGAATGTAAGTAAGTTTTCTGACTTTTTCGGTTAAATTTCTTATGTGTGCTTTGAATTTAACATTATTATCTATTGTTATAGCTCAGTATTTAATTTCTTGTGTATTTGTTATATTAAGACAGTTGCAGTTTGAACTAGGAAATTGATAACATGAATGAGCTATAATTTTATAATTGTTAATATTTTTTGGTAATTTGCGTATCGAAAACGTAATATATTTGGATTTATCACCATTAAGTGAAAGTGAATTTAAGGCTGGTCACTGACAAACGGTATTAAAATCTTCTTGTGCAATATTAAAAACTTCTTCCCACGAATCCCCACAAAAATTTTGTGTGGTATCATCGGCATACGATATTATTTTACAATTTTTATATTTAAGTTACAAAGTTTATTAATGTAGCATAAAACAGCGTTTAATTTATTTATTTGTTGTTAAATTTATCGGAAAGCGTATTTACAGGAGTACACTTTCGATAGACTAAAATGATGATTATTATGAAGATTATGATCATGAGTTATCTCAATAGTGTACGAACCGAGAAATTGCCTTTTGGATCACCGTAAAATATTAGTTCCTTTAATATAACTCACAAGGCGGACCATCTACTATACAGACCATCCTTCATTCCTTATTCTGAGGCAATAACAGCCTTAGCCTTTTTTTATTGCTATACGACTATAAAGTTTACGTAGTATGAGTTCATTCCTCGCAATTTCCTTTAACAATGCTACCTATATTTAGCTTTGTTTCGCAATTCACAAAATTGATACAAAGCTTTGTCAAAAAATAAATCAAGAAAATTTTTCATCACCATCATCGTCATAAGACTCATTTTCACGCATGATCTTACATCAAATCTTTTCAAAATTAAGAGGATTTGTCGTAATTCGAAGCGACAGTAGCCTAATGGTATTTTGTGGACCGCGAACTCAAAACGTCGTGGGTTGAAATCTTTCATTCGTTAACTGACGTGAACCACTCCTATCACAAGCATTTTATGCTTACCTGTAGGAGTTAACGAATATATTTGCTTTGGTAAAAATATTGCCAGTTTTTTTAAATTAAAACAATACCAACTTATCTTAGAAGGTAGAATCTGCTCCTCCACGGTTTTTATTTATATTAAAAATAAATGTTATGTTAGTTGATCTGCGTCTATCGTTTATAGTTTAGTTTTTATCGCATTTAGTTTAATATCGACTCTTACCAAAATTTAAAGCTTTTGGAGGAGTGATTTTCTAACATTTCACTCACACGTTCATTGATATAAGGAACGTTTGGGATTTTTATTTTTACTGGCGTAAACCTATAAAAATAAAAAAAAAATCTGTAACATATTATTACTAACCCAAAATATAACACACATGAGATCCCGTGAATACAAAATCCTAATTAACATTGAACTAAATGACATTGAAATTATTATAGATTATTGGCACGTAGATTGGTCATATTATGTGAGTGGAATATTAGTCAGTGGATTTAAAAAAAATATTGTTTCGTACGAAGTGAGTTAAATAGAAAATATATAAAATGTTAAAAATTGTGGCGATGAAATTTTAGTTATTACGTATAATATTTGATACCAGCGTAAAATAGCAGCTCAATGCTGTGTTTCGTATGGTGAGTGTAGCGAACCGGAGACCCGAGTAAGAAACGAGGCATTCCATTAGTCCTCAGAAAAAAGAGGAAACAAACCGCTTGGCTCGAATGCGTGGAATACAAAGAGATTTAAATATATAGGTATACTATACTACTTAAATGTCTTTGGTGGAATATTTATAACTAAGTTATGGAGGACCAGCAACCGCCTGGTTGTCCACTTGTGCAAAGTGGAGGGACGGTCTTAAGGCATGTAATTGGCTATCCGTAGTCCATCTTATAGAATACAAAGAAGCTGGCTACTCTGCGTACTGGCGCAGGTTAAAAAAATTGGTTCCCACCAAACCAAGGTCACCAATAATCCTTTTTTACGTTACCCCCATACTAGACTTTTCTCTTGTATTGTGGAGGCAATTTGTATACATAAATTTCACAAGGACAAACATCCAGACCCGGAAAATTTATTTCTAGGCCATACGAATATTTGTTCCGTGCCGGATTCGAACTCGCGGCCCTCTCCGCGTGAGTGAAGAAGACTGGACACTTTTGGCCGTGGCAGGAAAAGTGGAGATTTCCCGCCGGGCATTGTGATCGGCCCGGGGAGCGGCCAATGCTCCGTGTTGTTTTACAGAACTATTCTATATATACCGCAGTAGTTCGAAATTTTGATAGCGCGATTTTGGCTTCGGTGCGTTTCGCTTCATACTTTTTGCTGTAATTGAAGTATTCCATCTTAGTGCTCAATAGTACCAACACAACTGCATTTTAATTCTCAATCAAAGATGTAATATGTAGACATTTACGGGCCATTACCACTACTCCTTTGAATCTAATTCTCTTTGTAAAAAATATTCGAATGCTGTAAAATATGTTTTTTGAACAAAATCTGCACTTTAAATGTCAATAATAAGAAAAAAAAAACATTTCTACGTATATATTTTGTGACTTAAATATATTTAATATTTAAATTTTCAAGTCACTCTACTTAAGTTTTGTTTTTGCTTTGATAGTGCGTTATATTTTATAATTTATTCATACATAATTCGAGGGTGAATATTAAGTTCATGCATATAAATTGCTTTCCATTTTATTGACCCGTGGCTATTATTAACTGGCTGTTATATAAGGTAAGCGTAGCTATTATTACGGTCTTATTTATTTATTTTACAATTTTTATTTGCATTTAAAAGAGTTCGAAGGAAAACGCTTGGTGTGCACATTTAATAGTTACTAGCTTTTAAAGGCCTCTTTAGGTTTACCATTGATTGAAGATAAACAAAAGGTAAGAACTTGCTTGTGACTGCTTAAAGTTTTAATATTAAAATTAGAGCGCTATTAGACGATAAGCACGGTCTAAGCCGTGATAGTGATATTTAATATTTAATACAGGCAGTTTCATCGCTTAGTGCTGGTGTAGCAGGGCTTCAGTTAAAATGAAACTTGATGGGAGACATGACATGACTTTTGCTTTTTTCCCTTTGGCTACAAATAAGAAATCGAATGGTAACTGATATTTTGATATGTAGAACAGCCAATTTTTATAAAAAAAATAATAAATTAATGCATTCCGTTAGATAACTTGTTAAGTACTTGCTTTTTTAAATATCAAATAATTTAAGACGATATTCCTAATATAAACGCGTCTAGCTCGTCTTGATCTTATAAATTATTAATTTATTGAATATTTTATTTCAAGCAAGTTATAGTTTTGGATGATACGTTTCAAAAATAAAAATAAAACTGACATATTTCAGAAATCCAAGATGAATCTTGGATTTATGAAATATGTCTATGTTTTGACCTTTTTGGCTATAAATCTTGATTTATGTATACTTACACCAGTTTTATGATAAATAAGATATTTTAAAATACATATAAAGGTACATATATGAATTTTTAAAATACACCTACACTCCTACACCAAGTGGCAGTGTAAGAATATTCACTACCTCATATCGTCCCGTGGGTGTCGTAAGAGGCAACAGATTAAACCAAACCAGGAGATGGGCAGCAGCGTCATTCTATTAACTACTAAAATAACTTTAAAAAAACCTGGGGTACCCACTTGCTGCTAAGCGTGGCAACTATGGCAAGTTTTCCTTAAGAGGAAATCTTTATGGGAGATCTATGTTCTACAGTGGAATTTTTAAAGACTAATAAATGAACGATTTAATATAATTATAAGCCGTGGTAGCTCAGGGGCTTAGCGCTCGCTGTAATTTCACAGTACGTGAGCAACCCGGGTTTGATACCCGCTGGTACCAATGAAATTGTTAATTGAAATTTTAAGTGCTGATTTACTACGTGCTCGGCGGTGAAGGAGGACATAGTGAGGAAACCATCACCTTTTTTGAGAAACAAAAAATATATTTTGAAGACATGTGAACTCCGTCAACATGTATTGGGGCAGCGCGGCAGACACTTTCTTGCCCTAAAACCCTCTCAGAAATGAGGGGAGACCTGTGCTTCAGATAGAAGTAAAAACATAAAATTACACCTGACAGAAAAAAACATTTATGATATGTTAATCCATAAAAATTCTACTTAGACGCGAGTGACTTTTTGCCAGATTTCAAGCCAATCCAAGCTTAACAACGTGACAATATAAGCCTTGCAAAACAAACAACGAAATTTTAAATATTGATAAGCAAGGCGATATACGAGTACAATATTAGTGTAAGAAATAACTGCAAACTCGTTGCGATTCTTTTTTTACCTTATCTGTGTTATAATATGTTTTTATTTCCACGAAATGTATTCCATTACAGCCCATAAAAGTCGTTTGCAAAAATATATTTTGCCATAGTTGCCACACTTGGCAGTTGGGTTGGCAACCGCAGTTATTTACTAATTTGAGTTATTGTCAGGAAGATGCTGCTGCCAATCTCTTAAGTTTCGTAATGATATGGGTTAGTAAATATTCTTGCACCGTCACTACACGATAATACACTGCTACTATAATAATGTATTTCAGACCGAATTTCGGTCACAGCGGCTCGTCTCAACGGAGACTAGCTATCTGCGCAGGACATAGGACTATAGTGTCCGAGTGTATGCACAAGCACAGGTGCACGCCGACACGACCGGAGAGATATCAGGCGCAGGACCAACGGCTTTATATGCTTTCCGACGCACAGGGATGAAACAACGCCAACATCCTGATTCTGGGTTGCTACTGAGAATTTATTGACGGAAAAACCCTATAAATAATATTTACTTCATTTAGTTATTATTGTTTTAGCTTTCGTTAATCGTTTTACCATTTCGTTTCCACAGCTTTTATTTGGTGATTTTATACTCATCCTGCTTTTAAATTGACCAGCCTGCACCAAAAATCTTCCTTACATTACTGACCCGGCCTTGTTGTTTTGAAACACCTCAAAAGCCTTTCGATTGGATATTGACATCTTGAACCATTGTTTTAATTTTAATACATTTTAGGTATGCGAGTTTATAAATACAATTGTATCTTTAAGTGATTATAGTGAGAAATCGCCTGGTATGTAATACACAAACTCACTTTTACTTATTCTACCATAACTTAGCTCCTAGATTGACAAATCTTACTTTCATCTTGTTAACACCTGGTCCCAAGAATTTAAGGAGATTTCTCCTCTCCTTTGCTTTGTACATCATTAGAGAAAATAAAATCACTTAACTGTTAAAAATTTATTTTGTAATTTTTTTTCGTAATTCTAGTTTATATACATAAACGTCATTAGAAAACAGTTGATGCTGAAGTTATTGATGCTAATGAAGAATTTGTGTGTATATTTCAAGATTATCAAAAATGTTTCATATAAGAATATATTAATTAACACAAATATTTTAATTTACAATAATCACCAAAGTCATTACGCTCTACTGAATCCCTAAAAACATTATTCATGTTGATTGGATCATACAGCTTTTACATTGAGGAGAGAATAAATGAATATTTTAACAAAGCCGCGTTTAATAAGGCTTTATTTCTCAAATCTTTATTTTAATACACGAGTAAGTGACCGCAGCGTAAACAGAATTTCTGTAGATGCGTATAATCTTTCTTAAATTTTCTTTCTCGTGCCATTGCTTGTAAAATCCGACAGTACTTTTATTATTTTGCAAGAACTTTTTAAAAGGACGCATTATTATACTGTGAAAGATAAAGAATGTAAATTGAGAATGGGTGAGTAATCAGCCAAATGGCTTTTGTACGCTGGCGATCATCGGTCATATTTGCACCGCACCTGCAATTCCTCTGGCGTTACAGTTGTTCATAAGCGGCGTTAGTCACTTTCCATCAGGTGAGTAGCATACTCATTTGCCTCCTCTTATATAAAAAAAATCATATGTATTATGCATTGCCCAATACATTGAATAAAACCGATATTTTATTGCATTTGATATAAAAAAAAAATATGGTTACAGATCACGGGTGCTACAAAGTACACGAAACGCTGAGAAATCAAAATAAGTTAAAATTAAACGGGATAAAATCCATAAAAATAATTTTAATCTATTTGTAGTATTCGCGGAAATGTAAGAACATCATTACTTTAAACATTATTTTCGCTGCTAAAAATCTAGCAGATCTAATGTCTACACACTTCACAAAGTCCTCTTTAATCTCTCCTTGGTTGGTAAACAAAGGCTTTCTTAGCCGCGGGTTCTTTTCTATCATAATTTGTAAGGGTCGTGATGCTGAACCTAATACTCACATATTTTGCTTTTTCTTATTTGAATTTCTACTCGTTTTTATGCGAAAGAAGCAACATGAAAATTAGGGGCTACGATTATAATTTTAAATATGGTAGACAACAAAATATTATTTGTGTTTAAGTCGATTCGAATTTTATTCCTTACTAGCGCCCCGCCCCGGCTATGCCTGGATATGATCTATTAATGTGGCTTTATTTAGATTCAAGAGAGTTAGACTATTTATTTTATCAATTTTTCGTATTTTATCAATGTTTACCAAACATAATAGGAATGAGTTATTTCAATATTACAAACAGTCACTTCAATTTTATTTACTCGTATATGTATGTATTATATGTATATATAAAGATGTATGTATCTATAATGCATAGTTTTTCACAAGGATGCTACAGCATGAGTGCAATAGAAAATCATGAGAGCACTTTATCTAGACTTGGAATTCGCAGAAGATTTCATAAGTACAAGTAGAGATTGTTTAGGCTACATATGGATAATCTTAAAGAACGCCCGTTATTATCCGACATATGCGAGTATATATAAGATGGTAAATGGTACTTTCACAACAAGTGTACCTAAAATTTTAGTTCAGTGTATACTCCTGAATTGTTTAGTCTGCCAAGAAATAAAATTGTAATGTTAATGTTAACGTTTGATTTTAAGAATATTGATAGGCCGTGTTAATTGTATAACAACAAGGTACGAGGTTCGTAACGTAATACTTAGAACGCTAATGCAGATAATATTTTAACTTTTCGTTTTTGTGCTTTGACCGATATCACTAGTACTTATATATTACATAAGTACTATAATTGTGTTTATATAGCTATTTATCTCTTCTTTCTTACATCCCTCAATTTTATCTTTGTTTGCATCAGTCCTCTGCTCAAAGGTTGTCTGGAAGGGATCACTTTCAGAGTGATAAGACCGCCCGTTGTTCATATAATTTAAATTGTACTTCTGTATTTTGGTGTACAGTAAAGAATAAATATATAACTATGTTCTCGGCAAGACACTTTAATAGTTCATTAAAAGCTCAAAAAGCTTCATTCAAAAGAATTTAATATTTTATACAACATCAACATATTTTGCATTATATAAACACATATACTTTTATTTTTATTTATGATGGGAATATTGTGTACAATTTGTAAAAGTATATAACTTTATATTGTTTACAAAATAAATAAAAACTACTAGAGTAACTTTTGAAAAATATTAACCGATGCCTAAATACCTCTAACAAAGTTTCCAAACAATTCTTATTGTCACCCTAAATGTATAAAAAATTACATAAAGTTTTTACCTTTTACACGTGGTAGAGCCACGCTGCAGCTATATTCGTATTATGGTTGTAGTACGAATGGATCGGCTCGACCAGGAAAGCACCACGCTCTCACAGAATACCAGCGAATACCCTTTTAACTGGAAACGAGGCATTCCATATAGTCTTCTATTTAGTCTTCAGCGGTGACAACGCATCTGCATTTTGATTCTTAATCGAGGATAGATGTAGATGTCTATGGACTACAGGATTCACTTACCATCAAGTGGACTGTGTGCTCGTTTGTCACCTTTATTCTATAAAAAAAAACCTATGGTGCGGGAAATATAAAGAACAATTCTTCTTCAATCGTTCTTTAACAGCTTCTTTGTATTGTAATTATCGAACATTTTCGTTAAAATTCGGTAACAGTGTTGAAAAATCAGATGACGCAGTTGCCAGTGAATTTGAAGATTTTTTATTATTTTTATTCGGAAATCCCTCGGCTAACAATAATCAGAGTAGGTTGAAAGTAATTAGCTATAGGAAACCAAAACAGGTAGTTTTTGCAAATATACCTGTTAAGACTACATGTAATATAAACTCATGCCCAATGCGAGTTGTTGTTGCTTTCCTAGTGTCAAGTGTTGATAAGTTATACAATAGTTTCAGTTTTAGACATAAAACAGTGAAGTAATTACAAAAACTTTTAACACTATTAATTTTAAAACTTCAACTTTGAGGTATTCAACTACTGATATTTAATAATTTTACTAGAATTAAGTCATTATAAATTAATATCAACATTATTAATAAATACGTTGAATTGGTACTTCACCAAATTTAATAAAACAAAGTAAAAAATAAATCCACCATTTAAATCTGGTAGTAAAATGATCTCACAAATTTAAGACCTATATTTAGCAAAATGTTTAGAAAGTAAATCAATTTTA